>MU551524.1:128454-165454 GCA_024362625.1 Silurus asotus
TATATATATATATATATATATATACACGCATATTTATTGCGCACACTGATTGTTATATTTTCCCCTGCTGCAGGTGTGTATGATGTTGTATGTTTGGCTGACACAGTGAGGGTGCTCAAAGTTGGGAGCTCTTTGGATCTTCCTTTAAATAACGCAATAGAATCAGGGTTATCAGTTCAGTGAAAGTTTAATAGAAACACTTTTTTTAATACAGAACAGACCAAAATTTCACATTTCTAGAATCCCAGTTCAGCGGAAGATTGAAGGAGAACTATAATCCAGTTAGAGTAACTGTACAAGATCTTCAGCTCCAAGACACTGGGACATTCTCAGTGGTTGCAGATAGCATTAAGAAACAGTATGAAACACAAATATTCAAAGTTTATGTTCAAAGTAAGTATGATTCACATTATGAATTTAATTGTAATATGTAGAATTAAATACTTAAATATATTTTAAACTGTTTTCAAGGCAACATGTTTATTATTTTTATGTATTTTTATTTTGCATTGCTAAATTATAACCTAAGCTTTGTGAATCGATTTGTTTCAACAATTCGTTTCAGATGTCTTTTCATGTGTGTGTGTGTGTGTGTGTGTGTGTGTGTGTGTGTGTGTGTGTGTTTTTTATTTTGTTTGTGTGTTTGTTTGTTTGTTTTGTAAAATGTATGCATAGGTCCCATAGCCTCTGTACAGATTGAGAAGTCACAAACATGGCCGGTGTCCACAAACAGCTGTGATGTTGATGTGAAGTGTGCAGCGCTCGGAGCTGAAAATGTCTTATTCCTATGGAGTGGCTATAAAACAGCACGTGGAGTTCAGTTGCAGTTCAGTCTCTCACCAGCAGAAGGAGCTGTTACACTGAACTGCACTGCAGCAAACAACGTCAGCTCCAGTTCTGCCTCAGAGACACTGAGCTGTGAGCAGACCAGAACAAGTATATTTTACACCTACACGTACCTACTTTGTGTTCAGTGTGCTATATTAAAGTGTACTTTTATTAAAGTATAACCCCTACCTTATATTCTCTGCCTTATTCTCTGATAAAAAAAAAAAGAATGACCTTTGGCATGTCTGTCAGCATTACCCATGATCCTCTGTCTCTTTTGCTATGGAGAGGACAAGACGCAGTCGTGCTGAGTGACACAAACCTAAAATCTGTAATTTTACTTGCATATGAGAGAAAATGAAGTGTAAATCTGAGTCAGAATGCAATTAGAATATTTAAGTATTTTCTTGAAAAAAAAAAAAAACACATACAGAGACATAAATAAACGAATTGATCACCTGTTCCTAGTTAATCCTATTATTATAGATCCACTGTGGAATTATTTAATATATTTGTTGAATCTTGTATTTCAGTGGCATCTTAGCCTAGTATTATTGTCATGACAATTAGTGTAATAAAATAACCTTAAACTAATCTTTCTCTTTCTAAAAATATAAAACTAATTGAAGACTAGTTTTATGCAACACTTTTCAGACAAATCCATTCTTCCTGCCATTAAATTAAACCTATATTTTATTCAAGTCAAGTAGGCTTCTGTTGTCATTTAAGCCATATACACTACAGTAGACAGTGAAACAATCTGAAACAGCACAATTATCAAACCAGGCAGTGATGCAGCTGATGAAGATGCTTTTGATAATCCCCCAGTAGAATGTGTTTGTTTATGCTTTGTCTCATACGTAGGAACTTCAGTGTCAGTGCTGAAACTGATCAGTACTCTAATAGCAGCCTCTCCGTATCTCCTGGTGACAGTCATTCTGAGTGTAAAATGTTACAGAGCTCATGGTAGGAACTTCAAAAGATTAACAAGTTACAAGAATAAACAATTTTTTGCTATTTGATTGTTTGTTTAATTATTTATTATTTTATTTTACAGGTAATAATAATGACCAATGTGACATGGCAGTAATTGAAGAATAAGTGCTTTGTTTCCTCTGTAAGATAAAGTTGAAAACACACACACACACACACACACACACACACACACACACACACACACACACACACACACACACATTATATATATACATATAATCAACAAAATTTTTACTCTGTATGTTTGTTTTGCTGTACGGATTATCTGACTGTCTTTGGAGGTCACACAGGAGTTTGTTCTGCTATTTTCTGTGATATCCCTCATTTGAAAATTGGACTGTCCAAACCACAGTCTTGATTATATGTCTGTGAACACAATTCCCTGAGATGTTTACTGCAGCTAATATGATAATGTGTTGTAATAGAATTTAATAATAGGATTTTATTCAGATTATCTTAACATTTAAATAAACTGCATTGTTGCAACTGTAAAAGATATAATCTTTTTCTGAATGTAATCAATGTAACGATTTACTGCTGAGTCAGGCAGGCTTATATACTCATTCCATTATATTGTCACACAGTGAAACAAAATAACATTCCCTCAGGACTAAAGTGCTACATAAGAAAGCATATATAACAAAAATTGAATCAAAAATGCAGAGTACTGTATAAAGTGCTTGTGTGTGACATTTAGGGCAAAAACAAAAAAGACAGTGTGACAGTAGAACAGAGACACTGCAGCACTGACGGTACAGAATATTTGTGTAATTGTAAATGAAATGTCTATATAATAATAAATACAGTGCATGTAAACCCTGAATGGTTTAAGCAGCAATTTGTGCAAAAAGTAAATGTTAACAGTAAGAGTTTGTGTGCGTGTGTGCGTGCGTGCGTGCGTGCGTGCGTGCGTGCGTGCGTGCGTGCGTGTGTGTGTGTGTGTGTGTGCGTGTGTGTGTGTGTGTGTGTGTGTGTGTGTTTGTCAGAAAACTTTGCTGTTGTGTGTGAGAGGATGTGTGTTTTCATCAACAGTGTCCATGGCTTTGTAGCTGTAGCATGTTTTGCAAGTGTCCATGATGTACGATAGAAAAACTTCTCAGCATCCTCACTCATTGCTGTAGGGTCTTAAGATGTAAAAATTCTGAAACCAAGCAATGATGCAGCTGCTCAGGATGCTTTAGATGGTCCTCTGTAAAACATTGTAAGGATGTGTGGGAGTTGGGCCTTACTGGGCTTTCTCAAGAAGTAGAGACACTGCTTCATGCTATGCTGGTTTTGAGGGGCCATTGATGTTCAGAGGGGAATTAACACAACCTGAATGTGTTAATTCCTGAATGGTCAACAACCATCTCCTTTGTTTTTCCACATTCAAAAACAGATTGTTGGCTTTGCACTAGTCCGTACTTCATATCTACAGCCGTTTGCTAAAATCTTTTAAGTCATTTCTTTTTCTCATTAATGTACACATAGCACTCCATATTGACAGAAGAACAAAGAATTGTTGAAAGTTTTGCAGATTTATTCAAAAAGAAAAATGTAAATATCACATGGTCCTAAGTATTCAGACACTTTGCTGTGACTCTAATATATTTAACTCAGGTGCTATACATTTCTTCTGATCATCCTTTAGATGGTTTTACACCTTTATTTGAGTCCAGCTGTGTTTGATTATACTGATAGGACTTGATTAGGAAAGCCACACACCTGTCTATATGTCAGGGATCCCCCTGCCACACCTCCATCTGTAGCTGTCAGGGATTCATCCTGCCACACCCCCCTCGGTAGCAGTCACACTGCCTCGTTATCCCATGCCTGCCTTAATTACCGACAGCTGTGGCTCGTTAAGGATTAGACTATATAAACCCCTGTTCTCGAGTCATAGGCTGTCGGTTCTCGAATGTCATGCTGGTGATTCCCGTGGCTGCTCGACCGCCAGCCTTCCCCGCTGGTTCTGTCTCTGAATTCCGTTCCGTGTTGGATTACTCTTGCCATGGAAACTTTACTTTTGTTTTGGATTCGACCATGGTAAGCATCTGTGAAGCATTTCATAAGAAGTAAGGAAAAGTACTAAACCTCTTTCTGACAATACATGACATAATATAGATATACTTTAAATATAGATAAAATTTTTAATCTTTACTGCCACCCACAGCAAACATTTATAGACTAGAGATCTCTGACACTGAGCAGATCACTTCCATTCGGCTATTGCAAATTTACTTTATGCACTTTATTTAAAAGTGCTTTATTTTGGAAGAACCACAGTAAACATCCGTGACACAGTACAAGAAATGCGAAAAACCTCTAAACCACTTTCTGACAACACACATGAAAATACTATCGATACATTTAGGCCTTTACTGCCACCCACAGCAAACATTTAAAGACCATGAGATCAGACACTGAGCAAGTCAGGAAGTGTTTTGTGGTCTTGGACTGTCTACTTTTGTATCAGAAATCTACAACGAGCTGCAGCAGGACAAAACAGGACTAAGACTAGAACAGCAATGCAGGACTATCATGCATGTCGTGTTTCCATCTTTATAGTGCTCATGTTTGTGATTTTAAAGGGTACGTACAGGGATGAATTTCGGTTTTTGATGCATACTGTATTTAGAAAAAAATATTTTAAAGATTCATGTCAAAGACCATAATAATTATTTGCATATTTACTGAGCTTACTTATTAATATTGGTATCAGGGCAGAGAATCTTTTTGGTCTTTGACATAAAGAAATAGAACAGAACAGCAATGCAGGACTATTGTGCATAACGTGCTTCCATTTTTCCTTCCAAGTGGTCATTTTTCTGATTTTTAAGCTATTTTTAAAAATCTTTGTCAAAGACCATAATAAATGTTTGCGCATTTACTGCATTTTATGCTACATATCATGGGTGAATTTATTTTTTATAGATGTTATATTATACTAAAGTTTCCAAATATAGAAAGGCATTATAAAAAGTTTAAATAGTAAATGTTTTTCTATGGATAGATTTTAAAAAGTTATGTTTCTAAACTATTCTGTACTGTACCATAAAGATGTCGGTACGAATATATGTACCGTTACACTTCTTTATATATATATATATATATAAATGTGTGTGTGTGTGTTTGTGTGCTTTTTATTTTGTTTGTTTGTTTGTTTTGTAAATGTATGCATAGGTCCCATAGCCTCTGTACAGATTGAGAAGTCACAAACATGGCCAGTGTCCACAAACAGCTGTGATGTTGATGTGAAGTGTGCAGCGCTCGGAGCTGAAAATGTCTTCTACCTTTGGAGTGGCTATAAAACAGCGCGTGGAGCTCAGCTGCAGTTCAGTCTCTCACCAGCAGAAGGAGCTGTTACACTGAACTGCACTGCAGCTAACAACGTCAGCTCCAGTTCTGCCACAGAGACACTGAGCTGTGAACAGACCAGAACAAGTATATTTTACACCTACACGTACCTACTTTGTGTTCAGTGTGCTATAGCACTATGTAATCAATTACAACTATAGGCTTGCTAGTGTTTGTGTGTGTCATATACATAAAAAATGCTCCTTCATACTACTAACATACAGGGAGTGCAGAATTATTAGGCAAATGAGTATTTTGACCACATCATCCTCGTTATGCATGTTGTCTTACTCCAAGCTGTATAGGCTGGAAAGCCTACTACCAATTAAGCATATTAGGTGATGTGCATCTCTGTAATGAGAAGGGGTGTGGTCTAATGACATCAACACCCTATATCAGGTGTGCATAATTATTAGGCAACTTCCTTTCCTTTGGCAAAATGGGTCAAAAGAAGAACTTGACAGGCTCAGAAAAGTCAAAAATAGTGAGATATATTGCAGAGGAATGCAGCAGTCTTAAAATAGCCAAGCTTCTGAAGCGTGATCATCAAACAATCAAGCGTTTCATTCAAAATAGTCAACAGGGTCGCAAGAAGCGTGTGGAAAAACCAAGGCGCAAAATAACTGCCCGTGAACTGAGAAAAGTCAAGCGTGCAGCTGCCAAGATGCCACTTGCCACCAGTTTGGCCATATTTCAGAGCTGCAACATCACTGGAGTGCCCAAAAGCACAAGGTTGACAACTTTGTTGTGTAGAACCAACATAGTATACACACGGTTCCATATAAGCAGCATATTTATATATATAGTATCAATAGCAAATTGAAAAAAAATGTGTTGTAGATACTCATAGCATTTTAAGCACACACTGATTGTTATATTTTCCTCTGCTGCAGGTGTGTATGTTTCTTTGGCTGACACAGTGATGGTGCTCAAAGTTGAGAGCTCCTTGGATCTTCCTTTTAATAACCCAATAGAATCAGGGTTATCAGTTCAGTGGAAGTTTAATAGAAACACTTTTTTTGAATACAGAACAGATCAAAATTTCACATTTCTAGAATCCCAGTTCAGTGGAAGATTAAAGGAGAACTATAATCCAGTTAGAGTAACTGTACAAGATCTTCAGCTCCAAAACTCTGGAACATTCTCGGTTGTTGCAAAAAGCCTTAGCAGACAGTATACAACTCAAATATTTAAAGTTTATGTTCAAAGTAAGTATGATTTACATTATGAATTTAATTGTAATATGCAGAATTCAATACTTAAATATATTTATTGGGAATTGTTTGAACTGTCTTGCAAGCAACATGTTTATTATTTTGCATTGCTAAATTATAACCAAAGCTTTGTGAATACATTTGTTTCAACAATTTGTTTCAGATGTCTTTTCGTGTGTGTGTGTGTGTGTGTGTGTGTGTGTGTGTGTGTGTGTGTGTGTGTGTGTGTGTGTGTGTTTTTGTGTGCTTTTTATTTTGTTTGTTTGTTTGTTTTGTAAATGTATGCATAGGTCCCATAACCTCTGTACAGATTAAGAAGTCACAAACATGGCCGGTGTCCACAAACAGCTGTGATGTTGATGTGAAGTGTGCAGCGCTCGGAGCTGAAAATGTCTCCTACCTTTGGAGTGGCTATAAAACAGCGCGTGGAGCTCAGCTGCAGTTCGGTCTCTCACCAGCAGAAGGAGCTGTTACACTGAACTGCACTGCAGCTAACAATGTCAGCTCCAGTTCTGCCTCAGAGACACTGAGCTGTGAGCAGACCAGAACAAGTATATTTTACACCTACACGTACCTACTTTGTGTTCAGTGTGCTATAGCACTATGTAATCAATTACAACTATAGGCTTGCTAGTGTTTGTGTGTGTCATATACATAAAAAATGCTCCTTCACACTACTAACAAAGGTTTAGTAATGGCATTTCATTCAGAGATCCGAATTTCCCTCTTTTTTCGTGTCACTGAGGACGACTTTTTATGTGATGTATTCCAATAGAAAGTATTTTTGGTGTTTCCCCAATTTTTTTTTTTTTTCACTAGATACAACACAGACGCTGTATTGTTTTTTTCTTGTTTGTTATTCATTATTTTTTATCTTCAAACACTATTACTATTAAATACAAGCAGGAGATTTTGTCCTTGTTTGTTTTGCTTTATATTCTGTAAACTACTCGCTATTAAAAACCATCACTGGTTTCTTCCAGTCAAAATACAGTAAATATATTCTCGTGGTTAATTAAGGAGACTGCGTTAATTAGTGACCCACACATTTATTAAAGTATAACCCTTACCTTATATTCTCTGCCTTTTTCTCTGATAAAAAAAAAAATGTTCAAAAAATGAACTTTGGCATCTGTCTGCATTACCCATGATCCTCTGTCTCTTTTGCTATGGAGACAGACAAGACGCAGTCGTGCTGAGTGACACAAACCTAAAATCTGTAATTTCACTTGCATATGAGAGAAAATGAAGTGTAAATCTGAGTCAGAATGCAATTAGAATATTTAAGTATTTTCTAAAAAAAAAAAAAAACACATACAGAGACATAAATAAACGAATTGATCACCTGTTTCTAGTTAATCCTATTATTATAGATCCACTGTGGAATTATTTAATATATTTGTTGAATCTTGTATTTCAGTGGCATCTTAGCCTATTATTATTGGCATGACAATTAGTATAAGGAAATAACCTCTTTCTAAAAATGTTAAAAACAAATTAAAGACTAGTTTTATGTAACACTTTTCAGACAAATCCATTCTTCCTGCCATTAAATAAAAAATTAAAACTAGGCTTCTGTAGTCATTTCAGTCATATACAGTACAGTAGACAGTGAAATGATCTGAAACAGCATAATTATTAAACCAGGCAGTGATGCAGCTGATGAAGATGCTTTTGATAATCCCCCAGTAAAATGTTTGTTTATGCTTTGTCTCATACGTAGGAGCTTCAGTGTCAGTGCTGAAACTGATCAGTACTCTAATAGCAGCCTCTCCGTATCTCCTGGTGACAGTTATTGTGAGTGTAAAATGTTACAGAGCTCATGGTTTTTCCTTAATTATTTGATATTTTATTTTACAGGTAATAATAATGACCAATGTGCCATGGCAGTAATTGAAGAATAAGTGCTTTGTTTCCTCTGTAAGATAAAGTTAAACACACACACACACACACACACACACACACACACACACACACACACACACACACATTTTATATATACATATAATCAACAACATTTTTACTCTGTATGTTTTTTTTTTGCTGTACTGATTATCTGACTGTCTCTGGAGGTCACACAGTCATTTTGTTCTGCTACTCTCTGTGATTCCTCTCATTTGGAAATTGGACTGTCCAAACCACAGTCTTGATTATATGTATGTGAACACCTGACATACATACTGCAGCTTACATGGTTTACTGCAGCTAATATGATAATGTGTTGTAATAGACTTTAATAATAGGATTTAATTCAGATTATCTTAACATTTAAATAAACTGCATTGTTGCAGCTGTCAAATACAGTGAGGAAAATAAATATTTGAACACGCTGCTATTTTGCAAGTTCTCCCACTTATCGTAGGTGCATGTCCACTGTGAGAGACATAATCTAAAAAAAAAATCCAGAAATCATAATGTATGATGTTTTAACTATTTATTTGTATGATACAGCTGCAAATAAGTATTTGAACACCTGAGAGAGTCAATGTTAATATTTGGTACAGTAGCCCTTTGTTTGCAATTACAGAGGTCAAACGTTTCCTGTAGTTTTTCACCAGGTTTGCACACACTGCAGGAGGGATTTTGCCCCACTCCTCCACACAGATCTTTTCTTTAGATCAGTCAGGTTTCTGGCCTGTCGCTGAGAATCACGGAGTTTGAGCTCCCTCCAAAGATTCTCTATTGGGTTTAGGTCTGGAGACTGGCTAGGCCACGCCAGAACCTTGATATGCTTCTTACAGAGCCACTCCTTGGTTATCCTGGCTGTGTGCTTCGGGTCATTGTCATGTTGGAAGACCCCGCCTCCACCCATCTTCAATGCTCTAACTGAGCGAAGGAGGTTAAAAGGTCGTCTTAACTCCCACTTCCCACAATTCAAACTTAAAGCATTAAAAGGGAAGTGGATTTGTAAGAAATACAAGAAGGAACTGAAAGTTGTGAGAGCATTGTAGGTCATCGGTGTTAAAATCTATGGCTTTAAATGCATGTAACTGTCCATCTGTAAAACTGTTTGTGAGAACATGAAAATATAGGTGTATTAGCATATTACAATGAATTCATCAATAAACATTATTAGATTTTTCTTTAAATTTCTTTACATTTTGTAATTTTAAAAATAAATCATAGGTGCTCTGAACATTTTTATCAAAACTGCATTTGCATTAATTTACAAAACCATGTTTCTGTTTATGCTGCTTGAAGTATACCCATGTATATCCATGGAATCTTAGCATATCTTATCTGTTCACACCTAAATCAGATTATGAACTACAAGCTGGTAAATTTAAACCAATTGTATAAGAAAAATGTAGATATAACCAGAGTCTCATTTAAACAAAACAAATTTAAAATGTATTACGTATAAAACACAGCTGCCTGTTTTGTTTGCATTAATTCCTCCTCCTGTATTTTAAAGCATATTAACTCATGCTACTTTGTAACTTTAGTATTGTGCATGCAGTCAAAATGTAAATGCCTTTTACACGTATATCCCCTCCACTGCGTGTGAAGCATGTGTGTAAAGCCTTGTGGTCACCAGTGCAGCCTTCACTTGACATGCACACAGAACTTTTAGCAGTACAGGAATTAATTGCTGGCCAATCCAATGTCCTCAGTTCAGTTTCAAGAACTTAACCTTCCATTTACCAGCATTATTAGTAAAAACAACAGGACTGGTTTCAGATCAAGACGACTTCAGCCCACAGAAAATGTAACACTTCCTGAGGTCTACGTTTGACAATATTTCTCCTCATCTGCATGCTTATTATGTGAAGATGAATTGAGTTACTGGCATTCAAGGAGGAAGAAGAGCACAGTAAACATGCCCCACTTTCCTTGGTTCAGTGTACTTTAGTTTTATTTACATTATTTAAAAGTGCAGGTTTTAGCAGAACTACAGAAAGCATCTGTGTCACAGTTTATTAGAAGAGAGAAAAACTACTAAACCTCTTTCTGACGAGACACGACGTGAAAATATAGATGCACTTTTCAGTTTTACTGCCACCCACAGCAAACATTTATAGACCACAATATCACAGACACTGAGCAAGTCAGGAAGTGTTTCTGTGTCTTGGAATTTGTCTAGTTTTAAGTCAACAGTCTAAAACCAGCTGCAGGGGGACCACAATGTGGGACTATAATAGACATCGTGTTTTTATCTATGGAGCACTAATGGTATTGATACTTCGTGGTATGTATATAGAATAAAATATTCAATATTTAAATCATTTTGAATTTTTTTTTTATAATTCAAGGAACAATAATTTAGGAACAAATCATATTATGTTTTAAATATGTACAGGATGTGCACTTGGATGAGTGAATAACGTATTATGTAGTGTTTTGTTCATGCAAGACAACATTAGCAGGGACTAAATCATGACCAAGACAATAGCCAATGTCAGAGTGTGGTATTGAGTAAAACATTAAAGACTACAAGATAACATAAGACTACAAAAGAGTTTGTCAAAACAAATAATAGATGCAAAGATGATAAGATAATCTGTCTGTTTATAACCTGATATGAAATCTGTATTGAATTCAATTAACCCCTCTTTAGTATTCATATTGTACAATTAATTAAATATTTCTTTATTAAGTATGCAAAATAAATGCTGCTATGTCTTTCTACTTTCTATTGATACATAAGAAATGCATTTTTAAAAACAGGACGTTCTTCTAAAGAAATTCGCTAATACAAGTTTTGCAAATGTCTGCACATTTCCGTTTACTTGAAAGAAATTCAAGAATTAACTAGAATTTTTTTGTCTCATTGAACTTTTTAAAACCAAATACATCTTTTTATTTCCAGTACTTGTATAATAGTATATTACTTGTACTTGTACAGTACTTATTAATACAGTAGTATTAGTATTATAATTAGTTAGCAATATGAGTTCGAACAATGTCAAATTAAATCTCTTATGACTGGAATTATTCACATTACATATTACAACAAAGTGGTAAATATAAAAATAAATTAATTTAAATATAGCAGGCAAATATATACAAAAATTAAGCTTGAAGTTACACTGCAAAATTCTAATATTAAAAAATGCAATACAGTTAATATACAATAAATGCACTATTCACAATAAAAAAATATATATATGTGCTGTTTTTATATAAGTTTATATTTACATAATTATAAATCTGATATTGGTATTTTAATTTTTAACTGGCTGTAACTCTACGCTTTTTATTTTCAATGTGCAGAAAAGGATAAGATTAGGTTCAGGAAACCTCAGGTCTAATTGTAAAAAAAAAATGTGTGCATGTGAATGACATGCACACTATCATCTACTTTGCTACTATTTGGCTAATGAAATAAAATTATAAATGATTATTTGAAATGTTCTTGCAAGGCATACAGGCCGACGTGATAAGAGACAATGCAACTAAAAATGATCTTTTAGAAGTTAACATACAGTAAATGGCATAAATTATTATACACATTTGTCATGTTGACCTGATATGTTCTTTATAATTACCTGAAATTATAAATCTATGGGGTTTAAAATGTCTTGAGTAATGTACAATAACAGAATGAACTGTAAGTGTTTTGTAGTTGGCATTGTTATTGTGATCTGATAATAATCTGTTTTCCCCTGCTGCAGGTATGTGTGCTGTTTTAGCTGATACAAACACAGGGATGGTGCTTAAACGTGGGAGTTCCCTGAATCTAACACTCACATATCCACAGAATTCACTGTCATTTGCTTATTGGACCTTTAATGGCACAAGGTTTGCTGAATATTCTCCAAGCAGTAATTACACGCCTAAGGGATCTCAATTCAGGGGAAGAGTTAAAGGTTTCCATAACATTGTTGGAGTAACTTTACAAGATCTTCAACTCCAAGATTCTGGAACATATACAACTGTTGCATTTGGACCTGATGATCAGTATCCAACACAAAAAATACAAGTTCATATTCAAAGTAAGTTCCATTTGCTGAAGAGTCAAATGAAGAACTTCAGGTACATTATGATTATAGTATATAATACATTAAAGAACAGCAACAGGAAGGTTTGGATAAAAGGGATTTGCTTTAAGCATAGACATAGACAGACAGGCTGAATTATTGATTGATTGATTGATTGATTGATTGATTGATTGATTGAGAGGATCTTAAACATTTTGCAGTTAGGGACTCCGCCCACCTCAGTACAATATCCAGCCCAGTTTAATGGCATTTGATGATATATGAAATTTAATTTATTTATTTGTGTTTATAGACACTTATATGTCACTGAGGACGACTTTCCATGTAATGTATTTCAGTAGGATGTTTTTTTGTGCCTCCTCCAAAGTTTTCTTTCTGCCACGTGATACCACAGATGCTGTATTATTTTTTTCTCATTTGTTTTTGATTTTTAATTTTCAAGCACTATTACTCCACATTCAAACATTAGATTGTATCCTTGTTTGTATTGCTTTATATTCAGTAAAATATTTGCTATTATAAACTATCCTCAGTGGTTCCTTCCAGCAAAAATACAGTGAATATATTTTTTTGGTTAATTAAGGAGACTGTGTTAATTAGAGACACACACATTTATTACAGTATAGAAACTATAAAATATATTTTCTGCTTTATTCTCTGATGAAAATGGGAAAAAAGATTACCTTTGGCATTTCTGTAAGCATGACCATGATCCTCTGCCTCTGTTAATACAGTGATGGTGCCAGTTGGAGGCAGTTGTGCTGAGTGACAAGAAAAAAAGAGGAACATTTGTGTCCATAGTCAATTTAATCAAAAGAATAAATTCTGTGACTATATCATGAAATGCTGTGAGACTATTTTGCAATATCATAACTATTCAGATTATAAGGTTGAAATAAATAATTATAGAAACCTAAAAATATTATTAGGCTTAAATAAATAATTTAATAATTTATTAGATCAATATAATATCACACATTAACAACAAGATGAAATTGCTATGTTACTTGTTTACTGAAGGTCAGATACATATTAACTATATTAAATTCATCAGACCAGTCAAACAGGATAACTTTAAGAACTATTACAATAAATAAACATCTAATATTCATCAATGGCCATAAAATAAAACCACCTACCTAGTATTTAATATTGTAAGGGCTCCGCTTTAGTCTCCATAACAGCTCTGACTACTCAAGGCCAGGATGCCACAAGATCTCAAAATTTGTGCTGCATTGTCTTGGACTACAAGTTTAGTGTTATATCTTTTATATTTTGTAGAAAAGTGGGGCCTCGATAGATCATTATTGTTTACAGCAAATACCAAATATGCTCGATCAACAGCACCGTTTTTAGGCACAGGCAAACTAGGCAGTCGTCTAGGGAGCAACTAGTTGAGGGGGCTCATGCCTCCAACCTCGCCTTCAGCTATTTAAATTATTTACCAGTTTTTCTGCTGAAATATAATGTACAATATGTGTTTACATACTTGAGTTCAGAGAATTTTGCAATGATTATTAAATGTGTTTAACCCTTTTTATAGAAGGTTGCAAATAATTTTACATTGTGGGTGTGGAACATTGTGATTGGAGGGTGGAACCATTGAGATGTGTGTAATTTTGAGGGCGTTACCTAATTTAAACACGATGTCACATTTCTCAAGCCAGTCCTGAGCAATTTTTCACTTCACGTCAGTATTTTTAATTTTATTCTCAATATAGTAATTCTATTTATAGTGTTTAGTGACCTCCAACAGTAAGTAAAAAAAAATCCCCCCAGATTCCAGTTACACTACATCACAACCTATATATGATGTATGGACCTATGACCATCCATTTGTGGTTCTGCTGAAGCTGTTAACACAAAATTTGAAGCATAAATTTGTAAAGTACCTCTGCATTGTATCTCTTGTATCTCTGCATTGTAGACTAATTTCCTGCCCAAACCAACATGAAAATGTGTCAATCTATTTATTGATACATACATACATAGTTTTATCTGTTTTTTTTTATAATACTTTCAGACCTAATAACAGATGTGAGGACAGAGTCTCAGATGTGGGAGGTGTCCACGAACGCCTGTTTTGTTGAAATGGAATGTGCTGCAATTGGAGCTGAGAGTGTTTCATACCTGTGGAGTGGCTATAAAACTGCGAGTGGAGCTCAGCTGCAGTTCAGTCTCTCACCAGTAGAAGGAGCAGTTACACTGAACTGCACTGCAACTAACAACGTCAGCTCTGGTTCTGCCTCAGAGACACTGAGCTGTAGCACCAAAACAGGTACTGTTACACTTCCACACAACTACATCATCAGTTCCACATCACTGTATGTGTGTGTGTATGTGTGTTTGTGTGTGTGTGTGTTGTGTGTGTGTGTGTGTGTGTGTTTGTGTGAGTGTGTTTGTTTATGCTTTGTCTCATATGTAGGAGCTTCAGTGTCAGTGCTGAAACTGATCAGTACTCTAATAGCAGCCTCTCCTTATCTCCTGGTGACAGTCATCCTGAGTGTAAAATGTTACAGAGCTCACAGTAAGAACTTTAACACAATAAAATGTTACAAGAATAAACACATTATTGTTATTTGATTGTTTAATTATTTGATATTTTATTTTACAGGTTATAATCATGACCAATGTGCAGTAATTGAAGAATAAGTGCTTTGTTTCCTCTGTAAGATAAATTTAAACACACACACACACACACACACACAAACACACACACACACACACACACACACACACACACACACACACACACATACATATATAAAATGAATATACTGTATATATGAAATAAATATATATGAAACCACATTGTGTACACAATTCCCTGAGATGTTTACTGCAGCTAATGTAATAATGTGTTGTACTAAACTTTTAATAATAGGATTTTTAAATCTGATTGTCATAACATTTACATAAGCTGCATTTTTTCGATAAAATATTTTATTTCCTGAATGTAATCAATGTAACAATCTACTTTAGGTGAGTCAGACAGGCTTATATTCTTGTTCCAATTCATTGTCACACAGTGAACTAAAACAACATTCCCCCAGGATTAAAGTGCTACACAAGACAACATATTTTACAAAAAGTGACACAAAATGCATCACATAAAAGGTATGTGTGTGACATTTAGTGCAAAAACATTTTGTGTGTATAATAATAAATAATGTACATGTAAACAGTGTATTATTTATTATTAAATATTTTAGCAGCAATTTGTGCAAAAAGTTCATGCTAACAGTTGTGTTTGTTCATTTGTGTGTGTGTGTGTGTGTGTGTGTGAGAGAGAGAGAGAGAGTCCAGTTTGTTTTCTCGCATATTCAAATAGCTTAAAATAAAATAAAAACATCGCTGTTGTGTGTCTTAGGATGTGTTTTTTCCAGCAACAATGCTCAATGCTTTGTAGATGTAGCATGTTGTATAAATGTCCATGATGTAGTATAAAGAGATTTTAATTATCTTCTCAGCATCCTCACTATTCACTGTAGGGTCTTGAGATCTGAAATTCCCAAACCAAGCAGTGATGCAGCTGCTGAGGATGATTTTGATGGTCCTGTGTAAAACATTGTGAGGATGTTTGGGAGCTGGGCCTTACTTAGCTATGCTGGTTTTGAGGGACCAGGTGAGCTTCTCTGCCAGGTAAACACCAATGTATTTGTTGTTCTTGATGATCTCCACAGAGGAGCCATTTATTTTCAGTGGGGAATGATCACTTTCCATCCTCCTGAAGTCAACAACCATCTCCTTTGTTTTTCCACATTAAGAGACAGATTGTTGGCTTTGCACCAGTCTGTACTTCATATATTGTTTCATTGGAGAACTTGATGTTGTGAATTAAGCTGTACATTGCTACCCAGTCATAAGTCAGCAGTCTGAAAAGCAGGGTATTTGTACACAGCCCTAGGGAAGACCCCCAGTGCTCAGTGTGATGGTTTTGGAGGTGCTGTTCCCGATCAATCCTGCCTGAGGTTTTTCAGTCAAAAAAGAAAGAAAGAAGGAGGTGTTCAGGCTTAACAGGCTCAGTTCCCGATCAGATGCTGAGGAGTAATGATGTTGAATGCTGAGCTGGAGTCAATGAACAGCATTTGCATGTATGTGTCCTTATTTTCCAGATGATTGAGGGCCAGGTGGAGTGTGGTGGAGATGGTGTCATCTGTGGAGAAGTTAGGATGATACACGAACTGCAGTGGGTGCACTGAGGGGGCAGCTGTTTCTTGAGGTGCCTAATGACAAGCCTCTTGAAGTTTTGATTGTTGATTGGAGGGGGGGGGGGGAGGGTTTCGCATGGGGACAATGGTGGTGGCTTTGAAGCACATTGGAACAACAGCACTGCTCAGAGAGATGTTGAAGATGTCAGTGAGAACATCTGCCAGCTGGTCTGCACATACTCACTTGAACATCTCATCAGTCTAAAGGATATTGTCCAGAACATTGTAATTTGTTTAGAAGTCATGCTGCTATATTTTTTCAGAAGAGAACCAAAGTTTTTCTACCAATCCTACCATGAAAGCTCCACTTGTTCAGTTTTTTTATTCTAAATTGTGTTCTCATGAACATAAACATTTAACATGTTTGCAGAGGCCTTTAGGTGATATGATATAGCTCTTTTTTTTATATCGCTGAGCATTAACTGGTGTAACATTGAACTGTTTTTGCTGGAAGTTTGGAAACTGCCTTAAAAGCTACTTATTTGTAAACAAACCTTCTCACTGTAAAATGATTATTTCAGTGGTCTCCATTTGTAAACAATCCTTCTTACTCAAAAATGGTGCATTTCGGTTTGTCTGGAGATAGCCTTATAAACCTTATCAAATTAATAAGCAACAAAAATAACTTCTCTGATCATGGATTGTGTCATTTCTTCTGAGTATGATGTAAATACACATTAATTGCTCCATAACACTAAACTGCAATTTAAGTAAAGTTCATATGAACCCATGTCACTTTTGTACTTTGAATCACTCAGAAAAGCTTTAGCAGTTTTTTGCTGCAATGCATAATGTTTATTTTTAATTATTATTTGCACTTGTTGGCTCATTCTTGCCATTAGAAGTCTTTTGTATCTGTGAGGTTGAAAAAGGTGGGAAAAACAAGTACTGTTCAAAAATCTAATTGGTCAAAGAAGTGTCAAATATGTTTTTTAACAGCCACAGGACACATGTCCACATCAGTTCAGTGAGGTCCAGTGTAGGCATTAAAATCACAGGCAACTCTAATACAGTACCATTTCTGTACTAACAACTCATTTACACAGAATTATTTAGCATTAATGTAAGAAGTGCTACAGTGTCAGTGTTTTATAACAAAACAATGTGTCAACAATGAAAAGTGTTTACACAGAGCATTTTGCTTTTTTTTCTTGGTAATGTAACAAGCTGCATGTATCAGATGAAAAAAAAAAAGAATTTGTGGTTGTGATAAACATCTGTTTATAGCATCAGTAAACCATGCAGCAATTAGTAACAGGAAGTAGCTCGTTTTAAGGTGGCCGTTCTTTAATGTTTCCTGACATATTACAAAATTTATTATTTTCATATAACTGACAATTCACAATGTTCTATTCTTTTTTTCTTTTTAATTCATTTTCTTTCCTTCATTCACAGTCTATCAAATCAGCCAGAATGCTGTAACAGTAACTAGGGCGTGAGCTCTTGGGTCTTTCGTAGTTTTTCTGTAGAGATGAGAAATATTAAACTGCTAACAGATTCGAAGCCTTCTGTATCACTCAGTGAACGTATCCTAGTCTAACGAGTTCTATGAATCAGTATGGATTCTGCCTGCTTTTTCCATGGATTTCCACAAGAGGGCACTCACCGAGTCCCTGGACTCCTGAATTTCACTCACAAGTCCCTCATATCCCACTTTTTCCCTCTGTGCTACAAGTCTGGAGTCTGGAAACCCCCGGTCCAGGTGGATCAGCCAGGACACGTATAGGACCTGCAAAACTGTTTTGTTTCTGGCCATGCAAGAAGTTTCCTGAAAAACTCAGTCAGCTACCTGTCACTACAGTTACAGCAGCTAACAACTTTGCAAAGCCATATATATTTCAACTGTTACAATGGTAAAGATGAAATTAAACACAGTGTTATGGCAACTCTGCAGGGAAAAAATATAGATGACTCAGAATCAAAAATTGTTAATGCCAAATTTTTATTTTAATAGCAGAAACATTTACATCACTTTACCAGATCTTCTGGATAGCATAAGGAGTGTTTGCTAATATAAGAAGCAAATGGCTATTAAAAGCTTATTATTTACAATATGCAGGTACAGGAATTTCAGCTCATCCAAACATGCACACCACAACTTCACCAGTGTTATATATCCTGATACTTTATTTGATGCGGTTACCACGTAACAATTAACGTAGAAAATATTATCCAAAGACTCCAACACAAAAATATGCAGTTACTGAAATAGACTCGCAAGGAGTCAAATCGTTATAGATTATATTACAGTAGTTCATCTCTCGACTCGTCTAGTCTGAGTCTATCATTCTTTTGTCAAGTGATTCCCACAGACAATATGCACTGTATTACACAGGAAAAAGAATTAGATACCTCATGAATCCTCTGGTTCGAGTCATTCGTTATTGTTGCCATGTGACTCCCATATACACTATGAAGGTGATTAAAGGAACAAAATTAACTAATTGTAGGAAATTAAATTAACAAAATACAAAGAACCAAGTCACTAAAATAATCCGATCTTCCAATAATTAATTCTGTCGGCTTTTGCCATAGTCCTTCCAATAGAGGAGACTTTCCGTAGAATCCACAGAATCCTTGGACTTCAGAATCATACTCACACACACATTAAGTCACTCGCATTCGGTTAATTTGCTATGCACTTCAAGTCCAACAGATCCCCTAAATCCCACGGTTCTGGTGGATCAGCAAGAACTCGTATAGGATCCGTGATTTTGTGTCTCGTGTGTTTGCGACAATACAGGAAGTGTCCTGAACAACCTGTTTCTACTTGTTGCTACAGTTACTTAACAGCAACCTAGAACAAGTAAATGGTGTAATTTACAATTTGTATTTAAATATGTTGATTTAAGTAAGATATCCAAGGACTCAAGTGATCTGAAAAAATGAAGAGAAGGTTCCATGAAATTTCTTCTTCTTTCAGCTTCTCCCATTAGGGGTCGCCACAGCGGATCATCTGTCTTCCTACCCCCATGTCCTCTACATCTGCCTCTTTCAACCCAACTACCTGCATGTCTTCCCTCACCACATCCATAAACCTTCTCTTTGGTCTTCCTCTTTTCCTCCTAACTGGTGGCTCCATCCTCAGCATTCTTCTACTGATATACCCCATGTCCCTCCTCTGAACAAGTCCAAACCATCTCAATCTCGCCTCCCTCGCATTGTCTACAAAACCTATGTGCGCTGTCTCTCTAATAAACTTGTTTCTTATCCTGTCCATCCTCATCACTCCCAACGAAAACCTCAACATCTTCAGCTCCGCTACCTCCAGCTCCACCTCCTGTCTTTAACTCGATGCCATTGTCTCCAAAACATACAACATTACAGGTCTCACCACAGTTCTATAAACTTTCCCTTTTATTCTTGTAGATACTCTACTATCATAAATCACTCCTGCCACTCTTCTCCACCCACTCCACCCTGCCTGCACTCTTATCTTTACTTCTCTAACACACTCTCCACTAGTTTGCACTGTTGACCCCAGGTACCTGAACTCCTCCACCTTCTCCGCCTCTTCTCCCTGCAACCGCACCACTCCACTGCCCTCACTCTCATTTACACACATGTATTCTGTCTTACTCCTACTGACTTTTATTCCCCTTCTCTCCAATGCATACCTCCACCTCTCCAGGCTCTTCTCAACCTGCTCCCTACTCTCACCACAAATAACAAATCTGCATCCGCAAACATCATAGTCCATTAGGACTCCTGTCTGAACTCGTCCGTCAACCTGTCCATCACCACCACAAACGAAAAGGGCTCAGAGCCGATCCTTGATGCAGTCCAACCTCCACCTTGAACCAGTCTGTTGTTTCTACTGCACACTTCACTACTGTCACACTGTCCTCATACGTGTCCTGCACCACCCTCACATACTTCTCTGACACACCTGACTTCCTCAAACAATACCACAACTCCTCTCTTGGCACCCTGTCCTATGCTTTCTCTAAACCCACAAACACACAATGCAATTCCTTCTGACCTTCTATATACTTCTTCCTCAACATTCTTAAAGCAAATAATGCATCAGTGGTGCTCTTCCTCAGCATAAAACCATACTGTTGCTCACAGATGGTCACCTTTTCTCTTAGCCTGGCTATCACTACTCTTTCCCATAACTTCAAAGTGTGAGAAGGTTCCATGAATCCTGAGTCATATTAAAGATCGGGTTATTTATCCTGGATGAATACAGATTCATTTATTTAATTGCTTATTGTTGTGAATTTTTTATTTTTTATTTGTTGAATTATATTAATAGTTAGTTTCATTTAGACCTTAAGAGTATAGCATAGTTTTATTGTCTTTATGTTTGCATAAAACAAACCCAGCCATTAGGGAGGCACAAGCCAGTGCATTCTTAGTGCCGGTCCCAAGCCCGGGTAAATGGGGAGGGTTGCGTTAGGAAGGGCATCCAGTGTAAAACATGCGCCAAATCAAATATGCGGATCACAAATAAGAATTTCATACCGGATCGGTCGAGGCCCAGGTTAACAACGACCGCCACAGGTATCGTTAGCCGACAGGGTACCGGTGGAAATTGGGCTACTGTTGGCCGAAGGAGGAAAAGGAGAGGAGGAAGACGTCTACAGAGACGGCAGGGAAAGGAGCAGTGTAGGAGAGTGGAGGTTAGGGTTGGTACTTTAAATGTTGGTACTATGACGGGTAAAGGGAGAGAAGTAGCTGATATGATGGAGAGGAGAAAGGTAGATATGCTGTGTGTTCAGGAGACCAAGTGGAAAGGGAGTAAGGCCAGGAACATTGGAGGTGGATTTAAACTGTTTTATCATGGTGTGGATGGAAAGAGAAATGGTGTAGGGGTGATTCTGAAGGAAGAGTACAGTAAGAGTGTAGTGGAGGTGAAGAGAGTTTCTGATAGGGTGATGATCGTGAAGGTGGAAGTTGAAGGGATGATGATAAATGTCATCAGTGCCTATGCTCCACAAGTTGGCTGTGAAATGGAGGAGAAGGAAAGATTCTGGAGTGAATTAGATGAAGTGGTAGATGGTGTACCTAGGAAAGAACGGTTGGTGATTGGGGCAGACTTTAATGGGCATGTAGGTGAAGGGAACAGAGGTGACGAGGAGGTGATGGGTAGGTATGGTTTTAAGGAGAGGAATGTGGAAGGGCAGATGGTGGTAGATTTTGCTAAAAGGATGGAAATGGCAGTGGTGAACACTTATTTTAAGAAGAAGGAGGATCATAGGGTGACGTATAAAAGTGGAGGAAGGTGCACACAGGTGGACTATGTGCTATGCAGGAGATGCAACCTGAAGGAGATTGGCGACTGTAAGGTGTTGGCAGGGGACAGTGTAGCTAGACAGCATAGGATGGTGGTCTGTAGGATGGTTTTGGAGGCGAAGAAGAAGAGAAGGAGAGTGAGGACTGAAAGAAGAATAAGATGGTGGAAACTGAAGGAGGAAGAGTGCAGTGTGAGGTTCAGGGAAGAGGTCAGAGAGAGGCTCAGTGGTGTTAAGGAGGTGTTGGATGATTGGGCAACTACTGCAGGAGTGATGAGGGAGGCAGCTAGAAAAGTACTTGGTGTGACATCTGGAAATAGAAAGGAAGACAAGGAGACGTGGTGGTGGAATGAGGAAGTGCAGGAGAGCATAAGGAGAAAGAGGTTGGCAAAACAGAAGTGGGATAGACAGAGTGATGAGAAAAGTAGGCAGGAGTACAAGGAGATGCGGCAGCAGGTTAAGAGGGATGTGGCGAAAGCCAAGGAAAAGGCATATGAGGAGCTGTATGAGAGGTTGGACACTAAGGAAGGAGAAAAGGATTTGTACCGATTGGCCAGGCAGAGGGACCGAGCTGGAAAGGATGTACTGCAAGTTAGAGCAGTAAAGGATGGAGAGGGAAATGTGTTGACTAGTGAGGAGAGTGTGTTGAGAAGGTGGAGGGAGTATTTTGAGCAGCTGATGAATGAGGAAAATCAGAGAGAGAGAAGGTTGGATGATGTGGAGTTGGTGAAGCAGGATGTAGATAGGATTAGTAAGGAGGAAGTGAGAGCAGCGATTAAGAGGATGAAGAGTGGAAAGTCGGTTGGACCAGATGACATACCGGTAGAAGCGTGGAGATGTTTAGGAGAGATGGCAGTGGAGTTTTTAACCAGATTGTTTAACAGGATTTTGGAAGGTGAGAAGATGCCTGAGGAATGGAGAAGAAGTGTGCTGGTACCGATCTTTAAGCATAAAGGAGATGTGCAGACCTGCAGTAACTACAGGGGTATTAAGTTGATCAGTCACACCATGAAGTTATGGGAAAGAGTAGTGGAAGCCAGGCTGAGAGAAGAGGTGACCATCTGTGAGCAACAGTATGGTTTCATGCCGAGGAAGAGCACCACAGATGCCTTATTTGCTTTGAGAATGTTGATGGAGAAGTATAGAGAAGGACAGAAGGAATTGCATTGTGTATTTGTGGATTTAGAGAAGGCGTACGACAGGGTGCCAAGAGAGGAGTTGTGGTATTGTATGAGGAAGTCAGGTGTGTCAGAGAAGTATGTGAGGGTGGTGCAGGACATGTATGAGGACAGTGTGACGGCAGTGAAGTGTGCAGTAGGTACGACAGACTGGTTTAGAGTGAAGGTTGGACTGCATCAAGGATCGGCCCTGAGCCCTTTCCTGTTTGCAGTGGTGATGGACAGGTTGACGGACGAGGTCAGACAGGAGTCTCCCTGGACTATGATGTTTGCGGATGATATTGTGATTTGTTGTGAGAGTAGGGAGCAGGTTGAGAAGAGCCTGGAAAGGTGGAGATATGTGCTGGAGAGAAGGGGAATGAAACTCAGTAGGATTAAGACAGAATACATGTGTGTAAATGAGAGGGAGGGCAGTGGAGTGGTGCGGTTGCAGGGAGAAGAGCTTCAGAAGGTGGAGGAATTTAGGTACCTGGGGTCAACAGTGCAAAGTAATGGAGAGTGTGTTAGAGAAGTGAAGAAAAGAGTGCAGGCAGGGTGGAGTGGGTGGAGAAGAGTGACAGGAGTGATTTGTGATAGTAGGGTATCTGCAAAATTGAAAGGAAAAGTTTATAGGACTGTGGTGAGACCTGCGATGTTGTATGGTTTAGAGACAGTGGCATTGACTAAAAGACAGGAGGTGGAGCTGGAGGTAGCAGAGCTGAAGATGTTGAGGTTTTCGTTGGGAGTGACGAGGATGGATAAGATTAGAAATGAGTTTATTAGAGGGACAGCGCATGTAGGATGTTTTGGTGACAAGGTGAGGGAGGCGAGATTGAGATGGTTTGGGCATGTGCAGAGGAGGGACATGAATTATATTGGTAGAAGAATGCTGAGGATGGAGCCACCAGGTAGGAGGAAAAGAGGAAGGCTAAGGAGGAGGTTCATGGATGTGGTGAGGGAAGACATGGCGGTAGTTGGTGTAAAAGAGGCAGATGTAGAGGACAGGGTGGTATGGAGACGGATGATCCGCTGTGGCGACCCCTAATGGGAGCAGCCGAAAGAAGAAGAAGAAGATGTTTGCATAAAACAAACTACACTTACTGTCAGAGCTTCTCAAACAGATTAGGGCAATTTGTGTCATTATGACTGCTGAGGCAACCTCTGTGATCTTTAGTCTCTTTTCAAGTTCCTGTGTGTTTCACCAGATCTTGCATTCTTCCTTTGAATTTTAGCATCAGCTGATTGCTAAACTGGTCACCAGTACAGTATTCTGCATTTTTCTGCTTACAAAGTCTGTTTGTTTTAATGAATATCTGACTGTATCTGGCTTCTTTATGTGATTCCTCTCATTAGGACTGTACAAACTATATTTTTAATTTTCCTGTACACAATGATTGCCCTGATTCCTATACACAATATCCATTTTGTGTTGTAATATAATCTGGTCTGTGTAATCTGATCAAGTTTATGTGAACAGAGGATTTTAAATTCCAATTATCTTTTCATTGTGGACTATGACCGTTTGTCTTAGAAAAAAGCATGAGACAAGGGGAGCATTAGTTATTCTGTTAAATGTTTTATTTAAAAAAATTTAATCAAATAGGATTATTAAAAAAATTATTTTTTTTAAATTAATAAAATGACAAAAGATATAATAATCAAATTGTAAATCAAGATTACAATTCTCAAAACATTTTTGAGAGCCATTGGTATGTGGTGATTTGTTCATAAAAGGCAACATTGTTATTATTAGGCTTTTTTCCTGAAAAAAAGTTATTAACTGATCAATTAAAAATTCTTCTAAAATTGCTTTTTTGGCTTCTCCCGTTAGGGGTTGCCACAGCGGATCATCCGCATGTTTGCTTTGGCATGTTTTCACGCTGGATGCCCTTTCTAACGCAACCCTCCCCATTTATCCGGGCTTGAGACCGGTACTGAGAGTGGCTGGGGTTGGTTCCCTGACCAGGGATCGAACCCAATAACAATAATAAAAATAATAATAATAATAATAATAATAATAATAATAATAATAATAATAATAAATTAAACACTGTTTCGACACCTTAGTTTTGTAATTAATATCTGAAATCTACCAGAAGGTGGAGCTGTACCTTTATTTAAACACCTTCAATGTGACGTGAGCTTTAGAATAGATTAGAATCTGGTAGGTTCTATTACTTATAACTTCATTAAATCCATCCATGAGCAGTGTTTGTTAAAAAAGCCAATTTTACTATTTTACAGCAGCAACTAGGTTAAAAGGAACATGTTTTACTGATTATGAGATTGAGCCTTTTTTTATTTTTTATCTATGAATGCAATTTTTGTGCTTCATTTCAAAATGACATGGTAGATTGCATAAAGCTGTGTACTGTCTTAATGGTCTGAGTGAAAGACTGAGGTAATCATGAGGAGTAGATGTTAAATCATACTAAGAATATTAAGTTATTCGAAATCAATCATGAATTATGACTGTTGCATCGACCAGTCTAACATTGGGTTTATTTGTTTTTGTTTAAAAAAATTTGTATGATTCTTAAGGTACTTAATGTCCCCCTGCACCCTCTCCTCTGGTGCTGGAAGGAACTGGTGAACATGGACCAGACTTTAGAGTGTCAAACTTCAAATGATCATTACTAAAAATATGTTTAGGTAGCAGCACAGTGCACACACCATAAAAACATTTACAATTTAAGCTTCTAAATAAAATGCTTCAACCAGAATATACAGTAAACACACCTGAATCAACTCATTATACTTTGCAAAACAAACATACAAGACTACTTATGCACAAATGCAGTGCAAGTTACAATTTTTCAAATATATAAAATATCCTATGACTTATGTGCCACATTCTAACAAGCACAAATAGCTGTATTAAGGGAGAAACATTATGTTTATGTTGTAACTTTCATTTCTCATTTCCATGGGCAGGATTTAATACTGATGAGTCATCTAAACGTTACCAGGAAGCAGTTTCCTAATAATACAAGGTGTATTTTGAGTGCATTTATGCAGCAACTGTGACAGTTGGTAAATTCCGGTTCTGTTTTTTAAGTACTAAAAAGGGTGGTCTTAACTCACACTTCTCATGATCAAAACTAAAAGCATTTAAAGGGGAGTGGATTTGTAAGAAATACAAGAAGGAACTGAAAGCTGTAAAAGAATTGTAGGTCTTCAGTGTTAAAATCTGTGGCTCTAAATGCAAGTAACTTTGTATTAAAAACTGTAAAAACTGTTTGTGAGAACATGAAAATATAGGTGTATTAGCATATTAAAATGCATTCATTAATAAACATCAGATGATCATCAGTTAAACATACGTTTTCTTATATTTCTGTCCATTATATATATTTCTTACATTTTGTAATTTTAAAAAGAAAACTAGGTTCTCTGAACATTGTGTTCAAAATTGCATTTGCATATTAATTTACAAATGCTGATTGAAGTATAACCACATGTAACCATGGAATCTTACCATTTCTTATCTGTTCACACTTAAATCAGATTACAAACTGCAAGCTGGTAAATTTAAACCAAAGGTATTAATGCCATATATGAGAAAAGTATGAGCCATAACCAGTGTCTCATTCAAGCAAAACAGATTTAAGATGGATTAAGTATGGAAATGTATTTTAAAGCATATTAACTCATGCAACTTTGTAACTTCAATATTGTGCATGCAGTCAAAATGTAAATGCCTTTTACACGTATATCCCCTCCACTGTGTGTGAAGCGTGTGTGTAAAGCCTTGTGGTCACCAGTGCAGCGTTCACTTGACATGCACACAGAACTTTTAGCAGTACAGGAATTGAGATTGCTGGCCAATCCAATGACCTCGGACCAGTTTCGAGAACGTAACTTCCCATCCACCAGCATTATTAGTGAAAACAACAGGACTGGTTTCAGATCATGATGACTTCAGCCCACAAAAAATGTAACACTTCCTTAGGTCTATGTTTGACAATTGCTACTCATTTGCATGCTTATTATGTTGAAGATGAATTGAGTTACTGGCATTCAAGGAGGAAGAAGAGCACAGAAAACATGCCCCACTTCCCTTGAGTCAGTGTACATTAGTTTTATCCACATTATTTAAAAGTTAATGTTTTAGCAGAACCAAAGAAAGCATCTGTGACACAGTTCATGAAGAAGTGAAGAAAAATTACTAAACCACTTTCTGACAAGACGCAACATGTGAAAATAAACATACACTTTTTAGCGTATACTGCCACCCACAGCAAACATTTATAGACCACAAGATCTCAGACACTGAGCAAGTCAGGAAGTGTCTCTGTATCTTGGACTTTGTCTGTCTAGTTTTGAGTCAACGGTTTAAACCCAGCTGCAGGAGGACCATAATGTGGGACTATAATGGATATCGTGTTTTTATCATTGGAGCACTAATGTTTGTGATACTTCAGGGTATGTACTTAAAATCAAATATTAGATTTTTAATACATTTTCAGACAAATTGATTTAATATTTCACAAATCATTTTATGTTTTAAATATGTACAGGATGTGCATTTGGATGACTGAATAATGTTTTTGTAGTGTCTTGTTCATGCAAAACCCACTTTAGCCAAGACTGAATCAAGACCAAGACAGCAGCCAGACAATAGGCGTTGAATTCTAAGTCAACACTGAGTATGGCAAAAAATATAGAATGAGTTTACAACATGTCATGATCTCTGAATTCATTTGTACAATTAAGTAAATACAGTAAGCAGAACGAAGACATGTTATGTATTATACATTCTTAAAAGTGCTGCAATGTCATTTTATTTTATATTAATGCACAGGAATTGCATTTTTAAAGAACAGATATAAAGATATATATAAAAAAAAAAATCAGCACAAGTTTCGCAAATGTCTTCACTTTTAAAATGTGTTGATTTCCAATAATTTAAAGATTAAATTGAAACTAGAATTTGTTTGGCTCATACAACTTTCTAAAACTAATTACAGCTGTTTATTAAAAGTGCTTATTTATATTACTATTTGTTGGTTCATATACAGTATAAGGAGATATAACCGAAAACACAAATATGACCAAATTAAATGTCAAGAACAGTGATTTGTTCTGTTTTTTGTTCTTTAAATATGTGATTCATATTACACTGAAGTGATGAATATAAACATTCATTTTTAAATATGGCATACAAAGATATTCAAGAATGTTTGAAGCCTGGAAGTTACACTGCAAAATGCAAATATTAAACAAATCAACACAGTTAATATACAATGAATGCAATATGTGTTGTTTTTCATCTGAGGTTGTATTCACCTAATTCTAAACCTGATAAATAACAAATGATTTTTATTATGTCCTGATACTTAAAACGATAAAATTCAAAGAGGGTGTACTCTCTTTTTACATGACTGTAACGCTTTATGTTTTCACGAAAACTCAGGTGTAATCTGTAAAAAAAAATATGTTTGTGTTTTTGGATGACATGCACTCTGTATTAGCTATTTGGCTAATGATATAAAATTATAAATGATTAATTAAAATGTACTTGGATATAGTAAATGGCATAAATTATCATACACGTTTGTTATGTTGGCCTGATATGTTCTTTAAATTCCCTGAAATCATACATTTATGGACTTAATGTCTTGAATAATGTACAATAACAGAATTTATTGTTTTCCCCTGCTGCAGGTATGTGTGCTGTTTTAGCTGATACAAACACAGTGATGGTGCTTAAACGTGGGAGCTCTCTGAATCTAACACTCACATATCCACAGAATTCAGTGTTATTTGTTCATTGGTACTTTAATGAAGAAAGGTTTGCTGGATACTCTCGAAGCAGTAATTACACACTTCAGGGATCTCAATTTAGGGGAAGAGTTAAAGGTTTAAATTACATTGTTGGAGTAACTTTACAAAATCTTCAACTACAAGACTCTGGAACATTCACAACTGTTGCATTTGGACCTAAAGGACAGTATCCAACACAAAAAATCCAAGTTTACATTCAAAGTAAGTTTACATTTGCTGAAGATTCAAATGAGTCACTGTAGCTACATCATGATGATTACAGTATAATGACATTTTAATGTACAGAACAGAATCAGAAAGATTTAGATATTCTTGTGATTTTCTGTAGGTTTGCATTAGAGAGAGAGAAAAACATGCATATAAATTAAAGTATTGATTAATTGCTTAATTGCTTAATTGATTAATTGATTAATTGATTGATTGAATCTTGAACACTTTGCAGATAGGAGCTTATCCCACCTCAGTTCATAATCAAAACTATTTAAATATAAGACTCATTAGTTTTTGTTAAAATAAATAATTTTACAATTTATTAGAAAATATTATTTGCTGCTGATTATATTATGTTACTTGTTTTACTGAAGGTAAAGAATTCAGAGGGCAAGTCTGTACAATTTTTAAAGTACCAAAGGAAGATTGTCATTGTCATGTAGGTGTGTTATTATGTGACAAAATAGCATCTATATGAATGTCACCACTCCACAAGATTCCTACTTTTATCTGTTTTTTTTCTTGTCAAAGTTGCTCAGGTCTTAACACTTTTTTTTTGCTTATAGCACATCAACTTTAAAAATGTTCACTTGCTGCTTTAATATATCCCCCCTCTTAAAGTTACCACTGTAAATAGATAATCAATGTTTTCCATTTTACCTGCCAGTGGTTTTGTAGCAATAGTGGTTAGTGATCTCCACTAGTAAGTAAAAAAAAAACCTTCTGGTTACAAAATATAGCCACCTACAGATGCTTGCCCATCCATTTGTGGTTGTACCCAAGATGTTGGCAAAAAGTTGGAAGTGAAAAGGTGTATACTTTGTGCATTTTTATTTTATTTTTATTTTTTTTACTGTGCACCAATCTCCTGCTCAAACCAACATGACAAAAATCTTAACCTTTATAAAGACATGGTTTGCCAAGGTTGAACTAGAAGAACTCAAATGTCTTGCACAGAGCCCTGACTATAACCCAAATAAACATTCGGAACACTGACTGCATGCCAGATCTTCTCCCCAAATATCAGTGCCTAATCTCACTAATGGTCTTGTAGCTAAATGCACAGAAATCGAATATCATGCTCTGAAATCTAGTGGAACGCTTTCCCAGAAGAATATAGAGTTTTTGATTAGCAAAGGAGTGATGGAAATTTGTCCACAATTTATCGAGATAGTCAACAGATAGATAGATAGATAGATAGCTAGCTAGCTAGCTAGCTAGCAGTGGCGGCTGGCCAATAGAGGGTGCTAGGGCGCCGCCCTCCCTGAACCACACACGCAAAATTATAATCATAAAAATAATTTAAATGTATATTTGTATGATGTAATATATTAGAAAATCATCTGTGGAAAATATTTTTTTTCACAATCACCATATCTCCTCTCTGTGTGCACCACTCAATTTCAGCTGAGGGGCAATCGAGAAATCGCCCAAAGGAGGCGGGTCTTTGTAGAATTTAGTCAAATGCCTATTCAATATATAAATATATTCAAGATGTGATAAAATTTTGCCAATCAGCCTCCTCCATTCTTATCTGCAATGGGCGATTTTGTTGTCGCCCCCAAACTGCTCAAATGAGGGCTTGGCCAGTAGTGGCACGATTTTCAATTCATGTTATGTGACAATGGCGGACTCAGGTGTAATTAGTTCCGGACACGAAAACTCTGTAAAATCTCTACTCCAATGCCCGTTTGAGAAGAGAACTTTGGCAGAAAAACGGAACATGGTTCAGTTCCATGGTTGTACATGGTTATCCTCAGAGTCATGGAAGTATCCAGAATTTAACTGCGACTTGTAAATTAACTGTTCAGAGATGCTTTAACGAATAAACATGTGACCAGATGTTCTTAAACTGTGTCTGCATTTCAATAAATCATATTGCAGCGCTTGCTGAAATTGTTTGCTGTGCCAGTGTGCCACAGCCCCACTTCAGAAAATTTTCACCAGCCCCCACTGATAGATAAATAGAAAGATAGATAGATGGATAGATAGATAGATAGATAGATAGATAGATAGATAGATAGATAGATAGATAGATAGATAGATAGATAGAGGGATAATGGTTTTATAATTCTTTCAGATCCCATAACAGTTGTGCAGATTAAGCAGTCTCAAACATGGCCGGTGTCCACAAACAGCTGTGATGTTGAAGTGAAGTGTGCAGTGCTCGGAGCTGAAAATGTCTCCTACCTTTGGAGTGGCTATAAAACAGCGCGTGGAGCTCAGCTGCAGTTTAGTCTCTCACCAGCAGAAGGAGCTGTTACACTGAACTGCACTGCAGCTAACAATGTCAGCTCCGTAACTGCTATAGATACACTGATCTGTAACACCAAAGCAGGTGAACTACTCAGTGAACTCAATTTTTAACAATCTATTTCAAATTACATGTTAAGAAATTCATAAAAAAATTTAAAACTCGTGTTTGAATGCACCTTTCTCACATCTGTGTTTGCAGATGCCACACTGATTGTATGGATAGCAATAGCAGCAGGTGTCACAATTATTATGATCACTGCTGTAATTGTTTCCCTGAATTGCTTTAAGAAATTTCATAAAGGTAAAGCTAATACACTGAATACAGCATTCAGTCCATTAAATATTTATTACTTCATTTTTATGTTACTGTTAATCATTAACTAGCATTTATTGTGAATTTTTCTAATCTTTTTATAATCATGGCTACAGATGCTGCTACTGGTGGAAATACAGTATATGCAGATGTGAATCCTGAAGCTGTAATAAAGAAGGATGTATGTTTTAATGATTCAAATGTTTTGCTTTGTTTTACTTAAACTGTTGTGTAATTGTAAAACTTAAATTTATTTTCTTGTGACTTGGCCTTCATGGTTTTTATTATAATTTGGATTTTCATTTGGATTACAGAAACAACCCGACACTGTTGCAGAAGGAATGACAGTTTATGAAACAGTAGATGATCTTAGAATTGCTCCAGAAATGGTAAGCATTGCTAAAGACTCATACTCAATATCTTACACCATGGCTACACACCTTTTTGCACTAATTCGGCACAGTGTCTTTTTGTGACACTGAGAAATTCTATTAATTGAGGACAATCCTTTGAATTTAAAACCTCTGGACACTGAGTAAGGTGATGTTTTCAGTTGTATCCAGAGATACTCAGTTGTCATTTTCCATTCGAAGGCAGTGATACTCTACTCAGAGGTTTTAAAATTACATTTTAATTTAATGTTAATAAGTTTTTTGAATAGACATTCTGTGTGTGTGTGTGTGTGTGTGTGTGTGTGTGTGTGTGTGTGTGTGTGTGTGTGTGTGTGTGTGTTTAACCAGGTGCAAATGTTTTAACCTGTTTAAAAGAAGATTTGTAGCTAATTAATTAATTAACTAACAGCCCAGATAAATGGGGAGGGTTGGGGATTTAACAAATGTAAACAGTTGGCTAATTGTTTAAGAATTAAAATAAATCATTTCATAAAAAAAAAGTGACAGCCGGATGGTCCATCTTCCATTTTTTATAATAAATTCCTATAAACCTGAGCACCAGTAGTTATTTATTTGCAAACTTAACACTTTAACCATTTATAAATTATTAGAATTCATTAAACATGCATTCATAACTAACAAATCTGAGATTTGCAAGCCTTTATGAGCACGTTATTATGCATAAATGTACAAAAGTTTCATAAGTGAGGCCTGTTATCTTACTGCATTGTTTAAATGTCTTTGTGTTCTTGTCTCCCTTTTAATCTGCATAGACCATTTATGCTAAAGTGACACTTCCACAACATACAAAGGTCTGTGCCACCCCTTCCTCACCGTACCAGAAAGTTCTCTGAAATGTTGTAAACATGTTTTACTGTCATTGTTGCATGTTATCTGTGCTTACATTTTCTTTGTTTTATTGTGTATATTCATGTAGTGTTATGAACAGATGTTTATTTCTTTGCTGGATTATTCGATTATTGTCAATGTTGGAGATTAGTTTATACCCCCTCTATTTGGTAGTTATGACCATTTAGTCTTGATCCTAAATGATTATTTCATTATAAATTGTAAATATTTGGAGTAAATTTGAATTAGCCTTTGTTGAATGCATGAATAACAATGAAATAAATAGATACATTTCATAGCATTGCCTGACACAGTCAGCATTAATCCTTTTTTTTTGTTCACTTTGTAGATTTCAGCTGATAAAACCTTTCTGCATTTGTTTTTGTAATTGTTTTTTTTGAAGATTTTACAAGCACACAAACATTAGACACATTAACATAAGTTTGTGACATTGTTAGTACATATTTAATACTTAATATTTAATACTTTAAAGAAAGGTACCAATAAATCTGGAGGACATTGTGCCTAGTTACACCAGCAATTATTTTAGTATCACTAGTCATGATTTAGTTTAGCATTGCAGTCAGTAATCTGTTTCATTTTACACAATTATTAATTCATTACCATAGACCTCTTATAAAATATACAATGTTCTGTTTGATTCTTGATCTTTTTGAATAAACAAACTTAAAATAAAGTCTTCCAAAAAAACATACAAGAAGAACCACAGAATGCCAGAATTGGCAAGTTGAATGGTGCACACAAAAGCCATAATGATCAAAGACCGATTTTATTTTATTTATTTTTAACCATCAAGTCATTCTGTAACACTCCTTTACATGTGAAACACATTGTTTTTGACTGTCTTTGACACCAGGACATCTATGAAAGATTTATAAAAAGTTTAATGACAGAGAGAATGCATATATATACACACAAAACAGACTGTTATTTGACTTCATTTTATTTTATTGCATTTCAATATTGCAGTGGAGTTGTATAAAGTTAGATAATGTAACAGAAAATTATAAATGTGGAACTGTTGTTTAAGCATACTTACCTGAATTAAGAGACAGGATAGGGGAAATGTTCTGTGAGGGCAGGGCCTAGGTGAAAAAAGAGAGGAAAGAGTGCATGCTTGTAAAAAAAATAATAATAATAATAACTGCTGTGAACTAAAAGTCAGGTGATCTAGTTTATTAATTACATTTTTGCATGTTGCCAGCAAAAGGACTGTTACAGAATTGTAAGTGACTGCGAGGTGTTGAGGTAGAATATAGCTCGTTTGAAATTCACAGTCTTGTTATTTTAAATGAGACGGAACATGAGAGCAATCCGGGGCAATCGAGACTGTTAAAGTTTTCGTTGTGACAAATGCCAGCCTGCAAAATCTCTGTGACTGATTGGAACTACCCAAACATTCACGGATCAACAAACCAGAACCAGATAGCACCCAAAGCTACCATGAAAGCTCTGTGGTACATCGGGTACCGTTGAAATTCAACATACCGACACTGTTCACCAAACTATTAATACGAGGTGGAAGTGCCAAAACACAGCAGTTGCTACTGCCTCACTGCTCCCTAGCGTTCATTCAGGCCTGCAAATTAATAATCTTTAATATCTGTAAAAAACATTGAAACGTTTAATTTGCATATTAATTTTTTATTTTTTTGTATGAAATGACAGTTAATTTACATCGAGTTGTGGTCGCTAATTCATATGATATGAAACAGACATGAAGGTTTAGCTAGTAAGCACACAGCATAGTATATGCTGTATTGCAAAAGGAGAGATCCTAACTGAAAGAACCCAGGGTGAATTCCAATTAATTTGAGGGGAATAGGGTGCTACACAGTATCTTACAAAAGTGTTTACATTTCTCTAAAATAAACATACAGCCATTATTGTCTAAATAACTGGAAACAAAAGTGAGTACACCATAAGTGATAACAGCTGTACGTAGTTTGACCATACAAATGTGTGTATCTTGTATTACAGCAGTTAAAATGTGGTGCTTTGAGTACAATACCCAAATAGTGACCACTGGATGTTCAACATTGCACCTCATTGCAAAGAACTCTGGGGATTTGTTCATTATAATTGTTGCTTTCCACAAAGATGCCCAGGCTATAAGAAGATAACACCCTGAAACTGAGTCACAGTACCTTTGCCATGGTCATACAGAGGTTTTCCAAGATGGGTTCTACTCGGAACAGGCTTCGCAAGGGTCAATCAAAGAAGATGAATCCTTGTGCTGTGAATGGTCTACCACATAAGTGGAGAGACTGGAATCTCAGAGCTGTGTCCCCTCAGGGGCCACAGTCCCACAACTTTGGGTGGGTGTGGACTATGTTGCCCTGGCCTGGGAGAGGAAATCCCTCCCCAGAGGAACCTCCCAGTGAGGGCGCTCGAAAAGAGCTACCAGGTACGTGAACCATAGTTTGTTTAGCCACCTTGGAGCCACCAAGAGGAGACAAATTCTGTCCCGGAAAACTCTCTCCAGAACCCCTGGAAGCAGCACGATGGGGGGGAAGGCATACAGATGCAGATCCATGCCTAAGCCATGGCGTCCAGCCCAAGAGGGGACAGTGCGACATCTTTTGAGACATGTCTGCTGCTTTGTTCTACCAACCCAGGATGTAAGCTGCTCTCACTGAGAGGAGCTTCCTCTGGGCCGAAAGGAGGATCTGGTGTGCCAGCCTGTACAGGAGCGTGAGCACAGACCTCCTTGACGTGGTGATCTCTGAGTTCCGGGATCAAATGCTTTAATGCTAGAAGCATGGCCAGCACCTCTAGGCAATTGATGTAGAGGGGGCCTTTTCCATAGACCTTGGGCTTTTCAGCTTGTGGCATCGCTCTATACCAGTGTTCTTTCAGCCCGTTGACTTTGGGAGTAAAACGTTGATCTGGGGCTAAAGGACCTCAGTGTGCAGGTCGGAAAAGAACGGGAGACCCCGACATGGGGGTTGCAACACTGGTGTCAAAAAGCACTTGTCCAGCGTACTGGACAGAGGGACTTTCTGTTAATGAGCTGGCAAAGGTATGTAGCTTGTCAACAGGGGTGGTCACAAACTACAAATGTGCTTACTGGAATGAGGAGTGAGAGCAGAATGTGCATGACACAATAAGTGCTCCGACCCCAACTCCATAGCTCCTTGAGCCTAGCTCACAAGGAACACCCCCCCCCCCCTCCTCCTATGAGGAAGAGAGGCGGAGCATAACGCGCTTGTCGCAGGGGGAAGAAACCGTCGAAAGGTGTGCTTCCTAGCCTTTGAGTGAGTGCTGGACTGAGCAGGTGAGGTTTTAGAAAGGGACATGCCCGTCTCAAAAAATCTCTGCGATGTCCATTTGTGAGCCTCAGGAGCTGGCGCAGTGCTCACAGCTGGCTCCCTCATAACCGACTTTGCATGCACCGCTCCCAAAAAAATTTTTTTGACAAACAATACACAAACAATTCAACATGAAATACACACAGAGCACTTCATGAACAAACAGTAGCTGGTGCCGGCTTCACTCCATGTGTGTTTTATAGCTTCCTTGGACATGACGTCACCCCACTGGTGATAGCCAGTGTTCAGTTTTGACTAATTACACACATTATTTCAGAGCGTGGACAACTAGGGTTACATACGTAATCTAGAGATGTTATCTCTCACCCCAACTATGGACTATTAACTCTTCTCCTATTGGGCAGATGCTACAGATGTGCCAAATTGAACATGTGGATCATGAATACGGATTCGCTGTGGCAACCCCGAATGGGAGAAGCCAAAAGAAAATATTTACTATATATAGGTATTTATCCATACCATATATTATTTCCTACTGCATCTTCTGTACATTATTTAACCTTTACTCCTGTACATATGGACCACTTACCCTTATTTATCATACTGCTATTTATTATAAATAGACCACTTATGCACTTCAGGTTAGATGCTAACTGCATTTCATTAGCTCTGTACATTTACCTTGCACAAAGACAATAAAGTTGAATCTAATCTAATCTAGTAAAACTGAGTCAAAAACATAAAGTAGTCTCTCATGCACAAAAGATGCGTTTTCCTGCTTTTCATGGTTTATTCAAGGAGTTCACAAGCACTCATTTGACTAAGTGAGTTTACAGTCAAGTCAAGTCAAGAGGCTTTTATTGTCATTTCTACTATACACAGTGGTACACAGTACACAGTAAAAATGAGACAACGTTTCTCCAGAACCCTGGTGCTACACTAAACAACAAACAAAACAACATTAAGCTAAAACACAAGT
>MU551524.1:166188-247603 GCA_024362625.1 Silurus asotus
TCTCTTTCGTTTTGTCCACATTCAGAGAAGGTTGTTTGCTCCACACCAGGCAGTTAGCCATTGCACCTCCTCTCTGTATGCTGACTCGTCGTTCTTGCTGATTAGACCCACCACGGTAGTGTCATCAGCGAACTTGATGATGTGGTTCAAGCTGTGCATTGCTACACAGTCGTGAGTCATCAGAGTGAACAGCAGTGGGCTGAGCAGACAGCCCTGGGGGGCCCCAGTGCTCAGTGTGGTGGTGCTGGAGATGCTGTTCCCGATCCTGACTGACTGAGGTCTCTCAGTCAGGAAGTCCAGGATCCAGTTACAGAGGGAGGTATTCAGGCCCAGAAGGTTCAACTTCTCGATCAGGTGCTGAGGAATGATTGTGTTGAATGCTGAGCTGAAGTCAATGAACAGCATTCGCACATAAGAGTCCTTGTTATCCAGGTGGGTGAGGGCCAGATGAAGGGTTGTGGAGATAGCATCGTCCGTGGAATGGTTTGGACGATACGCAAACTGCATGGGGTCCAGGGAGGGTGGAAGCTGTGTCTTAATGTGCCTCATGACGAGCCTCTCGAAGCACTTCATCCCAATGGGTGTGAGCGTGACGGAACGATAGTCATTGAGGCAGGAGACAGAAGACTTCTTCGGCACGGGAACAATGGTTGTTGTCTTGAGGCATGTGGTAACAACGTTGCTGCTCAGGGAGATGTTGAAGATGTCAGTGAGGACATCTGCTAGCTGTTCTGCACATTCCCTGAGCACTCTGCCAGGAATGTTGTCAGGTCCAGCAGACTTCCGTGGGTTAACTCTGCATAGAGTTTTCCTCACTTCAGCTGTGGTTAGACAGAGCACCTGGTCAGTGGGAGGAGGAGTGGTCTTCCTCGCCACCACATTGTTCTGCACCTCGAACCGGGCATAGAAGTCGTTCAGCACATCTGGGAGGGAGGGGTCACGGTCACAAGCAGGTGGTGTGGTCTTGTAATTCGTGATCGCCTGGATGCCCTGCCACATGCGCCGGGTGTCTCCACTGTCCTGGAAGTGGTTGTGGATTATCCTCTCTGATAGCACGAGACAGTTTGGCCCTTGTTGTTTTTCAGGCCGCCTTGTCCCCTGATCTGAAGGCAGAGTCTCTTTGTTTCAGCAGCGCACGCACATTTGCAGTCATCCACGGTTTCTGGTTGGAGCGTGTAGTGATGGTCTTGGAGATGGTCACATCATCAACGCACTTGCTGATGTAGCTGGTCACTGATGATGTGTACTCCTCCAAGTTGATGGAATCGCCGTAGGTTGCAGCTTCCCTAAACATGTCCCAGACAGTGCACTCAAAACAGTCCTGAAGAGCAGAAGTAGCTCCTTCTGGCCAGGTTTTCACCTGTTTCAGAACCGGTTTAGAGCGTCTGACGAGCGGTCTGTATGCTGGAATCAACATAACAGAGCAGTGGTCTGAGTATCCGAGATGGGGGCGGGGCTCCGCACGATACGGGCTGGGGATGTTTGTGTAAACAAGATCCAGCGTGTTCGCTACTCTCGTTGCAAAGTCCACATGCTGATGGAATTTAGGAAGCACAGTCTTGAGATTTGCATGGTTGAAATGGTCGCTAATAGCGCCGTAGAGTTCACTCAGTGCCTCCTTAGCGTTAGCACTGGGAGGAATGTACACTCCGACGATGTAAACTGTGGTGAATTCCCGTGGTAAATAAAAGACGAGTACAGAGTTCTTACACTATTCCGTGTTGATATAAACACACACGCCACCACCGCGAGTCTTACCGCACAGAGCTGCATTTCTGTCGGCTCGAAACACGGTTAGCCCGTCCAGCTGGATGCCGGCATCCGGAACTCTGTCGCTGAGCCATGTCTCCGTGAAAACAAAGACGCAACAGTCTCTAAACTCTCGCCATGTGGTTTGCTGGAGTCGGATGTAGTCCAGTTTATTATCCAGGGAGCAGACGTTTGAAAGAAAAATTGACGGGATAGCCGGCCGGCTAGGGTTAGCATTTAGCCTAGCACGGACACCCACCCGCTTGCCGCGCTTCCGCTTCCTCGAACAGCGCTTTCGATGTCTCCTCTCCCGGCCACCGGCGTCAGGTAACACCGAGGTCTGGGGGCCTGGTCTTTGTGGCCGAGGTCGCAGTAAGCTGAGGTCGCGAAGGTTGTTGATAAGATTATCATGCAGATTGTTGGTTGCATGATGTCTGTACTGTAACAGTGTCTGGTGGTCGTACACATGAACACAGCTGACTCTGGTGTCCATGTATTGTGAAGGGTCGTGCTAAATATGGCGAAAGCACCATTTTTGGATCCGGAGAGGCCGCTGTGAGCTACCGCCGCGCCGCCATCTTGGACACATGATCTTGGACACATGAACACATGTTTACAGGCAAACACAAGATGGATATCATAACTAGTTTTAGGTTCAGTGTGAATGATAGTTTAATTTTATTAAAAAATTACACCTTTTAGATGTTTTTATTGTGTCAACTCCCGCTCTTTTCTACCTTTTATTGTATGGCTTAAGTTCTTTAATGGAATAGGATTTGGTACACGTTACATTTTACAAAATTTAATTTCCCCCACTCCCCCATTTTCTACTTAGTGAATAAGAAAGAAAAAACCTTCATGTCAATCCTTTATGAAACATTTATTCTATAGCAATAGTATAACAATAAGTTGTTTGCTTTTATAAATTAAAAAAATTAAAACAAATCTCTTCAATGCAGTAAAAATTACAAAATTCTAAATGTTAAAATAATAAAAGTATCACATTTTACACATTTATGTTATTCTTAAAATATATATGTATAAGTACAACAAAATGATAATATAAATGGTTTCAAAAACAGGCGATGTGTATAAGTTTGCATTAGTTTAGACTTTTCTATCTTTCTATCTTTTTATGTACAGTAATAGTAATAGGAACTGTAGCAACGTCTCTAAGATGCTTGATGAAACCCAACTGATAAAATTAATAGAAGTTAAATGATTAATAAAATCTATTTATGTAAGCATTATTTTTGGAAGCAACTTCACTTTACAGAATTTTTACATGAGTCCCTAAAACTACTGTAGCTCTGCAGGTGGGTTTCTTCAAGCAGAAGTTGCCACAGTTCTTCTAGATTCTGTCTCTGTTTTCTTTTTTTTCGTGCTATCATAGAGAGACTTAGAAGTAATATTAGATCTCCTTGTGGCGCACTGGTTGTTGTCAAACTCCTTTTTTTATCTGTAATATATTTTTGTAACTTTTCTTTTTCTTTTTCAGTCAGTTCTGCTTTTGTTAAAATTCTTTATGTTATGTGTGTGTAGTGGGACGAACTGTGGGTGTCTCTTTGAATTGTCATGAAAGTGTAGCCGGTAACACTATCAATAGATAGGATGCACGGTTATGGACCAGATCGCTAGGTTCGCTAGGGAGGGCAAGGAATAGAGAATGCACCTTAATAATCAGACAGACCAGGAAAATGACTTTTACCAAGATGGTTTTGTTTACTTAAAAGGAAAAAGATTTGAATGGATATTTGTTATTAATTTGTATTTAATTTAATTCAACTTGCTTTCTAATTTCTAATTTTGGAGCTATGTTTCCTATTACGTTGTTCAATTTCTTTAACCCACGAAGAAAATGTAAAATTTCAAATACTCAAAAACATTAAATCAAGGGAAATAAAATGTATACATGAAAAATAATTTAAAACTGGTCAAAAGGTACTTTAACTAAATAGGTCTCAGCCTATGGAACAATTGTATATGTGTGTAGAAAAATAGGATTTTTATGGATATATGGATATAAACTTCACAAAATACACTTTTAAACATGAATAAACTTAATCACTCCATTTCAAAAAACGTAACATATTATTTTGAAACTCACCAAATCCGGGGGGTTTCAACACAATTAATCACACCGGTTGCTATTGGATCCACAATCGACTATCATCCACTTCAATATCAATCAATCATCGCACTAAAATAATCCCAAATAAGTTTTATGCAAAAGTTATAACATTATACAACTTTATTTATGCATATTAAACAAAGATTATTATATTTGCCTTTTAATCCCCTTTTGAAACACTCGCAATCTGTGAAGCGCGTGCTCTCCTTGCAATTACTTCCTCTCACCTCTGTGATGTCATGCACAGCGCCCGTCATAATAATAGTGGTTTATTTATTTATTTAAACTATTTTATTTTAACTATTTATTTTACTATTTATTTTAACTTTTACAAATTATTATATTACTTTTGTTAGAGTTTAAGGTGAAAATATAATTATTATAAATTATATTTTTTCCTTCTAATGAGCTCAATTCTGACCTGTGTTACAAAAGCATCAGTTGTCCAATCAGATACATGCACGACTATATAAAAGGGGACTTTTATTGCACCATGTTGTGTGATCACCGCTTGTGTGTCATTCCCCGAGGCCAGCCCCTTCCTGGTTTAGACTCTTCCTGTCTCACAGGTATGTGCTTGCTAGCAAGTGTGTATCATCGTGTGTGTTTGTGGTAACCAGCTTTATTTGAATTATAGTTTCCAACGTGTAATCATTCCATGTTGCTCGGAGACTGCTTTTAAACATGAACCCGCCGTAATCCCGTGCCTTCTTGCCAGTTTGATGTCCGTTTGCCTGTGCGGCTGGACTTGTGGTTAAAACGACAATATTAAGGTATGTGTAGCTATCTCTGCTGAGGTTTGTGGTGTTTGGTGGGATGAATAAATGTTCTACTTTATCCTTTTTAGGTGGAATAGTTTTAAGAGGAGTCATTCAGTGCGGCCTGCGGGGCAAAGTACTTTGATGCTTCTGTTTTGTTTGCTTCGCTAGTTTTGTTTAAGCTTTGTTTGCTTTGCTAGCATTGTTTATGTAAGTTGTCTGATTTGTGATTGTGCTTTGTTTGATTTAAGTTTTTGTTTGATTCATTGTATATTCATTCAACACTCAACATTCAATTATTATTCTCATTATTATTTCTTTGATTATTATTATTTCTTGCTTTGAGATTTAAATTTGGTTAATAGTGTCTTTTGTTATAGGAATCGAGGCTTCAGGCAGACGGCTAGCTGGCCTTTGCGTGCGGTGGTGGGACTCTATCACAGGGTGCAGTGTGTTCACGCTTGATCTTACCGTGTGTGAGTGTGTGTGGTGCATCTTGTGCACTTGGCGTTATGCTCCTGGTGATATAGTAGCCGTATACTCGTTAAGCTAGTTTACCTGCTCCTGTTAACAGGGTGGCGTAGTCAGCTGAGTTATAGTTTCTGTCTAATTAACGTCCTGCCACATGTGGATCAGAATATTTTACTTGATAGTGGTGGACAGTAATTTGTTACTGTGCTTAAGTAGCTTTTGCGAGATATCACTCTGATTTAGCATCGGTTCCTGAGGTCTATCATAGCCTTGCGCGCGTGTTCAGTAAGGCCTTGGCTACCTCCCTGACTCCCCACCGGCACTTCGACTGTGCCATCGAACTGCATCCCGGAGCCAGTCCACCCAAGGGGGCGCCTGTATCAGTTATCAGCCCCGGAGAGGACTGCCATGAACCAGTATATCCGGGAGTCCCTGGCAGCAGGTATCATCCGACCATCCTCCTCCCCAGCTGGGGCGGGTTTGTTCTTTGTCAAAAAGAAGGATAAGTCCCTACGCCCATGTATTGACTACCGGGGTCTTAATGCGATCACTGTCCGGAACCGTTATCCCTTGCCGCTTATGGCCTCGGCGTTCGAGCTCCTGCATAGTGCCATGATCTTCACTAAGCTGGATCTACGCAACGCGTACCACCTGGTTCGTATCAGGGAGGGGGATGAATGAAAGACGTCAATACCCCAGCCGGTCATTACGAGTACCTTGTGATGCCGTGACATGCTCAATACGTTTGTGTTTGTCTACCTAGACGATATCCTGATCTTCTCCCACTTCATGGATGAACACGTCCGGCAGGTGCGTCAGGTCTTGGAGAGACTTCTCAAGAACGGGCTCTACGTAAGACCCAAAAAGTGTGAGTTCCACACCTCACAGACCTCGTTCCTGGGATACCTGCTTTCAGCCGGTAATATCCGGATGGACCCTGCCAGGGTCCAGGCAATCCGGGACTGGCCGACCCCCACCTCCCGCCGCCATTTTCAAAGGTTCCTGGGCTTCGCCAATTTTTATCGCCGCTTCGTAAAGGGCTATAGTTCGGTGGCGGCACCCCTCCACCTCCTGACGTCTTCCCTCTGCTCATTCTTTTGGGGCCCTGAGGCTGAGGAGGCATTTCTGAAGCTTGAGCGGCGGTTCACGGAGGCGCCCATCCTCATCTTTCCTGACCCAGCTTGGCAGTTCGTTGTTAAAGTTAATGCCTCCGGCGTGGGAGTGGGGGCGGTGCTTTCCCAGGTCTGCCCTGAGGATAACCGCCTGCATCCTTGCGCTTTTTTTTCCAGGCGCCTTAGCTCCTCAGAACGTAACTACCCGGTGGGTGAGAGGGAGCTCCTGGCTGTCAAACTGGCCTTGGAGGAATGGCGCCATTGGTTGGAGGGTGGACGGATCATCGCAACCTTGAGTACCTCCAATCGGAATGTCAAGCCTGATGCACTCTCTAGGGTTCATGACCTGGAGGAGGAGGAGCCATGCCCAGAGACCATCCTTGCCAAGTCTGTGTCCGGCCACATCCTTAGTCCCGCTTTGGAGGAGCGTGTCAAGAATGCCCAAGACAGGGTCCCTGTCCCCGAGGGTTGCCCCACTGGTCTCCTGTTCGTCCCCGAGGGTCTCCGCTCTGGAGTTCTTCAATGGTGTCACAACTCCCTGTTCTTCTGTCACCCCGGTCAGCCACGCACCTTGTCTCTGGTCAAGGAACGCTTCTGGTGGCCTTCCGTAGTTAAGGACACCCGGGACTTTGTCGCAGCCTGCCCTGACTGTGCCCAGCACAAGAACCCTCGTGGCCGCCCCTGAGGTCTTCTTCGGGCCCTTCCTATTCCAAAACGCCCCTGGTTGCACATCGCCATGGACTTCGTTACCGGGCTGCCCATTTCCAGTGGCAACACGGTTGTCATGACGGTCATTGATCGGTTTTCTAAGATGGGCCACTTCATCGCTCTACCCAAGCTGCCATCTGCCAAGGAAAACGCCAAGCTGGCCCTCCAGCACATATTTCGCCTTCATGGTTTCCCCAGAGATATCATCTCGGACCGCGGACCCCAATTCTCGGCGCAGTTTTGGAGGGAGTTCTGCCGCCTCCTGGGCATCTCGACCAGCCTCTCATCTGGGTTTCACCCCCAGACGAACGGACAGACCGAGAGACTCAACCAGGACCTTGAAACCGGCCTCCGCCTCCTTTGCAGTCGGGAACACTCCTCCTGGTCGGACAAACTTTTGTGGATTGAGTATGCCCATAACACTCTTCCCACTGCTGCCACGGGACTTGCGCCCTTCCAGGTGGTCCACGGTTTTCTGTCGCCAATTTTCTCCAACCAGGAACCCCGGTCCGCCGTTCCTTCTGCCGCCCTTTTCTTCCGACCCTGAATCGACTCCCTGAATCGGCTTCCCGATTCAGCTCTGCACAGCCTTTCTCCCCTGCTTCTTTTGCATCTGCCTTGGATCCTATAACCCGAACTTTCTGACAACTGACTACCTCTGTTTAAACCATGTTAACCCCATACATCTTGGTGCCCTCTGACTTCTCATTGTTGTTTTATAAACTAGTCTATGTCTGTGGTGTGTGAGAGCCAGGAAATGATAAACCAGTGATAGATTAAAAAAACTGTGCAGTTACAGGAAATCGGTTGATAGGCTGAAAACGGCACGCAATAAGAAAAAAAAAAATATTCAATTTTACCAAATCGATTAAAAGTAATGAGTCTGGTTTAAAAATTTCAAGTAGAAAGTACAGATATTACTCTTTTTGTAAAAATTTAATGAGTAAAAGTAAAATGTCTGAAAAATAAAAAGTAAAGCACTGATGGCAGAAAAATCTACTTAAGTACAGTAACGAAGTATTTGTACTTCATTACTTCCTACCTATGATTCATAGTGTTTGCTGTGCTCACGTGTGTGAGCACAACTTTCGTTGACGCAGTGTGCTACCCCCAGGGTGAGTCTCGCCCGTGTGTTTGGTTATTATTGACCCTCTGTTTTTTTTTACATTTTAATGAACATGTATTTTCCTGGATATCAAGGCATGACCAAGGTGTGTAGGTGGCCACATTTGCTATGGACAACTCATCTGGACAATTAATGTGTGTTATTTTCAAGTTTTAGTATTTCTGTGTCAATGGTGACTTGTCTGTCAGCCGAAATAAAATTATTTTTTTTATTTGGTATTCTGAAATCACGTCTCTGGATTGTCATTGTGACAACAAACTTAAGTGTCCTTAAGTGGTTCCCTGGGCCCTAATTTCAGGGTGCCACAATTGTGCATCACTTCTAGCCTGCTAGAATATTAACACACTAAGTTTAGCTTTATTCTGGCATAGTTTGGTATAATTTTCTATTGAACCAGTACATTAAATTACTGACCCACTCCTACGGTGTGCCGCAGATGAAATAAACTCCTGACTGTAACTTGTCAAAACAGGTTTTGTTTTTTTTTTTGTTTTTTTTTATTTTACCTGGTTGAAAAAAGGTCAAAAATAGATCAGTGTTTGACTAGTTTCAGTCATTCTATCAAAAATGATAGAAACAATATAGCCATAATAAATGATAGTACTTTGGATACTAAAGTAAAGTCAAATAATTTTGTACTATACTAAAGTCAAAATTTTTTTTACTTCTACTGAAGTGAATGTTTAGGGAGCACCTTTACTGGATTATTATTTTACCTACCGTATCTCTACTTTTACTCAACGACATTGCGTTCTTCGTACATCACTGGTACTTGACAATTCCATCTCTTTCATTATTGACTTCTGCTTTATGTTTGGGAACTATTATTGCTTTAACATACATTACCCATCAGAAATTGAATCAGCTCGGGAGTTCTCTTTCGGAAACTCGAGCTGCAACACAATGCTTTGGTAAAAACTTCCGCATTGCTTATCCTCTGAATCAGAAAAGCTACAAAATGTGCATGCAGTCGAGCCAATGCTAGTTTTTGTTTGTTCAAATAAGCGCTTTGTGTGTGAATCTGTGCAAGCATGAGTGCTAAGAGCAACAGAGAGAGAGAAAGAGCTCACCCTCGCAGCTTGGGCCCTGCGCTCTTGCCAAGGCAAAGCAGCGCCGGATGTTGTGGGGCTCGCAGACGGATCTGGCAAAAGGCATGGAGACGGGACCCGTCCCTTTCTCCCACCTCACTTGCTAGGGTCGAGTGCTTGTGCTAGGGGAAGCATGCTCTTCTGTGGCTTTTTCCCCCGGTGCAAACACTCATCGCTCCACAATTCTTCCTCCGAGAAGGGATCGATTTTGGAAGCTAGCAAGCCCACAGACTCCTCCCAGCCTTCCCTGTCGCTCCCATGTGGTCGCTCGGTGGGCGCAGCTCCAGCCCGGTGCTGCCGGGCACCGTGAATTGCAAAGGCAGAGCATTGCCACCGGGACCGCTCTGGATGGGCCCAAGGCTATAGGCCCAACCCCATTAAGCTGGCCGACCTGAGGGTTGTCCTCTCCAACAAGGGGGCCTTGGCACACAGGCCCTGACCATCTTTTAGGATGTACACCTCATTACACAGTGCCTGTCCGTCCTCAGTGCCACCAGGAAGTCAGGCTGCTAACCCTGCCACAGGATGTGCTTCAGAACACTGCCACCTTTCAGGAGGCTCCAATGGCTACGAGGCACTGCACCGGCTGCTCTGGACAGGCCAGAGACCAGCCTCAAGTGGTGACCAGCCTCGGAGTGACTTTCTGGCAGCTTAAGGGCTACTCAATTCAATTTGGGTCCTTTATTCCGTGTTTCAACGGGGTGTGTACCACTCTGGTGGGACCCGAGCAGGCTCTGGTCCTGGGACAGGAAGTACTCACTCTCTTAAGAAAAGAATCGAGGTGGTCCCTCCTTTACTCAAAGTTCGAATTTTACAGCCAGTACTTTGTGGTTCCGAAGAAGGATGGGGGGGGTTTGTGTCTAATCCTAGATCTGCACTCCTTGAACCATTTACTCAGAGGCTCAGGTTCAGGATGTTCACTCTTAGGCAGGTCGTGTCTCAGGTCAAGTCCTAGGATTGGTTGGTCACGATATATCTAAAGGACGCATACTTCCACATAGCCATCCTTCCCACTCACAGGAGGCTCCTGAGGTTTGCTTTCAGGGGCAAAGGTTACCAATTTCGGGTCCTCCCGTTCAGCCTGGTGCTCTCACCCCGCACCCTCACAAAAAGAATAGATGCGGCCTTGACCCCACTAACGCTTCGGGGCATCCGAATTCGATGACTGATCGATATTAGCTCGATCAGAGCTTTAGGCAGTCCGGTATCGAGATGTCATTCTCGCCTACATGAACGTACTGGAGTTAAGACTAAACACCTTCTTAGGCATGGTGTGGGACTCGACCATTATGCAGGCACAACTGTCTCCCACTCAAATCAAAGCTATCCTCACAACAGTCAATAGAGTAAGAGAAGGACAGTCACTCACTGTGAAGCAGTTTCAGAGGCTGCTGGGTTTCATGGCAGCAGTGTCTAATGTGATTCCATTTGGCCTCCTGCAGATGAGACCCCTCCAGTGGTGGTTTAAATACAGGCTTAGAAAGGGCAGTCTACTCCAAAATATCAAGGTCTCGTGGCAAGCCCTTCGAGCCTTAGATATTCAATTCAATTCATTTTTATTTGTATAGCGCTTTTAACAATGAACATTGTCTCAAAGCAGCTTTACACAGATAATGTGGTGATTCAAAGTAAATATGTTCTTTGTAAGTAAGTTTGTCCCTGATGAGCAACTGTGGCAAGGAAAAACTCCCCGAGATAGCATAATAAGGAAGAAACCTTGAGAGGAACCAGACTCAAGAGGGAACCCATCCTCAACTGGGTTGCACCGAATGTCCATTTAAAGCAGATATACAATGTTGTGGGGTACAGTGATGATGATCAGAAGCGAACTGTATCCTGAGTCAGTGTAGCAGACTTGACATTAACTACAGTCCAATCCATCCTCAAAGCGCCTGTTCTTACTCCGGAATTTCATGGAACCACCCAAGGTGTTGATGAGAAACCGTCCCAAGCTGCACAGAGTGGCCTCCAGTCGAAGAGAACACTATCCAGGGGCAGGCATGGACAAAGTGGGAAGATCCACGGAGGGGAAAGGGGCAGGAACAGTAGTCACTGGAGCCTCAGGAGCATGTTTAACTCGACTGAGAGAGAGAGAGAGAGAGAAGAGGGTGACAGGAAGAGAAGGATATGAATTATTAAGTGTCTTCATTGTTGTATGAAAGTTAATGTCACTGTGCAGTTTGGACTCCGGCGAAACTCGCTATGGCAGCATAACTAAAAGGGAGAACCAGAAGGTAACACAGACATGAGGGATCTCTGGGATAAGAGACGACCCACCACACCACTGTCAACAAACCTGAGTGAACGTGTGAATGTGAGGGGATGACAGCATACAAATATCCCAGTTCACCAAACACTATCCATGTTCCCTCCAGATCTGAGCCTTTACCTAAGAAAAAAATCTACTAATCAAAGGCTTGACTAAATAAATGTGTTTTGAACCTCGACTTGAACACTGAGACTGTGTCTAAGTCCCGAACACTGGTTGGAAGGCTGTTCTATAACTGTGGGGCTTTAGAAGAGAAAGATCTGCCCCCTGCTGTCTTCATTATTTGAGGAACCAACAGATAGCCAGCACCTTTTGATCTAAGTAGGCGTGGAGGATCATACTGGTACAGAAGTTCACTCAGATACTGCGGTGCGAGACCGTTAAGTGCTTTATACGTCAGAGTAGTATTTTATAATCAATGCGAGATTAAATTGGGAGCCAGTGTAGACTGATTAAAACAGGGGTGATGTGGTCATATTTCCTAGATCTAGTGAGGACTCTTGCTGCTGCATTCTGAACTAACTGAAGCTTATTTATGCACTTATTTGCACACCCAGACAGTAAAGCATTACAATAGTCTAATCTAGAAGTAACAAAAGCATGAACTAGTTTTTCTGCATCCTGTATCATATTTCTAATTTTAGCAATATTTCTAAGGTGAAAGAAGGCAATCCTGGTGATATTATTCACGTGAGACTCAAAGGAAAGACTAAGGTCAATAATCACACCAAGGTCTTTGACAGCCGTACATGCTGAAACAGAAACACCATTCAGAGATTCAACGTAATTGGAAAGTTTACTTCTAGCTGCATGTGGTCCTAGTAAAAGTACTTCCGTCTTATCTGAGTTGAGCAGAAGAAAGTTTTTAAGCATCCACTGTCTAAGGTCCCTTACACACTTCTAAACATTGTTAAGCTGATCTCTCTCTTCTGGCTTTGCTGAAATATACAGCTGTGTGTCATCAGCATAGCAATGGAAGCGAATCCCATGTTTATGAATAATTTCACCAAGAGGCAGCATATATAAAGAGAAAAGCAGTGGGCCTAAGACAGATCCTTGAGGAACACCAAACTTTACTTCATAGAGTGTGGCAAACTCACCATTTACATCAACAAACTGATAGCGATCAGTCAAATAAGACCTGAGCCAAGAGAGAGCTGTTCCCTTTATTCCAACAACGTTCTCAAGTCTAGCAAGTAGTATAGTGTGATCAATGGTGTCAAAAGCTGCACTAAGGTCGAGCAAAACAAGTAAGGGGACAAACCCTGATCAGAGGCCAATAACAGGTAATTTACCACCTTAACTAGTGCGTCTCTGTGCTATGATGAGGCCGAAATCCTGACTGATACATTTAAAAAATGGTATTCATAAGTAGGTGTGAGCATAACTGCTGTGCTACAACCTTTTCTAAAATTTTGGATATAAAGGAGAGTTTTGATATTGGTCTGAGGGTGGACAACTGACATGGGTCAAGGTCTGGTTTCTTAATAAGGGGGTGGATAACTGCCAGTTTGAAGGATATTGGTACATAACCAGTGCTAATGGAAGAGTTAATTATTTTTAAAATAGGTTCAATTACCTCTGGAGTTATCTGTTTAAAGAAACTTGTAGGCAAGGGATCGAGAATGCAGGTTATGATTTTGATGAGGAAATGAATGAAATTAAGTCATTCTTATGAATAGGAGTGAAGCTTTGTAGTTGATTGTCTGCTATAATTATGCTACTGTCTACAGGGTTACTTGTAAAATAATTTGGATTTATAATAACCGTCTGGATTTCTTGCCTGATGTTTTTAATTTTATTATTAAAAAAGTTAATGAAATGATTACTACCTAATGATGGTGTGCATGTTAGCGCAGTGCTTTTATTCCCTGTTAATTTTGCTACTGTGCTAAATAAAAAAAATCTAGGATTATGCTTGTTATTTTCTATGAGGGTGGGGAAAAATGCTGATCTTGCAGGACTAAGAGATTTTCTATAATTTAGGAGGCTCTCCTTCCATGCTATTTGAAATACTGTTAACTTTGTTTGACGCCATTTACGTTCAAATTTCCGAGTGGTCTGTTTTAAGGTGCTATATGATCATTATACCACTGTGCAAATTTTTTCTCCCTGATCATTTTGGTATTAAGGGGAGCTACATCATCTAGAGTCTAACGCAACGTTGATTCTAGGTGTTCAGTGGCCCAGTCGAGCTCTGCGGGGTCAGACGGAGATCTATCTAATATCGTAATTTCTGGAAGATTATTGATAAAACGCGCTGCCGTAGCTGACGTGAAAGTACGCTTAACACGTAAGGTAGTAATGCAATGAATGAGGCAGATTTTAAAAGAGATGAGATAATGAATACCGTCCCGCCCTAACAAGCCAGCCTTGCCCTCAAAAATGCTCCAATTATTAATGAAGCCCACATTGTTTTGTTGTGGATATGTGGAAGGACCCGTGTTCCTGTCTCAGTGCCCGTCCTGGAAGCTCCTTGTCGTCACGTAATGCTAACGCTGGATGCATCCTTCATGGGGTGAAGAGCGGTCATGAGTGGCCACTCCGCCCAAGGTTGGTGGAAAGTGTTACACCTCACATGGCACATAAACTGCCTGGAGATGCTGGCTGTGTTTCTGGCATTGAAACACTTCCTCCCAGACCTGAGGGATCACAATGTGCTGGTCCATACGGACAATACTTTGGTGGTTTCGTACATCAACCACCAGGGGGGACTTCTCGTCCCCTATACACGCTGGCACAGCAGATTCTCCTGTGGTCGCAGGGATAGCTGCTCTCACTGAGGGCTATCTACATCCTGGGGCACCTAAATCGGAGAGCAGGCAAGGGCCGAGGCCCAGGGAATGGAGGCTCCACCCGAGGTGGTGGAGCAGTTATGGTGGAGCTTTTACAGACCCCAGGTAGATCTGGTTTACATTTACATTTACATTTGAGGCATTTAGCAGACGCCCTTATCCAGAGCGACGTACCAAAGTGCTTTGAGTCTCTAATAATGAATAAATCTACACTGGTACGCAAGATTACAAACATAATACAAATATAACTCGAATTCTACAAACTTGGAAAGTGCTAAATTAGGTATTGCAGGAAGAGGTAGGTCTTCAGTCGTCGCTTGAAGATAATCAGGGACTCTGCTGTAGGGACATCTAGGGGAAGTTCATTCCACCACCTCGGTGCCAAAACAGAGAAGAGCCTTGAAGAGTACTTACCTCTCATTCTGAGAGAAGGTGGTACCAGTCGAGCAGTGCTGGAGGATCTCAGACAGCATAGTGCAGTGCGAGATGTGATTAGGTCACTGAGGTAAGATGGTGCTGGTCCATTTTTGGCCTTGTAGGCAAGCATCAGTGTTTTGAATCGGATACGTGCAGCTAATGGAAGCCAGTGAAGGGAGCACAGCGGTGGGGTGGGAAAACTTGGGCTGATTGAACACAAGTCGTGCAGCTGCCTTTTGGATCATTTGCAGTGGACAAATAGCGTTTAGGGGAAGACCTGCCAGCAGAGAGTTGCAGTAGTTGGGTCTTGAAATTATAAGAGACTGAACAAGCACCTGGGCAGCCTGTATGGATAGAAATGGTCGAATCCTTCGGATGTTATAGAGAAGAAATCAACAAGAACGAGCAACATTAGCGACATGTGGGAAGAAAGACAGTTCATTGCCCATAGTTACCCCAATGGTGAGAGATAGACAGACAGTTGGTTAAAAACAGTGCGTTCCAGAGATTTAGAAAGAAAGGAGAAAAGTGATACCGGTCTGTAGTTGTTGATGTCTGATGGATCCATAGCAGGTTTCTTCAAGATGGGAATGACCCTTGCTTGCTTGAAGGTAGTTGGTACATAGCCAGGTGTTGATGACCCATTGATGATTGTGGAGATGAAGGGCAGGAGATCTTGCGTGATGGTCTGAAGCGTAGTTGAAGGGATTGGATCCAGAGGACAGGTAGTGGGATTGCAAGATCGGATGACTTGCAGTATTTCCTCTTTTGTTAAGGTTGAAAAGCTTGACAGAGATGTAGTGGATTGTTGGCTGTGTTGTGTAGTCATTGTTGGAGAGGAAGTGAAGGTCTGGCAGATTTTCTTAATCTTCTCATCATCGAAGGAGGCAAAGTCATTAGCAGTCAGGGAGGATGGAGTAGGTGCAGCAGGGGGGTTGAGTAGAGAAGAGGTTGTGAAGTTAACGAGGATCTTGTGCAGAGGCCTCAAGCTTTTCCTTGTAGAAGGCAGTTTTGGCAGAAGTCACCTCCAAAGAAAAATTGGTCAGGAGTGCACAGTAAGATGAGAGGTCTACATCAAGTTGTGATTTTTTTTCCACTTCCTCTCTGCAGATCTGAGTTCTTGTCGATTGCTGCGCAAAACTTCTGACAGCCACAGTGTGGGACAAGAAGTCTTCTTGGCTCTTGTCAAGGGGCAAAGGAGGTCCATGGTTGAGGAAAGAGATAAGAGGAAAGAGTCCGTAGCAACGTCTAAGAGTAGAGAGGAAAAGGAGTCAGGGTCAGGAAGAGATGAAAGAGTACAGGAAGCTACAGAGGAGGGGGAGATAGAATGAAGGTTAGGACGGATAAGAGAGACATGTAAATTATTTTTTAGGTTGAATAGGAAGAGTAATTAAAAAGGAAGCCAAACTTGTGATAAAGTCAGCTTTCCTTACAGCAGACTGACAATTCCAGAGCCCACCTACCACCGCTGTTTGAGATTGAGACAACAGGGGAGGGTAGATGAGGTTACTGGCAATGTGACATCTGTTCTGTGGATGGGAACATCTGTGTCTGTAAGAGATGACTACAGAGTGTCAATGTGTTTTAAAAAGTAAGAAAAAGTACACAAGACTTTTTAAATAACACTAAGAGTTACTGGCTTTAAGGGGGCTACCTACTTGTGGGGGCACCTACAATATAATTGAGTAAGCCCTGCCCACAATTCACACCTCAAGTGAGACTAAAACTACCCTTGATTAATCACCTGACCAAACTAATAAGCACAGACCAACACTCTAAAATCAACTGAGTTAAATAGATATACAAAGTTAGAATCCTACCTTACCAGAAGAGAGTAGATTCAAGATGGAGCTAGAGCTAGAGCTGATTGTGACTCAGGAGACTTTGCACTGTCCCAACACTGGTGTTCCATTTCAATGTCCTTGCCGCGTTGAAACATCCACCCGGGTTTGTGTCTAAGAAAACCTCCGTCCAATTCCTCGTGTGACATTGTCGCCTGTCAGCTCGTCCACGCTCCGCATGGCACTTTGTAACACCAGATCAATCAACAATAAAACATTTGTCCTCAATGATGTCATCTCCTCTCACAATCTGGATCTGTTTATCCTCATCAAAACCTGGCTTCCCCCAGATGACGTCAGTGCCTTTTCGGAAATCCTCCCCTCTGGTTACCTTTACCTAAACACACCATCGCAAACGGGTAGGGGCGGGGGGATAGCCACTATACAGAGACAGTCCCTGAAGTGCCGCCAGCTGTCCACTAGAGGGTATTCCAGCCTCGAGGTACAAGTATTTGTGCTCACTCTACCATGTCCGATCTTATGTGCAGTCATTTACCGGCCCCCCCCAAATCAAACAAGTATTTTTTAATTGAGTTCTTTAGAGCTTCTGTCAGAGTTTCTAGCAAAGTTTGACAATGTTCTAATTTGTGGTGACTTTAACATTCATGTTTGCTGCCCCTCTGATAAACCTGCTAATGATTTTAGGGCACTTTTAGACTCCTTAGATCTGGCTCAGTCCATTTCCTGTCCCACCCATAGGTTAGGTCACACTCTCGACCTTATTATCTCTCGTGGGGTTATTGTGTCGTCTTGTGAGGTCAAGGATTTTCCCATCTCTGACCATTCTCTTATACGGTTTGACATTTGTGCTGTTTCGCCTGCACCAACGTCTACTGCCCCTCATCATCGTCGCATTATTACCTCATCTACAGTTGATGATTTTGTTGCTGCCTTCTGTTTTCGATCTCGCCTCGACTACTAAATTGACATCGCCTCTTTGTCCGGACCATTTCCTCGCCTCCTTCCATACCATCTGCTCCCAGATTATGGACTCTGTTGTGCCTTACAAGGTGAAGTCGACCAATGGTCCATTGGACCCCTGGCTCAATGATACAACTCGGCCCCTTAGGCGCCGGTGTAGACAGGCTGAGCGAAGATGGAAGAAGGATAGGCTGCAGGTGTCGCTGGCGATGTTTAGAGACAGTCTTGCCACCTACCAGAGTGCACTGAAGGAAGCTAAAGGACAGTACCTTTCTGCTCTCAACAGCAATAGCCACCGCCCTGGAATTTTATTCAGCACTATCAATTCTGTCATAAATCCGGTGTCTGTCGTCTTAAATGACGTTTCTTAAAACAAATGCAATGCATTCAGACAACATTTTTTGGACAAGGTTTTGTCTGTTAGGCAAACCATTACACAAGTCCCCGCTGTTGCCATGTCTACTCGTGCGGCCCAATGTGTGCTAGAGAACTTTAATGCGTTTACTCTGGTGGACCCCAGGAAAGCTGTCCACGAGTTGAAGCCCACCAACTGCCCTCTAGACACTTTTCCTGCCAGGATTTTGAAGGAGGCTGTTGACATCATAGGTCTCATTCTTGTCTCCTTCATAAACAGCTGCTTTAGCGAGGGTAATGTTCCCGCTGCTTTCAAACACACTATTGTTAGATTGCTGCTCAAGAAACCCAACCTTGATCCCTCCATACTATCTAACTTCCACCCTATATCTAACCTGTCATTTTTGTCTAAGTTGATGGAGAAGCTTATTTTCGACCAGCTTCAGTGTCACCTTCAACTGCACGGCATTGGTGATACATTTCCGTCCGGTTTCAGGTCGAGACATAGCACTGAATCAGCATTATTGAGGGTCCATAATGACAATCTTGGAGCCTTGGATGGTAAAAGCTTTGTGGTTTTGGTGTTACTGGACCTTATGGCTGCATTTGACACCGTGAATCATGCCATCCTCATCTCTTGTCTTCAACATGTTGTTGGTTTGCAGGGTGCAGTACTAAATTGGTTCTCATCAGACCTCACTAACAGAACTTTTTCAGTAATGCTGGATGATCATTCTTCCTCGGTTGCTCCTCTGTCATCTGGTGTGCCTCAAGGATCTATTCTTGGTCCTATTCTGTTCACTCTATATGCTGCCACTTGGACAACTCATCTCCAATCATAATGGTAAATTTAATTTTTATGCTGATGACCACCAGATCTATCTTCCTGTGATTCAGAGTAATCGTTCTGCATTGGACCCTCTCCATAGTTGCCTTCAGGATATTAAACAGTGGCTTTCCCAGAACTTCCTGCATTTAAATGAAGAAAAGACAGAGTACATGCTGTTTAGCTCAGACTTACCCAGCAGTTCTCCGAGTTTCCATCTCAGTTTGCACCTACCGTGCGTAACCCGGGTGTTATTTTTGACCAAAGTATGCACTTCGATAAGCAGATCAATGCAGTAGTGAAGGCGAGCTTTTATCAGCTAAGGCTCCTCAGCAAGGTCAAATCATTCTCCCGCCGTACCTCTCTGAATTATTAAAGGTCTACCGACCAGCCAGAACTCTCTGCTCCTCTGGACTTAACTCTCTGGTTGTTCTTAAATGCAACTAGAAAGTTTGGAGGCCGGTCATTTGCTGTCCAGGGACCAACGCTGTGGAATGCACTTTACGCACACATACGATGTGTCATTGAGCTGAGTATTTTTAAATCGCCGTTGAAAACTCATTTAATCAGACAAGCTTTTAACACTTAGCCCTGATTAAACAGCTATTTTATGTTCATTGTGTCTTATTTTTATTTTAATTTAGTTTGTCTGCTATGGCTGCTATAGGAAAGGGTTTCCTGCCAACAAACAGATTCTCAGTAGGTGGATTGTGGATACTATCTCGTCCTCATAGGAATCCTCTGGTCTCCTCGCTCCTTTCGTGATCAAGGTTTACTTCACTCGGAGTGTGGCGGCCTCTACGGCCTTTTTTGCTGGACATTTGCAATGCTGCAGGCTGGTCCACCTTTGTCAGGTTCTATGACCTTGACCTTAGAGCCACTCCTGGTTTCCTCTGTCCTGCGCTCTGGTTTTGCTCACACACACTAGGCAGGACTGGTCAGTGTGGGGTGATTGGACACTTGTTCCTAAAGCCTTGTGACGCAGCTCAAGTTCCCGAAAGAGAATGTCTCTAGGTCACGTATGTCACCTTAGTTCCCTGAGGGAACGAGACACTGCATCTCAAATCCACACTTTCTGCATCCCTGTCACGCTTCCCTTCTGATTTTTCAGAAGCTAGCATTTGCTCCACTGCATGCGCATTTTGTATTTTCCTGGTCATGATGTCAACCAGCCAGTTCCCAAAGCGTTGTGAAGCAGTGTCTCATTCCCTCAGGGAACTAAGGTTACATACGTAACTTAGACACGTTTTTGCAGAGGTGTTTTTTTTTTTTGGATAGGGTTTGTGTAACTTTATTGAGCTGAAACAAATCTATGGCAGCTGATTATTTGGTGTATCTTCTGGTTATTAGGTTTTCGTATTTTAATTTTCTTCTAATTTCAATACCAAAACTACTGAAAAACAAATAATTTCCCGTTTCTTTGTGGATGAATGGAAAAGAGAATCAAAGGGAAACTAAAACAGTGGGGTTTTATTTATTTTATTTTTTTTATTTGCAGAACTACAGAAGCAATACATCAGAGCAGTGTCAGACCAGAAGTGAGCAGAGCTTATACAGTCTATAGAGGTAGTAGCACTACCTAATATGCAACTAATACTTTTTTTTCAACTAGGTATCAGCTATTTTACATATTTTTTATTAATATCTACAATATTTAATGAAAACAGTTGTGCGGACTTAACACAATCATATGCACATGGACGTCAACTTTCGGATTCCATCTGATTACACAAAGCCTATTTACACAGAAAGCCGCACTTAAACTTGCACTTTAAGTGTCTCCTATCAAAGAAAACAATTGTAAAAAAAAATACATTAAGCCACATTCAGGGTGCTTTTTTATGCTTTTGATTCCATGTTGTCTGTTATGTTGCTTATATGATTTCTTTTGTTTTTGGTTCCGAGTTTGTTTGTCTCGAGTCTCATTCCCTGTTTCCATGTTTTTCCCTCTTTACTAGCTAGTTTTCTGAGTTTGTTTAACCAGCCTCCTGCACCCTGTTTGTAAGACTTTTTGTTGTAATGTTATTTGATCTGTTACCTCAGGCTCTGTTGTGCGGACTGCATTATTGCTCTGCCCTTGATTTGGTTTTTGAAAATTTTTATTTGGGAGTGATTGTTTCAACCAGTTTATTTCAGTAATTCAACTCAAATTGTGAAACTAGTGTATTAAATACATTCAATGCACACACTGAAGTAGTTTGAGTCTTTGGGTCTTTTAATTGTGGTGATTTTGGCTCACGTTTAACAAAAACCCACCAATTCACTCTCTCAAAAAAGTTTAATACTTCAAGACCAAAAAAAAAACTTTTTTTGTGAATTATTGTCCTTCTGGAAAGTATGTTGATTTACTATATATGTACTCAATACTTGGTAGGGGCTCCTTTAGGTTTAATTACTGCTTTAATTCGGCATGGCAGGGAGGTGATTAGTCTGTGGCACTTCTGAGGTGGTATGGAAGCCGAGGATTTTTGACAGTAGCCTTTAAGCACATCTGCATTTTTTGGTCTTGTTTCTTATTTTCCATGGTCATTAAACCAACTTTTAGCAGTGTGGGCAGGTACTAAATCCTGCTGGAAAATGAAATCAGCATTAAAAAAAAAAAGCTGTCTCTTAATGCCTTGACCCCAGCCTCAGTCCATTTCTTGTGAAGTTCACCCAAATTCTTGAATCGATTTGGTTTGACAAGCCTCACAAAGCTCCAGTTCTTTGGGTTTTGCATCTTTTTCTCCCACATTTTTTCCTTCCACTCCGCTTTCTGTTATCATGCTTGGATACAGCAGTCTGTAAACAGCAATGGCTTCTTTGGCAATACATTTTTGTGGCTTCCCATTATTGTGAAGGGTGTCAATGACCTGTCAGATCAGCAGTCTTTCCCATGATTATGTAGCCTAGTGAACCAAACCGAGAGACTAATTTGAAGGCTCAGGAAACCTTGGCAGGTTTTTTGAGTTGATTAGCTGATTGGAATGTCACTATATTCTAATCATCACAATTAAAAGAACCAAAGACCTAAACTACTCCAGTCTGTGTGCATTGAATTTATTCAATACAAGAGTTTCACAATTTGAGTTGAATTACTGAAATTATATTTTCCACGACATTCTATTTTATTGAGATGCACATCTATCTATCTATCTATCTATCTATCTATCTATCTATCTATCTATCTATCTATGTATATACACTATATTTGATGAATGAGGAAAATGAGAGAGAAGGTTGGATGATGCTGAGATGGCCAAGCAGAAAGTGGATTGGATTAGTAAGGAGGAAGTGAGAGCAATGATGAGGATGAAGAGTGGAAAGTCAGTTGGACCAGATGACAAGCATGAAGATGTTTAGGAGAAATAGCAGTGGAGTTTTTGAACAAATTGTTTAACAAGATTCTGGGAGGTGAGAGGATGCCTGAGGTATGAAGAAGGAGTGTGCCTGTACCGATCTTTAAGAATAAGGGAGATGTGCAGACCTGCAGTAACTACAGGGGAATAAAGTTGATCAGTCACACCATTAAGTTATGGGATAGAGTAGTGGAAGCCAGGCTGAGAGAAGAGGTGACCATGTCACTGTGTACCATGTAAGCAACAGTATGGTTTTATGCCGGGGAAGAGCACCACAGACACATTATTTGCTTTGAGAATGTTGATGGAGAAGTATAGAGACGGTCAGAAGGAGTTGCATTGTGTCAATTTGGAAAAAGCGTATGACAGGGTGCCAAGAGAGGAGTTGTGGTATTGTATGAGAAAGTCTGGTGTGTCAGAGAAGTATGTGAGGGTGGTGCTGGACATGTATGAGGACAGTGTGACGGCAGTGAAGTGTGCAGTAGGAACGACAATGGTTCAAGGTTGAGGTTGGATGGCATCGGCTCTGAGCTCTTTCCTGTTTGCAGTGGTGATGGACAGGTTGATGGACGAGGTCAGACAGGAGTCTCCGGGGACTATGATGTTTGTGGATGATATGTTTTGTGGTGAGAGTAGGGAGCAAGTTGAGAAGAGCCAGGAGAGGTGGAGGTACGCGCTGGAGAGAAGAGGAATGAAAGTCAGTACGATTAAGGCAGAGTACATGTGTGTGAAAGAGAGGGATGGCAGTGGAGTGGTGCGGTTGCAGGGAGGTCGTGAAGGTGGAGGAGTTTAGGTACCTAGGGTCAACAGTGCAACTGTGTTAGAGAGGTGAAGAAAAGTGTGCATGCAGGGTGGAGAAGAGTAATAGCAGGAGTGATTTGTGATAGAAGGTATCTGCAAGAGTAAAATGGAAAGTTTATAGGACTGAGACATGCTATGTTGTATGGTTTAGAGACAGAGGCATTAAATAAAAAACAGGAGGTGGAGCTGGAGCTGAAGCTAGCAGAGATAAAGATGCTGAAATATTCAGGATGGACAGGATAAAAAACGAGTTCGTTAGAGGGCACGCCCATGTAGGACGTTTTGGAGACGAGGTAAGGGAGGCAAAATTGAGATGGTTTGAACATGTGCAGAGGAGCGACATGGGGTAAATCGGTAGAAGAATGCTGAGAATGGAGCCGCCAGGAAGGAGGAAAAGAGGAAGGCCAAGGAGGAGGTTAATGGACGTTGTGAGGGAAGACATGCAGGTAGTTGGTTTAAAAGAGGCAGATGTAGAGGACAGAGGGGTATGGAGATGGATGATCCGCTGTGTGAAGTATTTTCCCCATTTTCTTATCTTCTCCTTCACAGTTATTTTTTTCTAGTTCCAATGAGATGATCATTAATCGGTCACATACTCATTATTGTATTGAGTGTAAAGATACATTAAAGAGCATGTTGGTTTAGACACCATTTGGAAACACCAAGCACCTAGTACCTGGACTTCTCTCTCTGTCTCACTTTCCATTGCTGCACAATTATTTCGGACTTTAAATGTCACTTTAACTCTGGACGGGGCACAGCACAGTGTCACTTTGTCACCTTATACCAAACACATGGACACTAAGGACAATCACGCTGGATCATTATAATCTGTTCTTCTGTCAATATAATCTGTCACACATACCCATCCCTATTTGTGTAATTCCTGTGTGTGTGTTTTATGTATAAATATATAGATATATTCTTAACCTTATTTTTATACTTTTTACGTTTAATATACTTTTTATACTTTTTTTTTATTTCTATTTATTTTTTATTTTTATCCTTATCAATTTTTTGATTGAATTTTTTGTATGCATTTCACTATATCATACTTTGTATGAATGTGTATGTGACAAATAAAATATGTATTTGAAAGAAACTACACATTACAGATTTGTTAAATCTTTTAGTACTTTATCTTTTAAGGCATATCTGCTTTTATGTTTCAGTATTTAGATCCTTAACACTGGTTAAAATGTTTACATTTCTGGTAAAAACGCAAAGGTATATAAGGTGGTTTAAATGTGCTTACAATGATTGATATACACATTTTGTTTTATGATTTTAATGTACATTTTGAAAGTATTTTTTACAGAACTACTTTGGCAACCATGGTTGCCAGTTTTTCCATGAAGCATTTTTGTATTTTGTACATAATTATATTACAGATTTTAAACTAAGTTTACATTTTTATTGTTTTTTTTTTTTTACTGAATTATTCTGGCAAACACTGTATAAGAGTAAGTAATACTGTGTAGAATGATGTGAAAAGATTGAGACATTGTGACTTGTGATTTACAGTAATAAAAGTGTAATTATTATTGTGACTGTTCATCCAGAAGCAATTGTTCTGCACTGTGTGTCACATCTGCAGCAGCAACCTTGTCATCATACATGCTGTCAGGGCTGCTGTGCTGTGTCTCTCCTCCATACTCAGCTTGATCATTGTTTAATGTGTGCACGCTCTGGTCCACATTTGCTTGCTTCTCACCCTTGCTGTGGGACTGAAGGGAGGATTCCATGAGGTTGAGGGAGACATCCTTGATAAGGCTGTCTGACTTGGAGTCATAGGGTTTCGCACTGAAAAACAAATTAATTGGAAACAAATTTAACACCTGATTACAACATGATTATGTACTGATCACAGGGGTTGGATGCACTGCGCACTCACACACGTGCAAATATTAGCCAGTTCACTTATTATATTTATATAATTATATTTTATTGTTATGTTTTTTCATAATATATTCTAAAGTATGAGTAAGAATATTCTTAATAAAATATGGATATATTCATAGTGCATTTCATAATGATATAAAACAAGCAAAATGATCTACTAAATTTATTAGAATAAAATTATTATATATATTTTTTTACAAGTAAGGATTAAGTGTTTATAAATAAACAAATTAATTCTACAGAAATGCTTAACAATTTTTGTAAACAAAATGCATTTTTACATCCTGAAAAATTGTTAGAAATTTTGAATTAAAAGAAAATTGAGAATAATAAAAAACAATAGTAGAGGAAACATAAAAAGTTAAAAAGATTAAGTCATTTAAAAAAGTTTTTTGTGAACCGGCTTACAAGGAACTACTGGAGGTTGTGGCCTGTGCTGTAGCCAAGCTAGAGATAGATTGGCCGTCTGATGAGCAGAAAGTCCCCCATCCAGTAACCTTGATAAGCACTTTCTGCAAACCACGTCAATCTCCACAGAGAATGTGTGATCAGAGTGGGGACCAGTTTCAAGAAACTGACAGGAGTATGTTTGTCTACATCTCCTGCTCTGGATTATATTAACAAGTGTCATGCTGTCAGGGGCAGCAAGCTGTATGCTGCTGCTAAACATTATTAGAATCACTGATTTGCATATATTTTTTTTTATGAATATGTACTAAATTCCCAGTAGACTATTCTATGCATTTCCTAATGTTTTTCTCATTTGTTGTGCTTCCTGAAGGTTTATGTTACAGTTTCTATCCAATTTCAGCCATCACATCACATGTTGACAAGGTCAAAATTTGCCTTAAGCCGTAAACATTTGTATTGCAGCGACCTGTAATCTAAAATAAATATTAATGAAGCTCCTGCTTTGACCAATCAAATTTCGAGTTGGCCATTTTAAAGCTCTCTAGCAGGCATACAATAGCATTTCCATTGATTGGATGGTAAATGAACACACTAGTCAGAGCTTGCAAACCACATCTGTAGCAAACTGCACAAACCCAAATATATTCAGGTGGATTAAATAGCACAATGGCCTGCGACTAAATCAAAACAAAACACATTTGAAGGGCTATTTTTAGCATCATAAACTGTGGATTAATTCCTGGTCTGGCTCTTGCTCATACCCAGCAATTCAGAGGTATGTAGCAGAGCCATTGTCAACCTAGAAAGAGGGAACTTGGAAAGCTAAGCATTTTTATGAACTCTGCATTGAGCAACAATACAAAGGTTCCATACAAAGAGAATCATCTTTACAACAAGATTTTGTGAACTCTCTGATACCACCTTTTTCTTCATACATTACTAATCTGACATGCTCATGAAATTGAGATTTATCCTATGCAACATTAGGAAAATTTGTCAATTTCTATTTATTCCAGATACACAGGTGCCATTATCATGTCAAGGTTGGACTACTGCAACTTGTTTTTGGCAGGTTTGCCTCTGAATCACATTAAACCTTCACAACTGATCCAGAATTCAGCTGCAGCCTTTTGTCTTTACGCTTTAGAGGTGGCAAAATTACAGACATAGTTCACTTAAGTAGAACTACAGATACTCATGTTTTAAAATACTCTGGTAAAAGTTGAAGTACTGACTACACTTTTTTTTTTTACTCAAGTTTTAAAGAAGTTTGGTCTCTGACATGTACTTAAGTAAAAAGTAGCCATTACTACTACCTGTTTTAGTGTCATAGTGTCGTTAGCCCCATACTTCTTGTTGCCTACTCTCTTGCTGGTTGTTAGCTTTGCAGTCTAGCCTATTACTTGTTTTGCGTCCTAGCCAGGAAATTATATACCAGATGTAGATTGAAAAAAAAAACACAATGTCAGAAAATAGTTTGATGGGCTGAAAACGGTGGCACCAGCAACACAGGTTTATACCAGGCACTGGACATAGCAGGTCAGCTTAGGTTTCTAAGCAAACATAGATTCCCTACTATAGTTTTTTTCACAGGATCTAGTGATATCTGGTTCCAACAGTGAGAGGATAATAAGAGTAACATAATAAAAGTGTGGAAAATAGCAAAGGCAATGTCCAATGCCATAATATGCTCTTGCCCCATCCCAATATGGCGTGTCGATGCATCTTACAGCAGGTTATGGTTGCTGAACAGCTGGACTTCCGAGTGACGCTCCAAAAAACAATGTAAGTTTCTTAATTTAAGTAATTTGTAACCTCTGCTAGCTGCACGCAGTCATCACTCAGGGTTCACTATAATAAAACTGTGTCTGTTTCCCAAGATAAATCAAAATGTATAAATTCCTATAAAGTTTGTTCAAATAACTTGATTAACATTAAAATAGATGTGACTGAATGCACAGCCTAGCACCTCTGATCTTAAAATAGGACTGTTGAATTGTAGATCTCTTGTCAAAAATGCTTATAAGGAGCTTAATGTACTGATTTTAAAAGAAATGTGGATTAAGCTGAACAAATATATATATCATTAAATTAATCTTGTCCTTCTGGGTATAGTTGCATACACCAGTCTCTTCTAAATGATAGAGGAGACGGTGCCACAGTTATTTATTATAAAACTTAGTTTTATTATAAAAATCATATTAAATTATTATATTATAAAAATCTAAGCATCGCACAAACTTAACATAAATGTATAAAAAGAAAGAGAAAAAGTTTTGGATAGTGGACGTCAGCATTACTCAGCCTCCATTGCTATTTTTCTCATTGCGCTCTAACCACTGTCCAGGTAAGTTGCGTGTCTCATAACTAATTATCACATTTTGTTTAAATGTTGTAAATGATGCCTTTTTTGCCATTAAACCCACATGGTTTACTCCTTATTAGCAAAAAAGAAAGAAAAAAAACACTTGAAATTAGACTTAAACGGGGATGGCTAACTTCATTATAAACTGAGTCTATTTTAAGGTGATCAGATCAACTTAATGTTAGATCTGATCAAATGAAAGGTAATTTAGTGTGGAGCACTGCATTACTGTGTGGGTTGGGGGTCATTTGATCTGTCATCGTGGTGTAGAATACCCGGGAAATGTGTGTGATATTTACATTTAACAACACAAAATAATATGTTTTCAAGGCCCAGTCTAAAAGAAGAAAAAAATAAACCCTGTCAAATGCTACAGTAAAACCCTATTGTGAGAGCTAATAGTATGAGCAAACGAAGATACGAGCGACCTTGCTCGCAAAATTTTACCCTATTTTGCAAGCACATTTTGAAGGCACGAGCAAACCCACACTGCCGGTTCTCCACTTTCGGCCGAGGTTAGCATCAGTCGCTTAGTTGATCTCCTGTCTCTGGGTCGCTTTTGTTGTTTAGTACAGCAAAAACATTTTTTAGTGTTATGTTTTTATTTCACTAGAATATTTTTTCTCTCAAGAAAAACGGTGATTGTGCTGGGAAAAAGAAAGTAAATAGAATTTCCTTTAAAACAAAGAAGGAAATAGTTTCAAAGAACGAGCGTGGTGTGCGTACTCGTGACCTATGTCAGCAGTATGGGATGTCTAGCTCTACCATAAGCGCCATAGTGAAAAATAAAGATAGGGTCAAAGTAGCAAATTTGTTCAAAGGTATGATGATTATTGGAAACAAGAAAAGATGATGGAGAAGTTGCTTTTGATCTGGATAGACAAAAGGCAGATTGCAGGTGAATATAAATGAGCCTTTCATAGAAGAGAAAGCTAAACGCATTTATGCAGATTTAGTAAAAGATGCTCCTGGTACAATTGATGAAACTGTCCAGCAGAGGCTGGTTTGATAGATTTAAGAAAGGGTCTGGTATCCACAATTTCACAAGACATGGCAAAGCTTTTAGTGCAAACCAGAAGGAAGCAGATGCGTTCGTTAAGGAATTAAAAAAATTTGTGAAGGAGGGTTATGTTCCACAGCAAATTTTCAACGTTGATGAAACTGGACTATTTTGGAAATAAATGCCAAATAGAACATACATCACGAAAGAGGAAAAGTCTTTGCATGATCATAAGCCTATGAAAGACAGGCTTACTCTCATGCTTTGCACTAATGCCAGTGGGGACTGCAGAATTAAGCCCATGCTGATCTACGATTTGGAAAACCCTAAAGCATTCAAACAACATAAGGTCGTCAAAGAAAACTTGCCTGTGATGTGGAGATCGAACACAAAGGCCTGGGGAACAAGGGCTCTCTTCATGGAGTGGTTGCACCTTGTCTGTGCAAATGGATTTGAAAAATAATTAAAGGACAGAAACTTGCCAAGGAGATGTAGTATTCTTCTCAACAACGGATCTTGTCACCCTCAATAGTTGGAATAAATTATTATATTTGACTTCAATTACAGTCAAGTTTCTAGCACCAAACACTACATCGCTCATACAGCCTTTTAGCAAATAGCAATTTTTAAGAAACTTTACACCAAATACATGTTTCAAATGTGTTTTGTTTTTGAACATCAGACACCAGCTTGACCTTGAAAGATTTTTGGAAAGATCATTTTAATAATTTTAACTATGTTTGTTTAATAGACAGAGCATGGAAACAGATGAGTTATAGGGGTTTATATCTCGTCATGTAGAAAAATGTTGCCTGTTGCTGTACCGGAGTAAGACTTCAAAGGGTTCGAAGATGCCCAAAGAAGCGCTAGTCAATGACATAATTAAAAGAGGCACTGCGCTTGGCTTAGAAGTTAATGAAGATGGTGTGGTTGAATTATTAGAATCCCACAAAGAAAAACTCTCTACAGAAGATTTGGAGCAAGATAAGATGCAGTAAAAAGAAGAGGAAGAGGAAGTAGTTGAGGAGAAACTTTCGACATCAGAAATAAAAATAATTTGTGGCATGTGGAACGAGGTGCAAAGTTTTTTTTTTAATGTCATCATCCACACTTACATTTAGATTTACATTTGCAGATGCCCTTATCCAGAGCGACATACAAAAGTGCTTTAAGTCTCTAGCAATGAATAAATCACATAAAATGGGTTCTGTCAATTCTATTGACTATTTAAATGACACCATGCCCTACTTCAGTATTGTCCGATCGAATGGGGTCTCTGAACGGATTAAATCGCTTTTACAATAATTCTTATGGGGAAAATTAGTTTGAACGCATGAGCAAATGGACCTACGAGAAATTTTTATGAACGAATTATGCTCGTCCAATGGAGGTTTACTGAAATAATGCTTCTAAGCTCGGTCCCTCTGCCTGGCCAATCGGTACAAATTATTTCTCCTTCCTTATTGTCTAACTTCTCATACAGCTCCTCATATGCTTTTGCCTTTTTACCTGCTCCTGCATCTCCTTGTACTTTTGTACTTGTTACTTTTTTCATCACTCTGTCGATCCCAATTCTGTTTTGCCAACCTCTTTCTCCTTATGCTCTCCTGCACTTCCTCATTCCACCAGCACATCTCTTTGTCTTCATTTCTATTTCCCGATGTCAAACCAAGTACCTGTCTAGATGTCTCCCTTATCACTGCTGTAGTAGTTCATCATCCAGCAACTCTTCACCACCACCAAACACCTGTCTGACCTATTCCCTGAATCTCCCACTACAGTCTTACTCCTTCAGTTTCCACCATCTAATTCTTCTTTCAGTCTTTACCTATGTAACAGACTTTATTGAATTTTGTTATGCTGTACTAATTCTGGATCGACTGGTGCTCATTTTGTGTGTAATCCATTTTTTCCCTCGGGGCTTGCCATAGATAGGTAAGGAACATGCACACTTGGGGGTGCTAAAGGTTCGGTGACCTCGGGCTGAAGATGATGCGGTGTTAAATAAAGTGTTGAAGAGTTTGGATAATCTCGTTTATTGTTTTTTTACTCCATATAAAGTGTTTAGGCGAACCCTACACGAACGCTCGGTTACATTGGTGGCAGCGGTTTTGTTTTGTTTTTGTCGTTTAACTGGTTCAGTGTTACCGCGGGTGTTTAATTAGTTAGTTTATAGTTAAAAAGTGCTTAGCTGAGTTAGCACGCGCGGGTTCAGCGTGGGCGCGGCCATCATGTGGTGTAAAGACGAGGATGATTTCTACCCGAGACGGGACCGCGACAGGATCAACAGACACGTGAGAATTGAGTTGCCCCCGGCGTTCTCCGGTGACGAAAAGCAGGGCTTTCTATGTTGGGCGCGGCAGTTTGAGGTCGCGGTCCAAGCGCTGACTGAGGGAGATGGCGCTGCGTCCTATAATTATGAACTGGTGAGAATTCTGCCGACACGGTTGAGCAACGCGGCGTTTTTCCTGGGGGACAGTCTTCCTGCGGCTGTTCAAACGGATTATTCAGCGGTGAAAGAGAGACTTAAGGAGTCTTTTGGGCAGCGACAGTTCATGGATCGTTTCAGAGCCAGCCTATCAGCTCGCCCTCGTGCTCCGCGGGAAAGTTTGGAGGTGTATGCGGCGGAGATCAGCAGGTTAGTGGACGAGGCTTTTCCAAAATATGGGGACAAGGCGCAGAAAGAGGAAAAGTTTCGCCGTTTCGTGGCTGGTCTGGATCCTGTGCTCAGAGCTAAATGCCACGAACAAGGAGCAACAGACTTGGAGGAAGCTGTGATAATTGCCGGCCGGTGTGAAATGGCAAGGGACACGATAAAGACTGATTGCATGCCAGTTAATAATGCCTATTGCATATGGATGGAGTTTCTGCTGTTCACTCTGTGACTGATAATGGAGGACTTTATAGAGCAGTGGATCAGCTAACAGGAGAAATGAGGGAAATGAGGATGGAGCTATGGCGTTTAGGTAAGGAAAACCAAAGACTAAAATCCAGTGCAAGTTCGAGAGCGACGAATGAGTGGAGTGGAGACCGCTCTCGGTCTAATGGTATGTGCCAGTGTGTCTGCGGGGGCCGTGGATGCCAGTCACGTGTTTTTGACAGCGCACGGAGGGGCCGTTCACCTGAGACTGAGAATAAAATGTTCCAACGCAGTGATGAACATACATCATGTATGGATGTTCGTAGTTATAACAACTCATATGCTGCTCGCTCCCCTGCTAGACGCAGCCCAAGCCCTGCTCGTAGATGGACCAGTCATGAGGATGATTCAAGGAAAAGAGGCGTGCGATTCATGTCTCCTGGCAGAGCAGAACGTCGCAGTGTGTCTTGGGAAACGGACAGTAGCTGATGTTGCGGCCCAAACACCAGCTGTACTACCTGAGGGCTCTCAGAAGGACAGTGTTAATGATGGCTACTCAGTCCCTGAAGACGTGAATGTTATTTTCAACTGTGGTCAGGAGCTGCTAGTGTCATATGTGAGAGGAATTGAAGGTGTTGAAGTGCAAATGTTAGTGGATTCTGGTTCCAGTGTTTCTCTCATGAGCGCTGACTTTCGTATGTCAATTCCAACACTTCGTACTCGGCCGCTGAAAAAGGACTATGTGTCAGCCCGTGCTGTAAATGGACAAATGCTGGATACATTAGGTACTACCACAATAGCGTTTCAGCTGGGCACTGAGTTATGGCAGCATGTGTTTCATGTGCTGAGAGAGACCACACAAACTGTATTGCTAGGCTGGGACTTTCTATTGAGAAATCATGCTTTATTGGACCTCAGCTGTGCTAAGCTACAACTGCGGGACATCTCAATTCCTCTCCTTACCAGCAAAGACTTTGTTCCCAGGTGCTGCACTGTTTCGCTGGCCACTGCTATGACCTTACCTCCACTCAGTGAATCTGTGGTTCCTGTTAAAGTATGCTTGCCTAATGAAGCTCGCTTTACGAGTGACTTTGTTGGATATCTGGACCCCAATGTGGCGGATTCTTCTAGCCTAGTTGTTGCGCACACTGTAGGCACAGTTTACAATGGACTTACTAAAGCTTGGATTTTAAACCCTACCGGGCAGGACATTTTCTTGAAGGAGGACATGCACTTGGGTGAATTTTACCCAGTTGATGACTCTGATGTTCAGCCATTCCATACTCCGGTGGATAAAGCAACAGTGTCTTTTCCCAGTGATATTCCTCCAGTGTCGCTGGACAAGTCACCCATTTCTGAGTCCGAGAAAGCTTCACTTTCCTCATTACTATTGGAGTACAACGAAATCTTCAGCTTGTCCAGACAGAATGGCAGTAAATGTAAACTTGTAAAACATCATATTAGAACGGGTGAGCAAGCACCTATTAAGCAGCGTGCATACCGTGCAGCTCCGGGAAAATGGGTTGAGATAGAGAAACAAGTAGCTGGCCTGTTAGCAGATGGTGTTATTGAGGAGAGTTGTAGCCCATGGGCATCACCAGTTGTTTTAGTGAGGAAGAAGTGCGGCGCCTGGCGGTTTTGTGTGGACTATAGATGCTTAAACAGTGTGACTATTAAAGACTCTCATCCCCTGCCTCGTGTGGATGACACCTTAGATGCGTTAGCAGGCGCGATGTGGTTTAGCACGCTGGATTTCTCTAACGGTTACTGGCAAGTGGAAGTCGCAGAGGAGGATCGAGAGAAGACGGCATGGTTGAGCGTTTTAATCGGACTCTGATTGATCAACTGGCTAAGACACTTTTGACTTATGGAGGAGAGTGGGATGATTATGTGAAACATGTAGCTTTTGCTTACAATACTACGGCTCACTCCAGCACTTGTTTCACTCCTTTCTTCTTGACCCACGGTCGGGAAGCACGAGTTCCCGTGAATGTACTGTTACCCACCCGTGCTCTTGACTCGCAGACAGCAGTGACACATGGCGAGTTTGTTCTTTTACTGCTAATGAAACTGGACTCTGCCTTTAGCAGTGCGCAGATGCATAGTGAGGCAGCTCATGACCGTCAGAAATTGTACCATGACGTTTCCTTGCATTACCAACCTTATGGTGTAGGTGCCATGGTGTGGCTCCACAACCCAGTGGAGAGTCGCATGAAGCTGGCACCCCATTGGAAGGGACCTTATAAAGTGGTGCAGGTCATGGATTCAGGTGGTGAACCTGGACTGACTTACCGGATTGTTAACCCCTTTGACAATGCTGAGAGGGCTCAAGCAGTGCATTATGACAGGCTACGGCCGCACACATTGCCCATTTCCCCCTTGTCACAGCCTGGACAATTTCCCATGGAATCTGATGTCTCCGGTAGGGGGGACTGTGTTCCTTCCCAAAGAGATCTGGGTGCATTGGCTGACTCACAGTGTTCGGTTGTGAGGTTAGAGCCTAGCTTGAGTAGGACTGGGAGAGTTTGTAGACCTCCTGGCCATTTGCAGGATTTTGTTCTGTATTAATATGACTGTTTTCCTCAGTTTGAGTGGGATGTTGTCATATGGTTTTGTGCTTTGTTTTATGTTCATCATACATTGCTGTTTATGGTCTGTGATTTTTTTTTTTTTTTTTTTTAGTATTGTCCCTGATGTTTTTTTTTTTTTTTGCATATAAACGGGGACTTTTATTTTGTGAGGGGGGACGTATGTAACAGACTTTATTGAATTTTGTTATGCTGTACTAATTCTGGATCGACTGGTGCTCATTGTGTGTGTAATCCATTTTTCCCCTCGGGGCTTGCCATAGATAGGTAAGGGACATGGGCACTTGGGGGTGCTAAAGGTTCGGTGACCTCGGGCTGAAGATGATGCGGTGTTAAATAAAGTGTTGAAGAGTTTGGATAATCTTGTTTATTGTTTTTTTACTCCATATAAAGTGTTTAGGCGAACCCTACACGAACGCTCGGTTACACCTCCAAAACCATCCTACAGACCACCATCTGATTCTGTCTAGCTACACTGTCCCCTGCCAACACCTTACAGTCTCCAATCTCCTTCAGGTTGCATCTCCTACATAGAACATAGTCCACCTGTGTGCACCATCCTCCACTACTATACGTCACCTTATGCTCTTCTTTCTTCTTAAAATGTGTATTTACCAATGCCATTTCCATCCTTTTAGCAAAATCTACCACCATCTGCCCTTCCACATTCCTCTCCTTAAGACCATAACGACCCATCACCTCCTCATCACCTCTGTTCCCTTCAACAACATGGCCATTGAAGTCTGCCCCAATCACTAATCGTTCTTTCCTAGGTACACCTTTTACCACTTCATCTAACTGATTCCATTATTTTTACTTCTCCTCCTTCTCACAACCCACTTGTGGAGCATAAGCACAGATGAAATTTATCATCACCCCTTCAACTTCCAGCTTCACGTTCAGATCAGAAACTCTCTTCACCTCCACTACATTCTACTGTACTCTTCCTTCAGAATCACCCCTACACCATTTCTCTTTCCATCCACACAATGATAGAACAGTTTAAACCCACCTCCAATTTTCCTGCTCTTTCTCCATTTCCACTTGGTCTCCTAAATACACAACATATCTACTTTTCTCCTCTCCATCATATTAGCTACCTCGCTCCCTTTACCAGTCATAGTACCAACATTTAAATTGCCCACCCAAACATCCACTATCCTAGACTTCTCCTTTCCCTGATGTCTGTGTAGATGTCCTCCCCCTCTTCTTCTCCTCCTTCGGCTAACAGTAGCAAAATTTCCACCAGTACCCTGTTGGGCAACAATACCTGGGCAGTTTTTGGTAACCTGGGCCTCAACTGCAGATCTTGTTAAATGAATCACTGGTCCAAACCTAACTACACCTGATTTATAGAACCAAAAGGGACTTTTAAGCGCAAACATCTCTCTCTTTCTCTCTCTCTCTCTCTCTCTCTCTCTCTCTCTCTCTCTCTCTGTCTCTGTCTCTCTCTCTCTGTGCGGAAGTGAGTGTGTTTGAGTGAGTGAGCTTTTCTATCTTTTTCTATCTTTTGTTGTGTATTTGTGAATTAGTTTAGTTGGTGAATTTTGGTGAAAGGTATTTAGGGGTGTAAAAAAGAGCACTGTTGATCAGCAAAAGCTGGTCAGTATGGCAGCGGCTCAGGGTTTTGAAAGTTTAAGGCAGAGGCATGGAATTAAAGTTCTCCCCGCGGAGCGCTGCTCTGTTGAAGGCCATACTATTGTAGTTGCTGAAGTAGTGGGATACACTAGCATCTTGTCTGCAGCTAGAATGAATAGCGTGATAGTGTTTTTTTTTTTTTTTAACAATGTGGAGAAAGACATGTTTTTAATAATGAAAACGTGGAACTAAAACTAGCAATGAAATTTAAAGTAGATAATTATGAACAGTGTTGTGCTAGTTACTAAGAAATAGTAACTAGTTACAGTACTCGTTACTTCGTTCAAAAAGTAACTCAGTTACTTTGTTGATTACTTACACCAAAAGTAATGCGTTACTGTTAAAAGTAACTTTTTAGTTACTTTTTTAAAGAACCTTCTTTAATGTTCCTATTAATGCCCTTTATGCGTTATGGTCTATACAAACACAAAACTGACTTAAACACAAAGTCATTTTTTTTTTATTGTCAGACCAGCACAAACTGAATATATCACAAGGATTTCTGAAATAAATAACAAAACAAGCTGAATAATATATTCAGAATCAAAACCTACAAAAACAGCATAAACGCTGTTGTGTTGAGCTCTTAAACATGTTCCTTTCACAGCTGAAGTATAAAAACTATCAACAATGTACTACATAACACTGGGTTAGCTTCTAGCTTTGTCAAGGCATGGAGTTTCTGGAGGAGCTTTGACAGATTGGAGTTGTTGCTATCGCAGTAGATACGACCTTCGAACCAGAAAGACACAGCTTACATTTAACTAAAATGTTTTTGTCTTTATGCTCAACTAAAGTGAAATAATGAGCATATTTCCACTTTGAGAAACTCGTCTTGCTCTCGCCTCGACTTGCCATTACTGCCGCACAGACCTGAATAAACGGAAACACACCCACAGTGCGTCTTCTTCGTGTTTACAGTGGTTCATCCACCAATCCTACAATGCGTCGCTGCTGTAAACAGGTTAGATTGTAGGCTACACTTCAGCCGAAATTCATTCATTTAAAAAACTAACGCACAAACAAACCATACAGTAATGGAGTTAGTAACGCGTTATTGCACATCACTGATTATGAATATATGATTTATGCAACATCGGACAATAGAAGGTGTTTTGGCTGTGGACAGGACATGTTTGTCTATGTTTGTCCTGAGAAGACAAACGTGGTAGTGCTGAAAAAGGAAAATCGAAGTAAGGAGCTGGAAATTTTAGAAAAGGACAAGGAACAGAGGCAGGTATAAACTGGTAAGGGATTAAACGTTGAGATAAGAAATAGGGATATGAATGAAAATGGAGAATCCAGTAAAGAAAGGTTGGATGATGGGACTGACAAAGTTGGGAAAAAGAACACCAATACAAACTTGGTTGCAAGCTTGAGTACAGTAGAAAATATAGAAAACACTGAGATGTCAGATGATGAGAGCATATTTAAAAGTCAAGTCAAGTCAAGAGGCTTTTATTGTCATTTCTACTATACACAGTGGTACACAGTACACAGTAAAAATGAGACAACGTTTCTCCAGAACCCTGGTGCTACACTAAACAACAAACAGACAAAACAACATTAAGCTAAAACACAAGTTACATAAAAACAACGGCAATAAAAAGGAAAATGAAGAAAAAAGGTCATGGGAAGAGACTGAGGAAAGAAACTGAGGGATTCAGATACGAGTGGTAACATTGAAGAGTCTGCCCCAGAGAGTGGGAGTGATTCTTCAGGGTCTGGAAGTTTAGTCTCGCAAAATAGATCTACTAGAAGCGCATATACTTTTGAGAAAATCAGAAAGTTCTTGCAGATAACTAATGAAATGAAATGAGTGAGTGTGGAACAGTGTTTTCCAGATCAAAAGTTATTTGTTGAATCAGCCAGAGTGCTGATGGATAAAAAAGGTGTAGATAGCCTAGCTGAGCAGAATGTTGATAGATTGAAGAAAATTGTGCAAAAGCTGAGACTGAATATATTGAGTGATTAATTTGAAACAGAGTGATTTTTTTATTCAAACCTACAATGCGTCGCTGCTGTTAACAGGTTAGACTGTAGTCTACACATCAGCCAAAATTACAGTGCCCTCCACAATTATTGGCACCCCTGTTTAAGATGTGGTCGTGGACTTCAAAAAATTTTCCTTTTTTTAAAAACAACCCAAATGCAAAAAAATAGAAAAATCCAACCTTTCATTTAAGTACATAACTTTGGTGGTAAAAAATAAATCATACATTTAGGGAAAAAAAAAAACTTGAAATCATGTGTCCCACAATTATTGGCACCCCTAACAATTCCTCTGAAAATTTTAATTGTTTTTTTTTTTATATATTTTTTTTTAGTTGCTAAGGTTGGTCAGGGTTTTAAGGGACTTTTAATTAGTAATTCATGATTTCCTGTTTACCTAGGGTATAAATATGACGTGACACAGAGGCCTAATTCTCGTACCCATTTGTCAACATGGCAAAGACAAGAGAACACACCATTCAAGTAAGGCAGATGTGTGTCGACCTTCATAAGTCAGGCAATGGCTACAAGAAAATAGCCACTCGCCTTAACTTGCCAGTATCTACAGTCAGAGGAATCATTAAGAAGTTTAAAACAACTGGAACAGTGACAAACAAGGCTGGAAGAGGTCCCAAGTTTATCTTGCCACAACGCACAGTGAGGAGGATGGTAAGAAAAGTGAAAAAATTTCCCAAGCTCACCGTCACAGAATTGCATCAAAGAGTGGCATCTTGGGGTCACAGAGTCTCCAAAACAACCATCAGACGCTCTCTACATGCCAACAAGCTGTTTGGGAGGCATGCAAGGAAAAAGGCTTTTCTCACTAACACTCACAAACATAAACGTCTGGAGTTTGCTAAGCGGTACTGGGATTGTGTGCTTTGGTCAGATGAGACTAAGATTGAGCTTTTTGGCAACAAACACTCTAAGTGTGTCTGGCGTAAAACAAAAGATTAGTATGCCAAAAAGCACCTCATGCCCACCGTGAAGTATGGTGGAGGATCTGTGATGCTGTGGGCCTGTTTCTCTTCCAAAGGCCCTGGGAACCTTGTTAGGGTGCATGGCATTATGAACGCTTTGAAGTACCAGGATATTTTAAATAAAAACCTAATGGCCTCTGCCAGAAAGCTGAAGATGGGTCGTCATTGGGTCTTTCAGCAGGATAATGATCTAAAACCTGTCGCAAAATCTACACAAAAGTGGTTCAGCAGTCACAAACTCAAGGTCCTCCCATGGCCATCTCAGTCCCCAGACCTCAACCCAATCGAAAATCTGTGGGGCAAGCTAAAGAGAAGAGTGCATAAGAGAGGACCCAGGACACTGGATGATCTAGAAAGATTGTGCAAAGAAGAATGGTCAAAAATCCCTTTGTCTGTGTTCTCCAATCTTGTGAAATGTTATAGGAGGAGATTAAGTGCTGTATTGTTGGCAAAAGGAGGTTGTACAAAGTATTAACATCAGGGGTGCCAATAATTGTGGCACACATGATTTCAAGGTTTTTTTTTCTAAATGTGTGATTTTTTTACCACCAAAGTTATGTACTTAAATGAAAGGTTGGATTTTTCTCTTTTATTGCATTTGGGTTCTATGTTGTTTTAAAAAAAAGGAGAATTTTTTGAAGTCCACGACCACATCTTAAACAGGGGTGCCAATAACTGTGGAGGGCACTGTAATTCATTTTAAAAAGTAATTGGTAACGCACCATACGGTAACGGAGTTACTTTATTTTTATAAGTAATGCGTTACAATATTAGTTACTGTCAAAAGTAACTTTGTTACTGCCCAACACTGGTCTTATTCATCTGGCAAGCAGAAGAGCAGCCTTTGGTTAATGGATTCTAGCAAGCTAAGGACTAACATACTGACCCAATTATATAATGGACTCTGACATCTGGCAGCTTTTTAAGAAACAGAGTCAAGACACCATGTCTTTGTATTGGCTGCTGCGGGAACCCCTTGTTTATGGAGCAAGACTGGACGTTGCTTGTGAAGGCTTGTGAAGCCACACCGGTGCTGCCTCAAATCTTACACCTGGCTAAGATATTAAAACTACAAAATATAACAGACATTGGTGGCCCTGAACCAAACAATGTTCAAGCTGTGGCATCACGTTTGGAAAGTCTGAACAGTCAGTCTGAACAGCAGACTGGAAAAGTGCTGGACTTATTTAAAAAAAAAAGGCTAACACCAGAGAAACGAAGGCTACTGAAAGGATATTATAATGGACAAGTGTTTCCGGTTTTCTCAGATCCCTTTCCAAAACTTCTAATCAACCCTGACATAAAAGGTCCAACCGGGGCCTTTCTGGATTTGAAAAGGCTAGAGGACTTGAATTTTCAAGACTCTTAAAGTAAGGTGTTATACATCTGTTGTGTAAAGCTGTTAAACAAAACAAGCCTTAAATGTCAAAAGGATATGGTGTGGAAAGAAAAATTGTGTTTGGAAGATGATGTAAACCAGTATGGAGAGTTTGATACAAACCACCTCTAAATAAATGCACAGGTGGAGAGTATTACATGGCACAGTTGCAGTTAATGCTTTTGTTAATGCTATTAAATCCTGATGTATGAGATAAATGTCCTTTTTGTAAAGAAAAGGAAATGATTTTTCACTGCATTTTAGAGTGTTTAGAGAAATTCTCTCTTCAAAGCTTTATTGTTGGTCCATATTATAGAGCATCCAAAAGAAGAAAAGGTCAGTTGTTGAACTTTTAAATTGGACAAGCTAAAAGATCAATTTACATAAAAAAAAATAATAATTTGATCATGTGAAATGTGATCATAATTACAAAAAATTAAAGAATATAATTTTATAGTTAAAAGTAAAAAATTTCATCTTGATACATTTATATTCATTAATCCACAACTGATCCACAAAAAAAAAATATTATTTCTCACAATCAAAACAGAAACAGTTAAAACTGATTGTCATAACATTGTATTGTTAAAATATGAAGCACAATTCTGTGTTTTATGTGTTGAGAAGAGATGAAGATATCATTAAAAAGAATCGACAGCAGGTCCTCAAGGAGTTTTAGCTAGCGTCTTCATGGTCGATAAGGCTCATGGTGGTTACAGTGGTATTAACTGCTAGATTTTACACACCAAACCGATGGAAAAACAGGATTTCTCAGAATAGAAATGACAATATTTAGAAGCAAAGGACGTTGCACAAATCTGCAGTCTTGTTAATTGAACGAGATAATTAATTCACTATATTTTGATTGGAAGGAACCATTGATGATGGTTTATAATAGTGAATAGCTTTCAGAATAAAAAGCAATAAAAGTTTGGTTCCTCTCAAGGTCTCTTCCTCATGCCATCACAGAGGATCTTGCACAAGAGCCCTGCTCAACATCCCAGCAATGGCAGCTTGGTGGTGCCATGATGTGAACACTAACTTCTGACCCAAAATCCAGTACCCCAACCACTGAGCTACCTCCGCCGTAACCGCCCTAGCAAACAGCTGGTCATCATAATAACCACCATGCAATACTTAATTAAGCAAATGAAATATTACAGCATCATTTTATTATGTATAACCTCATATATAATCATATTTTAGCATTTACATATTATAAACATGAAAGGATAATCATATTTACCATTATATTCTATTAGAATTGACAGCAAAGGAAAAAACTTTCTGTATTCTGCATTTGATTTTTTTACAACTTATTGAATTTTTATAAATCACCACACAATAAAAAAAATACTTAAAACTCAGTTCCATATTTTTTTATCCAACTAGACATCTGTATGTTAAAATTAAAACAGTGACTTATACTTACTCTTTGTTGTTTACTTCTTTTGCTTCCAGTTCACTCTTGTTATCTTCTCCTGATTTTTCTTCTGTCCTTGTCCTCTCATCTTCTTCACTGTCTGCCACTCCTCTTATGAATTGGATGATTATCTGGAAAATTGTGGGACATTGTGGCCGCACCAAACTTGAACCTTAAAAATATACACACACTGTATTAAGATGTTATTTTCATTTGTTGATATCTGTATCTGTAAGTGCAATTAATTTTTTGCCACTTCACTAACCATGCCCAGACCAATTATCCCTGGAATACAATTTTCTACATTTAAAAATAGCGAGCAAAGATTGTGTTATTAAGTTATTACAATATTGTAATGTTATAATGTATGAAACATTTTACAAATAATTTTAAATTGTTGAGGGTTTTAATAAGCTAATCCATTTAAATCATTAATAAATCATAATAAATAGTTCTCATTTAACATTTAAATCATATACATGTAGTGAAATTACATAAAGAATAAGCATAGCTAAGCATCTTGAAATTGGTATCAAAACTGAAAGACTCATAGAAAAGATGAAAACCGTTATTGCAATTAGCAACAACCTGCATATAAGACCATAGACATTAAAATACCAACATATATCAATGCAATTATCTCACCATTCTGCTTTAAATAGATGATTACTCCAATAATCCCTACAACCGCTCCAAGAAATAGTCCTAGAACGAATGTTCCTGTGCTTATTCCGGAACAATCACCACCTCTATTGGCACATACCTGACTGCTGTTTCTTAGTTCCTGAGCAGAGTCTAGAACAGAAAATCAGCATTTCAGACACACAAAATAAGATATTGCTTTTATATTAGTCTTTTTTTAAACAATTAGAATATTAGCAAAATATCGAAATAGTCAGGATATTACTTGACTAGCCTTGTCATAGCTGCTGATGTGTTATCATTTTGTTGTAAGCATTTATACTGTCTGCTTTTCAAAAATGCCAAAATTTAACATTGAATCTGTAAGCTTAACTTTTCAACAAAATGCCTCATTCTGTACCTATTATATCTTCTCTTTGTCTCTATAATGGTAATTGTTTTATTGCAAATTACAGTTATGTTCATAGCTATATTCAGGAAGAGCAAATAAACAATTAAATATTTTGTTATGGCAATAATTATGTTAATATGTTTAAAACAGTCTATGTATTAACAAATTGCTGTGAAGCTTGACAATGTTAAGTGAGTTGAAAAGTTTTAAACATTTTATAGTTGTAACAGACTATTTGGTGTAGATTACATAAATATCAATATTTATATTTATTTGTAGTACTATGAAAAGTTTATAATTCCAGTCATCAAATAATTTTGCATAACTTAGATGAACGTGGCAAACATACCTTGGCATTTCCCACTCCATTCTTTTGACTCATTGTGAGTTCCATCAGTAGCAATGCAGGTAAAATTTACAACTCTGTTGGTCCTCAAGGAAGTCCACATCACTGACTCTCTGGTGACAGCAGGACTGTCACTACAGAAGTGTTCAGTGAGACCAGGCTCAAGTTTCCATCTGAGAGAAATGTTACTGCTCAGTGATGAGCATTTAAGTGAAATCACACACTTCTCTGCATCCAGAAAACTGTGCAGCAGAGTTATGTTTGGCTTGTGGACTCGGTCTGAAATCGAAATATATAATAGAATCACATTACGATTTTGTTACGGAGCTAGATGGATTGATTCTTTGTAAGTCTTGAACAAATAATCAGATTTACCTTGAACAAATAGCTGGACAACAATGGTTGTTAAATTCCCTGTTATAGTTTCCAGATACACCGTGAATTTAAGTGCGTCCTTGGCTGTTACATTTTTAATTGTTAAATCACCCGAAGTGGTGTTGAGCTTAAGTCGGTCTTTGAAATTGTCTAAGATATAGACATTGTTCTCAAAAAATGTTGCAATGAATGTAAAGGTTTTGTAGATTGACCACTGAATTACAGAAAGTTTCCAGGATGGGTTAACATTTAACTTCAGAACCACTTGCTCACCAGTGTAAGCGGTGGCTTTCTTTACATCTTCGCTCCAAACTGCAGGAAGAAGCAAAATAGCACCATTTAAGCAATTTTCTTTACTTTACATTACAGTACATATTCATGCTTGTAAAATTAGGCAAGTATAGCCCAAGGATTCTTAGTCATTTATAGTCCTCTTATAAAGGCAAAAAATTCCTTTCCGTCCTTTGTATCTACTAAATTTATTTCCTGTAAAGACCATGTGGTCGCAGGATATAATCTCTTCATAGTTTATTTGGTCCATATTTAAAAAAATAATAATACTTTGAGTCGTTTAAATAAAATTTAAATGGGATAAGTACTTTCAAATACTATATCTTTTTAAAAACTGTATAAATATTTCTTAAAAAAAAAATTTTACTTTAGGAACCACTTTTTAGCTCGAACTCGAGATGTGAAGTATTACTCAGAGTTAATAAGCAATAGTAGTTTAAACAATATTCATTGTAATGTACTTACCATAATGAACACATACCAGCATGTGGATTATTGTAATAAACAAAATTGGAAACATCAGTTTTCGATACATAAAACAGACAGACATGATTTAGATTCTTACTGTTCATGGGTGTCTTACTTCCTGTAATTTGCAACAGGAAACTGTCAGTCATTCAACCAAACCACAGAAACGACTGTTTGCATGCTTGATCAGTTTGGGGAAATTGGCGGCCAAATCAAACAACCCTGAACTCTTTGTCATGTTTTTCAAACTATTTCTGAACAAATTTTCTTAGGGATTCCCCTGGACAAATAAGAGGAGTTGGGAGAAAGGAGGATGTAGCTAAGCTATTATCATTGCTGGAGAACGACTCTTGCTCCCTGTATGAAATAGTTTAATCTCTGAGCAGCTCCTGACAGTCTCAGTGACAGACTGTTACATCCTAAGTGTCTGAAGGAGTAATACTGAAGGTCCCTGCAGCTTGGACCAGTTCTGATGCATTTTAAGTTTGTGTGTGTGTGTGGGTGTGTGTGTGTGTGTGTGTGTGTGTGTGTGTGTGTGTGTACATAGCTTATAGAGTATGAAAACTAGACATGATTCAAAGTTCAAACTTGTTCATGAAAAATACATGTTCATGAAAAAAAAACACAGGTACACATTGCTTCTATTTATTTGCACTGAGCCAAATAGACAAGACTGTTAACATTTTTAGATGACAGGGCAGCTCCTAAAAATACTCTTGTGTCTCTTGTGTCTTATTTAATTCCTCATGTTACCGCTGGAGACACTGAGTAGGAAAAAAGAGGAAAAAGTTTTAGTTTTGAGAAGTAGTAGTTGTGTGCTTCTCTAAACCTCTAAAGCAATGATGGCAGCTGTTTTTATGAAGCAGCTTTTGCATCTGACTCACAGCACAAGGATTCTACTTCTTCGATGGACCCATGCAAGGTCTGTTCTGAGTGGAACCCGTCTTGGAAAACCTCTGTATAACTCTGGCCACTGTACTGTAACTCAGTTTCAGAGTGTTACTGATGTTCTTATAGCCTCGGTTTCTTTGTAGAGAGAAACAATTCTAATTCTCAAATCTTCAGAGTTCTTTGCCATGTTGAACATCCCGTGGTCAGTATAAGAGAATTGTACTCAAAACACAAATTTGTATAGTCCTTAAGCAGATAACATGAACAAGACTAATAGGACATGTGGCTTTGGACAGTTACACAATAAACAGCTGTTATCACTGAGGGTGTCCTCACTTTTGCTGCCAGCTATTTTAACAACAATGGCTGTATGTTGAGTTATTTTCAGAGGACAGTAAATCTATAGTGCTATACAAACTGCATATTTACTGCTCTAAAATATATCCAAGTTCATTTCTATCATTTTATTTGTAGTATTGTCCCGTGAAAAGATAAAATTTGAAATGTGAGGGCCATACTCACCTTTGTTAAAAACTGTGTGTGTGTGTGTGTGTGTGTGTATATATATATATANNNNAACGTGCTTGAAATTTCTTTATGTACATGATGTGCGTTAATAAATGAGAATGTGCATGCACGTGTTTTTAGAGGGTTTATTACACAACAGCGTTGCCGTGATTTGTTTGATGAAGGCATGCTATTAAAATACATACAGTACATGTTTATCTGTCAGGCTCCATGCAAGATCTCACCTCGTGGGGTCTTAATGATCCTAAGGAAGGTGAGAAATCAGCCCAGAACTACACGGGAGGAGCTGGTCAATGACCTGAAAAGAGCTGGGACCACCGTTTCCAAGGTTACTGTTGGTAATACACTAAGACGTCATGGTTTGAAATCATGCATGGCACAGAAGGTTCCCCTGCTTAAACCAGCACATGTCCAGGCACGTCCTTAAGTTTGCCAATGGCCATTTGGATGATCCAGAGGAGTCATGGGAGAAAGTCATGTGATCAGATGAGACCAAACTTTTGGGTCATAGTTCCACTAAATGTGTTTGGAGGAAGAAGAATGATGAGTACCATCCCAAGAACACCATCCCTACTGTGAAGCATGGGGGTGGTAGCATCATGCTTTGGGGGTGTTTTTCTGCACATGGGACAGGGCGACTGCACTGTATTAAGGAGAGGATGACCGGGGCCATGTATTGTGAGATTTTGGGGAACAACCTCCTTCCCTCAGGTGGAGCATTAAAGATTAAAGCACATGCATTAAAGCACACAGCCAGGATAACCAAGGACTGGCTCTGTAAGAAGATCAAGGTTCTGGCATGGCCTAGCCAGTCTCCAGACCTAAACCCAATAGAGAATCTTTGGAGGGAGCTAAAACTCTGTGTTTCTCAGCGACAGGCCAGAAACCTGACTGATCTAGAGAAGATCTGTGTGGAGGCAGTGTGTGCAAACCTGGTGAAAAACTACAGGAAACCTCTATAATTGCAAACAAAGGCTACTGTACCAAATATTATCATTGACTTTCTCAGGTGTTCAAATGTATGTTTTTTAAGAATATGTCTCTCACAGTGGACATGCACCTACGATGACAATTTCAGGCCCCTCCATGATTTCTAAGTGGGAGAGCAGGGTGGTCAAATACTTATTTTCCTCACTGCATATATATATATATACACACACACACACACAAACACACAAACACTCTGCAGACATTGGGGATTACTTGCCATGAAGAGATGTAAATATTAAGGAAACACTTAAATAAATTGGATCGTAAATAAATTATTTAGGTTAAAAATCTTTACTTATATACATAATTGAGAACAAAATGGTGTGACAGAACAATCACACATACACCCACAAATAAGGAAACTATCAAAAAACCTGGAAAGAGAGCATCATAGGGGAAATGTTTCATATGTTAAGATATAAAAAATAAAGTATATAAAATAAAAATATAAAAGAATCTTATTTGAACTTTTCTACCTTTTAGACACAATGTGAGATTACGTCTACCACAACATTAATTTCCACTACAACCTCTTGTTTGTTCTTGTAGATATAAAGTAATTTTTAAGCAAACAATAATGTTTGCAGTTTACAATATACTTTGAGGAAATGGCAGTATGCAGAAGTAAGGGAAAGAAAACAAACAAGCCTACCCCAGAGATCATTATAGTGTTCACAATGTAGCAAAAATATGTACACCCACCTTCTAAATAGTGTTTAGCCACTTCAGAGTGGACATGAAACCTCTGCATGATCTGCAAACCACAAATAAACAGCTCATTATGGTGGCTTATTTTGATGGATTTTTGCAGCTTTTCTATATTTTCTATAGCTACTAGAAAAAATACAAAATAAATGTATGGTACATTTATTATAAAACAATTTTTTAATAAAAAACAAACAAAAAAACCCCCTAATGATTACCAAATTGTAAACCAAGTTTTAAGAGACAAGTTTTAAGTTTTAATCTAAGAGAAATCTAACAGCTCTAAATCTTGAAGCTCTAAAATGAACACAATATTATTAATACACAAAAGCTTCACACAGTAATTTTTTTTTTACAAATCTCCTTCGAATACACTATTATTCAGGTTTTTTTTTTAATATAAAAACTAAAACAAAAGAGTAATAATTAGCTTAACTTTAAAAGAACGAGTGCAAGTGTTACAAAACTATTTTATTATTTATGTGCATGCATTAGGCCTGAAGATTGATTTTAAATGAATCTATGCAGCATAACATTTCAGTCTCACATAGCACTGAAGAGTTTCTTTTCAGAAAAAAGGGAAAATGGAGAGACATTTGTTTTTTAAGTTCAAAAATCAAACAAGTATACAGTTGCCAAAATACATTTATATAAATGTGTAATGTGTGCTAAAGGCTGACAAGGACTAACCATGTAAGATTGGCAATCATTCACCTATTGCTTATGGTAGTTCTGGTGTCTTGCCAGAGTCCAAATTTGCACATTGATCACACTGTACAGTGTCTTTAATGTTTATGTAACAATCTCTCTCTCTCTAATAATAAAAAAAAATTATATATAACTCTATATCTAAAATTATATATATATATATATATATATATATATATATATATATATATAAAATTACATATATATTATACAGTGGAACCCGGTTATGTCGATGTCCTAGGGGGTCGCCAAAAAGCATCAAGGTAAACAATGATCGAGATAAACGAAAATCAAAATGGCGGCAATATATTAATGTGCTTGAAATTTCTTTATGTACATGATGTGCGTTAATAAATGAGAATGTGCATGATTAATGTGACCCTGTGCTACTAACGAGATTAAAAAAAAGCTCCCAAAAAGGAAAAATAAATAAATAAATGCAATAGAGAAGAATAATCTATTATTTGGGTCTATTCTCAGACAACCAATGGTATGAAACCTGTATTAAAAACAAAATAAAATAATTATATTTTGTAATCTCTGACAATTTTCATTTCCTCATAAATTTACACTCAGAACATAACTAATTGCATATTTTATTCACTTAATTTAAAGTGGAATTGCTAATCATTCTGGGGCTGACTGCAGAAAACATGGTCATTTAAGAACTATTCACATACACTGGGTTAATCTCACTCTTGTACATTATCATGAGCAATTTTATATAAACGTTTACAACTCTTTCTTAGCAAAGCATCCACTCACTGTATTTTTACAGTTATTAAACAATCATTTAAAAGCACCAAAAGCTATAGTACATACAGTGAAATTATCTTGTGTTGTAAATGGATGACTTTCCTGGAATTTCAAATGATGTACAGTACAATAAATTTCTTACCCTGAACAGAAAGCTCAAAATATCTGGTCCTTGTTTGACTGGTTTCTTCACCCCTCAGTTCTACTCTGTCTTGTTATCACTGGATGATAATTTGTTAATTGTTAAATCTCCTGAAGTCATGTTCAGCTCAAGGCGTCCTCTTAATAAGTAAAAAAAAAAGTTAAGATGCTTTTGCTTTGCACAAAGATTTCATGAGAGATTGGCATCCAACTGCAACAACCGACTCACCGATGTAACCCGTAACAGTCACTATAAATCCCACCTGAGAGAAACAAAATGAGAAAAAACACTAAACTTTTGCAATTAGTTTATTCATCTAGATTCAAACTATAAAATGACTGACCTTAAGCCTAGATTTTGTTAGAGGTAGCTAAATATTCACCATCAATGTTGGCTACTTCTTTCAGGTTACATAAACTAAGAGCGACTGGACAGACAATCTTAGGCTTTGTTTGGATGTGATGAGTTTACTGTTTGAAAAGGACTTTATGTTTTTAGTGAGGTCTCTTCAAAACAGTCTTAAAAGATATCTATTGCCTTTCAGACTGAAAAGTGTGCATAAGATCATCAAGACATCAACCATTTTGACAGATTATACATAGGTTAATATTACAGTTTTCTCTTTCTCTCTCCATGTGGTCATTTGCAAATCCTAGAAATGAAAGACCAACAATGAAGCTGGTTATTAGACAGTGATATAAGAATACTTAAATGGCAAAAGTCACTCAGAAAATTTGAAACCACTGTCAAATGACTGTCTCAAAAAATCCAAAACTTGTAGCTTTTCCATGGCACGGTATTTGTTAAAACCTAATTCGTCATCTTATAAACACAGTCTTCACAAGAAACAGTCTTTAGAGCAGGGGTCACCAACATGGTGCCTGTTCTAAAACTAGCTTACCATAGTAGCACTTACCAGTGAGCAGCATCTAACTTTCTTTAATGCTATTCTTTTTTTAATCCGTCATGGATAGACCAAGAGTCGGAAACCGGAGTATGGTTAAACACCTTGTCTTTATTTAGACTGAACATAGAAAAGGCAGAACCATCAGGAGAAGTACAAACGGGCAGAATCCATAACGCAGTTGGTAATCCAGGGATTATCACCAATGTGAAACTTTAAAGGCAAACCTATCTTGAGCGCTTCCTCTGAAGCAGAGCCAGGTGCATAGAAGTACAGGGCCCACTACTGGTAGGCGGACCAGTAGTTCTCTTATTGCAACAAGTAGCTCCGACAGTGAGCAAAGTGGAATCGTGACCTTATAAAGGGGAAAGGTAATGAGGAACAGGTGTAGGTGATTAGAACAGGGAGGGGCTAAATTAGAGCCTTGGAGGGAGGCATGGCTGGTGGTTCCCTGACAAAACCACACTTGCATTGGTGTGAATTTAAAAATGACAATATTAAAATATAGATGACTAGATATAGATGAATATAATTAATTATTAATAATAACAAACATAACTTGAGCAAATTTGTTATTTCAGAAGTGTGTATCAAACTGGTAGCCCTTCACATTAATCTGTACCCAAGAAGTAGCTCTTAGTTTCAAAAAGGTTGTGACCCCTGCTTTAAAGTGAGGTACAGCTTTACTAATTAAGGAAAATATGGAAAATTATATAGGCTTATATAAATTATATAAGTTAACATTGACAGAAAAAGATTGAGCTTTGAGTCATAATTGACTCTAGTTTCCTTTTGCTGGAAAACTATTAATTATTATTATTATTATTATTACATAAATGATTTGGGAGCAAAAAGTTTTTTGGTCATGCATGCCCACAGTAGGGTTGCAATATGCTACAACTTCTGTTTTTGACTAATTGTTCTGGGCTCAGCTCAAAATTGTAATTCTAACTAAAACAGTCATTAAGGAAATTCTTAAACGTTGGAAAGTCGATGTGCAATAAAACGTAAGAAAATGTTACAGATTTATTGGCTTTTTAACACATTGGGAGAAAATGGTGTAAGAAACGGGTGTTGCACAAACAGATCTTCTGCGTCGTTTGCAGTAGGGAACACCCAGTTATAGCACCCGTTAGCAGAGTTTCAGAAAGGAAACTACCTACAGTGCACGTATTTCTACTCCAGACTACACAATATATCAAAGTACACTGCAAATAACCTTCTGACTATTGTTCAGCTACTTGAGCCTTTTATTAACAAGTGCAAAATGGATCAAATATACAACCATGTATTCACCATCGACAAATAAGGCAATTTTATGTGTTCTGTCAAGACACTTCGAACTGTTGCCCCTGCATGGACCTCTGCAGCGGAAGTGAAGAGGAGGATGTGGGTGGAGGACCACATTTACACACAAACTATAGAGCAAGTGTTACTGAGAAAACTCCATCTTGTATCTTACAGATAAAACTAATTTTATATTTTATATATATATCTGAAATCCTTGGACCAAAATCTAGGGTCTATTTAAAAAATAAATAAAAAAAAGAAACACTAATAAATACCAAATTTGTAAACCAATTCAAGATCTTTTATTTAAAAAGCCTGTAACATTTTTAGTTCTAAAATTATCAAAATAATACAAAAAGAAAATTTCACACAATAACAAAATCTACAAATCTCTTTACAACACACTATTTCAGGATTTTCTTTTTTTCTTTTGGGGAAGTTTAAAAATAAAAATAAAAAAGGGTTAAAGGCTTAGCTTCATTTGAAAAGAACAAGGTGAAGAGTACAAATGTTACAAAACTTCATTACCTATGTGCATGCATTAGGCCTAAAGAAGAACTCGGAGGTTCTTTTAAAAAAAACAACCTACATGTAATAAAACTTTCAGTCTCCCACAGCATTAAAAATGTTCTTTAAAAAAAAAAAAAAAAAGAAAAACGAAAGACATTTTATTTATGTACAGAAAAGAGAAACAGGTTTACAGCTGCCAAAATACATGTATAAAAAGTGTAGTGTGTGCTAAAGGCCTCAGCATGCGGTGCGAGGCTGGTAAAGGGATTTGTTCGAATTGTAAGGCAAACCAACACAAGTTTCGTGCTCCTCTGTGTTCAAAACGAACGTCACGTGAATTTCCGCTCTGACACACACGGACCTGAGCTGTAGTTTTACACAAACAGAAGCCACATGATTGACAACCTTGTGACTTACAAAAATTAACCCACACTTTCCTTCCTTATTCGGAGGAATTTTTTGTAGTTGCATGAAGCAGTTTCGATTTTTTTTTAACAACAAAAAAGGCCCCTTAATTTATTTAGAAGAAAAAAACCCACTATAAAACATTGAGTCATTAGGAGTGAAGGCGAACGCAGTCCTGATCTCATTTGCATAATGCCAAGAGTAGCAGCGTCGGCGTTTCGAGGGTGAACACGTTCTCTAGAGGACAGACGCGTTTTTTTACGAGCCCCTGTGACACGGGCCGTCTATTTACACACGTGGGCGACGTATGGAGTGTTTCCAGTTCATAAGAAGAGTAAACGTGAGAGTAAACATATTGGTTGTAAAGATGAATCTGTAGACAAGTTTGATGTAAAGCACAGTAGAGAGGTTCATCATTACAGTAGTGTTAAAAAAAGAGAGGCTACGATTCGCTGCCATTGAGGTCTAGGAAGCAGCTGATTCCAACCAACCAACCAACCCGGTGCCTTGATTCACTCGATAACTCGGGGAAAAAATTCAGCTTTTATGTTTCACTTTATATTCACTACACTGTTGCCATTGGCAACCTGTGGCAGGAAAACGGAGCTGGTTGAACGTTCGATAAATCATTTTCTGACGACACACTTTTTCTTATTACACACACACAAATTGTTGAGTGTATTTGAATAGAACCCTGGTACATCAGCACGTGAGAATAAAGGCGTTTGACTGCAGCGGGAAATTTTTAATTGTCTCGTCTGCAAGAAATGAATCACATCGAGACTTAAATTGGAGATGTGAGCTGTTTAAGTGAGGTGAAGCACAGATCTGGAGTATTGCAAAAACATGTTTCTGGTTATTTGGACAAGAAAACAAAATCGGCAACAAAAAAAATAAAAAAAAACCCAGTGAGTGTTTTCGGCTCGATTCTGCCTGGCGACTAAACGATATAAAAACGATGTTTTAAAAGACGTTAATTTTAGCGTTCGGTTTGTTTAATCGTATGCAGAGTGAATCCAAACCAAACAGCAAACTCGATCACAGATATAAAGTCTTTACAGCTATAAACTGATGCATCTACAGTCCGCAGTGCGTTTGACCTATAAAAAAAAAAAAAGTGTTTGCAAACGTGTTGCTGAAATAAAGGACACTTGGTCTGGGTATTTGACACTTTTGCCCCCACAGCTCAGCAAGATAAGCAGTTTCACTGTGGGTGTCAATGTCGGTGGAGTTGCACAAACATCTCTATTAAGCAACTTATTTTCTGAAGGCCCTCAGGCTCTGCACAGTGACACCATCTTGGTGTCGTCGTAGAAAATGCGGGTTTGCAGCAACTCGAATCTGAAATGTCTACGAACTGTTAGAAACAAATGAAACAAAAAGAGAAGAATGATAATGAAAAAAAAGGCTCAGAGATAAAAAAAAAAAATAAAATAAGAAGTGGTGCTTTCCCCTTTTGACCATGAGCCTTCTTCCTCTTTACTTTGTATACCTCCTACACGGACGTCTCAGACTGCAGCCTCATAACAAATTTGTGACTCTTGGGATCAATGAACTCTTCTCCCAACGTCAAAAAGGGAAGAGCGGTCACCGTGACGACGAGGGAGAAGTCGAGGCGTCGGAGAGAGAACACGAGGCCCTGACGCAGGGACGACGTCACGGGTTCCTCGCTGACCAGGGTCCACTGGCGACCCCTGCCGTTCTCCCGCTGGTACTGCATGGTGGGACCGGCCATCAGGTAACGCTCCAAAAAGGCCTGAAGAACGGCGAGAAGGATGAAGAACGTTCAGCGTTACATCACAGAACACCATGCAATCTGCCTGTGAGCTCTGATATGTTTTAAGCATCTTTATGGGATGTTAAAGAGTCATGGATGATAAAAATCTGTAGAATTGGCCTGTAATAAAACGTTCAGTCACAGCATAACAGATAAAAGAGGAACAGCTTTATAGCTGCCAAAATAAATTTCTACAAAGTGTGTGTATATATTTCCAAAAGTATTGGGACACCTGGTCATAAGTATGGTATGTGATGTTTGTGCATTGCATTGCACTTTTAATCCCAATTTACTCTTATAATTCACTCCACTCTTCTAGGAAGATGTTCCACTAGATTATTGATATTTGTGTTCATCAGCCACAATGGTGTTACGAAAGGCAGGTACTGATGTAGGTGAGGAGACCTGAGGTGCAGTCAGCTTTCACATTCATCTCAAAGGTGTTCAGTAGGGATGAGATCAGAGCTCTATAGCAGAGATCTTCCTCGCCAAAGCGTGTAGACCAGATCTTCAAGGAGCTCACTTTGTGCACAGGGGCAGTGTCATGCTGGAACAGGTTTCGGTTTCCAAGTTCGAGCGAATGCAAAATTTTATTATAGCGCATTAGACGGTTTGGAAAGAACCACATATGGCAGGAAAGGTCAGGTGACCCAATACTTTTGGAAATATAGTGTGACAAAATAAATACATAAATTATATATACAATATACATACACACACACACACACACACACACACACAGTGCTGCCACATGACAGTGAAGGGGTGCGATATTGATAATATCTCGATCATCTTTGCAACGAAGAGAAAACAGAAGGTGCGTCTGAAGTGGCATTTAGACGCACTCACACACCCTTTAACGCAGCTCAGAGGGACGTGATGCTTTAACCTGCAGTTACAAATGCATGAATATCGTTTTGATCATAAGTTGAATTGTGAAATTTAACGGTTGAGTAAAACGAGAGGACGCTGTAGGTGTGAAATTAAAACCGCAAGCAGCAAGTCAGCGCTGATAAGCGAGTCACTGAGATGATACCGAATCTTTTTAAAGGGGTGATTCATTAGGGAACGAAACGCCATCAAACGCCATCGTGTTGCTCGGAGACAGAAAACAGGCGATGAGGTTTCTAAACCACACGTCTCTAAATATGAACTTCTTGTTGTATGAACACATTTCTAATCATGCTGATGGGTACTGATAAACTACATCTCCTCTATATGTTGAATTCTTTGGATCATTCTATATTCTATAGAATTTCCACATTTCTAAAGTCGGAATTCTGTATACAAACGGGTTTCATCATCATCATCATTATTATTATAATTATAATAGACTCACTTTGGGCGTCATGTTGTGCGTGATGCAGAACTGCAGGTGCGAGATGATGCTCTCCATGCTGTGATAAGGCTGCTGCCGCGTGGTGCGGAGGTACTTCTGCATGGCGCGCGCCATGGGTGCGAAGATGGCCTGGGCGGCTTCGCGGGGGTCCATCACCTCGCGCGGGTGCTTAGGGGTCACGGCCGCCTCGTCCTCCTGGAGTCGCCTGATGTGTGTGAAGGCTTCCTCTACGGCCACTACCAGCCTAATGCACCAAACACAAAAGCATGCTCTTAAGCGGGGCTGTTCACGGAGCAACAACCACCGCCGTAATTAAGAGTCGGAAGGCGGAACGACCCCTCACCTGGCCTTGCGTTTGCGGATCCGCCGCTCCATCTCGGCTTCCTCGTAATAGTACTCGTTATGGGAGTTGTCACGTCTGCGTGCGGCTGCTGCGATCATCGCCCGGGACTGGCCGGTCGAGTTATTGGTGCTGTTTTCTGTCAAGGAGCAAAACATGTATTAGTTTGTCTCTAAACTGAGATGTAGTGTGATCACTTAAGAGATTGAGATAATAATGAACAAGGGCAAGACGGTACAGTGGTACTAATAGCCCTCATATATATATACTGCTGAAACACATTTTATTCTTAATAAATAATAAGCCACCATTTCCTGCACAGACAGCAATGTTAATTTAGTGTTCAATCGGTAGAGAACACACACTTTACCACATGTAAAAATAAAAATAAAAGTCTGGTTTTGGGGAAATGACAAATCGCTGTCTCACATCCACATTTTCTGAAGCGTCATTGCACTTCCTGATAATATTGAAGGCACACTGGGAGTTTTTGGATCTTTTTTTTCCAGCTTGTGAGGGTGGGTCTAATGATTTGCACGCTATTTTTACCACCATTTTCTCGCCAAAGAACCTTAAAGATAATTTTAAACGCACATTTTCTGTTCTAAGCTGCATGCCGACACACAGTCACTTCCGGTAGTGGGCTGGGGGGAGAAGTCCACTGAACTCTTACCACGAAATTTGCTTATGATCAACTGAAACCTTCTATAAAAATCTTGCAATAGCAATGCGGAGTAAATGCCATGTGGTAGAATGAGCTGTGTACGGAAACTTAAGTGTGAAATATTGATACATGATGAAAGCATGTGAAAACTATCATCATTATATTCACAAGATACACAAATGCCATGTAATTTAACTGAAACACACATATATATATATATATATATATATACACACATACATATACACACACACACACACATCTATTTATATAAACATATCTATATACATAGATGTGTGTGTGTGTGTGTGTGTGTGTGTATATATATATATATATATATATATATATAAACAAACTTCCTGTGGTGAAAATGTGGCAGTTGCACAAAATGTAGCTTTTGATGACTGCCGTTACAACTAAAAACCACAAGAGTTAAGAAACGTCTGTTTCTTCAGAAAAACGGTTATTTTACAATTAAACATTACGTCAAAACATTTTTTTTGGGCTAATGTGGTGCTAACAGTAAAACCAGTTCATTTCCATGAGATGTCTTACACACAACCAATTACACAGATTCTTAAAAAAAATAAATTTGCTCATGTTTGCTCACCTTCAAGGGAATACACCTTGAAGCCAGACATCTTTTTGGAGAGGATAGACTTGGGCAGGTTTAGGAGAGCTGGATTATAGACGGGGAAATCACTGTAGTATTGATCCAATACCCACACTGCAGCTCGCTGGATACTGGAACAGAACACATTTACAATAAAAAAATAAATAAAATCATCATCATCATCATCAGAAGGTCTCCTTGAACATAAAGTTTATAACATGTTGATTGAGTGTGTCACATAAGTGAGATATAAGTGGTTGTATACTCCCTCCAGTGGTCAGAGAGTGAATTGCAGTGAAGATCCTTTATACACTAATAATTTCTTTGATGTAGTGAGAATATAAAAACACAGGAATAGGTTTCAGTAGCACTCAAAACATTCACATTGTCAAAGACAAGATGCCAGGATTCGGAAAAAGACTAGGTCTTGTGAGCATATTTTTCCGGTTTTGGAGTCAGATTCTGTATTCTGTTTTAAAATGTATGCTACAAGGGATGGCACATTATTATTTGACAAATTTAAACTGTGTGCACTCCAAGGCATGATCTCCGCTCCTCCGATTTTAGTTGTTCCTCCTACCCATTATGGGTGTTCAGGCTTTTTCCTCGCATGAACCGATCCTGTGGACATTTCCCTCCACAGAGATTAGGCTCGCCGAACCTTTCAGCGTTTAAAAACCTGCTCTTAATACTTACTTTTTCAGGATAGCTTTTATGTAATCAATTTTTATTTATCTATTTTAATTATCTTAAATCATCCTTCTCCAATGATATAGGACCTCGTTTTTTCCCCTTAAAACAAACAAACACGTACCTAAGATGGCCGATGTTGTAAAAGCGGCTGGCTCCATCTGTAGTGCGCACGACCTTGAGGCAGAAGGCGGGCCGCAGGTGCCGCACCTCCAGCAGGACCAGCGCCAGGTATTGAATGAAGAGCAGCGCGTCCACCAGAGACACGGCGTATCCCACGATGCCTCGGTAATCCCGCTCCCGAGGCTCCAGCACACGGACGCCGTAGAACAGCCAGTAAGAGGCCACAAAGAGGAAGACGAGCGCCAGCAGCAGGCAGCGAAAGACAAAGAAGCGTGGCAGGGTGGCACGCGGGGCCTTCAGGAACAGAGCCCACGTCGAGATGGCCAGCACCAGCAGCTTGAAAGCGAGCGAGACGTACAGGCCTTCGCAGGGCGTGCCGCAAGGCTCAAGCGTGTCCCGCCACAGCGCCTGAGGCAGCAGCAGGAAGGCGAGGGGCGTGAGCAGGGCGAAGAGACCCAGAACGCCGCTCAGAATCGGCCCCGCGAATCGCTTGCACTGCAGCGGAGACGAGTCCTCTAGCTCTTTGGAAGCTCGTGTCAAGTCTTCGTTGGAGACGCTGTGCTCGGACGTTCCGGTGACGACTGTAGTCGTCTCACCCCAGTTATCATCCTGCAAGGAGATCAGATCTCTAGTGAAAAATCCACATTTTCATTATGTTTTAATGTGATCATCTGATAAATTTGGGGTAAGGACAGTTAGCCAGTAAGAATATCAAGATTTGACACTAGATGGCGATCAATTTGCCGGTTTTGCTGATTAATCGACAACAAACTACCTGTAAAAATCCATATTAATAGTTTTTCCGGGTCGTGTTATACAGTACGAAAGCGGCCCCTAGAGGCGAATCACTGATGCCAACTGCAATTTATTTGAAGTGTCGTGGGTTTTTTTATATTCATTTTGGATAGAACTTTTCATTTATTTGAAGTGTTACTTCCCTCAACATTTATTAAAATAACAAATAAAGTCATGTTTATTTCATTAGCCACATTTTCACCATTCAGTAGTCTTTTTTAAATGTATTTGATTTTTTTTTTTTTTTATAAAAATTCAGTACAATTGTACATGAAGTGGTTGTTTTTTTTTTTTTTTATCCAGTATACATTTTAAAATCTACTGACTGATTTATCGGTTATCTGCAAATACGATCCAACCTAGCTATCAGTAAAATCCACTATTGTTTGACATCTACATGGTGCAACTCCACTACATCTATTCACACATACTTCAGTCAAACAGTTTCTCTGTTTTAAGTAGGTGTTAAATGCATATAATTATCTGGTACTTTATATACTTATTTATGTCTTCCTTTTTCTCACTAAAGGTTTTTTTAAGCGCCTCGCAGTCTCAACTGTCAAAAAAAGAATTTCAAATATGCTTCAGCATGTAAGTCTGTTTGCCGAGTCTATTTTCACTATGGCACAAAAACAGTGTTGACCTTTTAAAAAGAAAAAGTGGTTTTCACAGGCGAGGGGTGATTCGGTGTCACTTCTGCTTCAGTCTGGCTTGATTCTAAGGAAACCTGTTGCTTATGCGGCCATTTTACGACACCAAAATCATGCAGAAAAAAACGCTCGCCGCTTTTGCTGCTATAATAAACACGCGTCGACGTTCTTCACTTTGGTGGCTTTTTTTGAGGATACATCCGAGTGCAAAGAATTCATGTTGTGGAAACCGAAGCCTATTACAACATGGGGGTTACTTTAGTCCTTTGAACGAGTGCAGACCTGAACATGAGTTACGTTTACATTCACAGGCACAATCGTGGCAGGGTTCCAGCGCTTATGGAATCTCGACCGGCTCCATAGTCGGCATGACGGCGTTCGTATCAGCATTCCTTTTGCGCAAACTGTCCCAGTGTTAACTTCCAGTCGTATTTACCAGTTGAGGATTGAGCGACAAGCAAAGATAAGCAAGTCCGGGCAGGTGTGTGTGTTTGTGTGGAAATCGTAGATCATCCTAGCATGAAGAACACAGCGCCATCTCGCCAACAATTTTTATATCGCCTCCAGCTTTGAATAATTTTTGTCCGAGTCGTTAGCATATGTGGTTTGATGTTTGATTCACTTCCCTCAAGGTAACTGATGCAGAACTGAAACCCTTTCACACTAAAAATGAACTAGGATTCCCTTTTTTAGTCACGCTAAAACCACCCCAAGCACGAATGCTGAAACGTTACCGCAAGAAACACAATGGGGAACAGACACAAGGCAAGAATGACAACACTGTATGTCTGAAAGTGCCAAAGGGGTTTAAGGTTCAAGCCCCAACGTCGGCTAATTGGACACACGATTCAGTAAACCTACAAACATGATTTATGTCCTTGTAGTGCATTTTGTTGGTCCGAACACTTGACTCACCCGGTCATCTCCACGAGTGGACTCTGTGTCGAGTAGCGGCTCTCCGGGAGCCTGGATTGTGACCGATTTGTCCCCTCTGCTGTCTCTGCTCTTAGAGCGGTGTCTGTCTCTGCGATCCCTGAAAAATCAACACAAACGTTCGACATCACATCAAGAGCGCCGCATTGTGTTACTGAGTGAAATACATCTTTGTTTATTGACACCGTCAAATCTAAAATTAGATACATTTCAGATTTACATGAGGCAAAAAAATTCAGGAGACACATTATGAAAGATCTCTTGTAAACAGTATTGTGAAAAATGACAGTCCAAAAAGATGTGTTTAGTAGTAAATGGAACCTTATATGAAAAAACACTCAACACACACCCTGACTCAGATGAATCGATTGGTAGTCGACTCGGGTTCTTCCTGAGTCGATTCTTTGCAGATGTGCTATTAAACGAGGATGATACCATTTTGGATTTATGGGGGTGCTTAATGTCTGAGTTCACAGAGAACTACCGGTGTTCTCCCTGAATTAGTGACATCCCATAATGATAATTATGTTTTTTTCAGTGCATCAGTGCTGTATTTAATATCAGTATATAACACCTCTTCTACAATGGCTCAGGACCACAGTTTGTATGGACAAGTTTGCATTTATCACCGAACACCACAACAACGATAATAACTGTAATGAATGGACATTGGGTTTGAGTCTCGAGGTTTCTTCATAATGCCCTTTTGGGGAGTTTTTTCTCGCCTCATTCACCACTGGCTCGCTCGACTGAGAAACGTACAATTATCGGGAACAAACTTATGCATTCTTTTACACAACTTTTAGTTTATTATACACTTTTTTTTTAAATGCATGTTGAGGTGCTGCGGTGATTCGCTGCTAAAGTTACTGAGCTGAAGCACAAAGCTGCCTAGTTTTATTATCTGCAAGTCGCTTTGCGTATAAATGTGGGTCAAAGGACCACACATGTAAATGTAGGTGCAAAAATTATCACTTCAAAAGGATCCAGAGGAGCATTTCATTTCCATTATAAAACTTTTAAAAATCACGTCAGACTTTAACCAAAATTACAGCTACAACCACAGGTCTTAGAATAATAATTTGTTTGAAAGAAATGTGGGTTGTACGGAAGCCCCAATAGGTCATGGCCTATTTTCTTTCACCTCATGACAAAAAACAATTCTCATAACGCTATTTTATCAGGACGAAGTTTTGTGGTTTGTGAACTTTGCAGTTGTCCGCACGCACATTTACGACATTCGGCAGATTCACAATTCTCATTTAAATTATTTGCTATAACTGAGGCTTAAGGGCTAAAAAATATTATATATATATATATATATATGCACCTTTATTGGTTCCCATGGTTTGCTGAGGTCAGCCTGTCCTGAAGTCAAGCGTATTCATTCTTACACTGTTTTCTTTCTTATGTATTGATAAGAATCACAGCCAAGCTTCTCAATAACTGACTGGAGAGAGAGACCACTAGTAGTGGGTGGAGGATGAGGGGTAGGCTACAAATGAGAAACTAAAGATAATTTTTTCATGGTGGTTCTACCACAAACGAATCATACCGAAACCTTCCACCTGTTGTTGAGAGGTGCCCACTTTGTTTTTTTTTAAATGTGGTCTACAGCCCCCAGGTCTAAAGGCCATCCATTGTTTACAGACCAGGCTTTTCGCTTTCGATATGCGTAACCTATTTATTTAAAGCTCTCGAGTTGTACTAGATTTTCTCATAGTTTCACTGTATATAATTAAAATAAAAGGTGCTCAGCATACAGCCATCAATGTAATTACTCAAATATTTTAGGAAATGTGGTGCTATTGGGACACTGGAGATGTTTCTGAAGACAAATGCGAGGAATGTTAATCTACAAGTGTGTGTGTGTGTGTGTGTGTGTGTGTGTGTGTGTACACACCTGTGCTTGCGAGAGCTACGAGAATGCGACGACTTGTAGGAATAGCCCGAGTACTGCGACTCGTTGTCCATGTCGGGGGCCAGTGGGCGGGGTTTGTGGACCCCAGCTCCGCCCCTGTGCCGCTCTGTTGCTCCGGCCAGCTGGGTTTTACGCTCCGAGATGGATTTGGACGAGAGAGCGAGAGGCAGCTTCAGGAGCTCAACTTTACTCCTGAGAGAATCTATTTTGGAGGCTGGAGAGATGAGGGAAGACTAATCTCTAGAGGGGAGAGAGGAAGGGGAAAAAACAAAGAAGTGAGATTTAGCTGATCTTATTAGACAGGGTATACGTTTTTTCACAGCGAATCGTGAATCCGTTTTTAACGGTACTCAAAAAATATAGATAAATAATGTCTCCTTTCTTTACTCTGGGTAAATTGACAAAACATTTGTTTTACTGATGAGTCTCAAATTAGCAGTCGTGATGCGCAGATCCGGCAATTAAAACCGTCCGTGTGGAAACGTAGCAAAAGTTCCATTTGGTGTCCTGATGATTTACATCATTTGAAAACACCATAATAGCTTTCAAACATTTACAAGAATATCGTGTCTCCATGTCGAATTTGGTTTAACTAATAAACATACATTTGCATGCAAGTATTTTACATCCATGCAAATGAGTATTAAACACTTGAAACATATTCATTTAAAAGCACATTCAGAACAGATACAAATGTGCGATTGAGTCACGATTCATCACGAGTCAACTCGTTACAATACACACAAATATAGTAAACTTTCTTAATATTTAAAGAAAGTCTGGCTGGAAAATGTTTTGAAATGCAGAAGCTGAAAAAGTCTTCAACCTGCCCAAACATGCACAGATCACATCAACTCCTGCTAACTTCCTGCCTTCAGGGCTCTCGCACACACGCAGAACAAACACCTCGCTTCTGCAGCTTATTTAATCCTGAACTCTACTACAGTCCGATAATGAAACACTCCTCGTAGGAGATTTCTTGCTCTTACAAACTTCAGGAAGTCACTTTCACAAATCCTGGATCATCGCATCTTAAAGCTCTCCTGCTTCATATTCATGCACGACTTGAAATGACACATTTTGTGTTTTCTTCACCCGTGGTATCTCTTGACCTCAGGTTCATTTTATATTTTACAGAAAAATCCGTATTTATGCTTCGTTTAGATTGTGATTACTATTATAAGAAAAAAAAAAAAGGTCCATTTATAAATCATTTACACATAAACCAACATGTGCATTTTTGGTCATCACCTTCAACCTTGAGGAATTAGGATGATTACAGCCTGTCAGGTTCACACCAGCGTGTCATAACTTTACTGGGATCACACGTGCACCTGACTAATAAAAAACACACAGTATTCGAGAGTAGCGTCTGGTTTTCTTCGACATATCTATAAACCTGAGGTAGAAACATTTTGTACTAGCAGTTGCACTGGATTTTTCTCCACACACATAGTAACTCCACCTCAGGGCATGTTATCGATTCTCATACGATCGTTTGTATCACCTGAGACACACTTAGAGCGGGAAAAGTCAGTGGTCTGAGCTTCCGGGAGTTAACTAGCACACACACAGGAGATCTTTGGGAACCTGGTAGTTTGAAGCAAAGCAAGTTATTAATGCATAATAATGTCAAAGTCTCAGATGTCTTCTAGATGAGATGTAAAGACAGAAGACCATAGTTCAACGCTGGAATGCGAGCACGTAAAACTCGCTGTATTAATGCACTTATATAGCCTAACTAACTACATACATTTAGTTTTTTTACCCCAGCTACCTTATTCATCTACTTAATTTTCATCCAATCAAAATATAAGACTGGGAAACACACTGAATCTTCCACTTGCCATTAAGGAATAAATGTATGATTTGTTCAGCCTGGGGTTTGTATGGGGTTTCAGGCAATTACACTAAAATTGTATCGAAACCATCCAAAATGCTACTGGAATGAGTTTTAATTTTACCATTAAGAATTTCTGATGGGTTTATGCTTTTTTTTTCGGTGTGTAAATTCAAAATGTATTTGTCACAATACACGTTTATACAGAGTATGACAGTGAAATGCTTTTTACAACTGTTCAACTTGTAAACATGAAAGAAATACAATATAAAGAAAAATATAAAAAAAATAAAAAAGTAACAATTTATAAAATAAGTATTAATGTATATTAAAATGTATTCTGAAGAAAAAACACACACACACACACACACAAGCAAAAGGTATATGTATATACACATACATGAATTAAACAGAATGGATGGATGGCTATTTATGACAGATATGTATGACAGAAGTACAGATTAAAGTGACTCACTGTGATGTAATTGTCATTAAGTGTCCATGTGCTGGTGTGAACAAAAGTACTACAGTTACAACAAAAACACACACACACAAGCAAAAGGTATATGTATATACACATACATGAATTAAACAGAATGGATGGATGAATATTTATGACAGATATGTATGACAGAAGTACAGATTAAAGTGACTCACTGTGATGTAATTGTCATTAAGTGTCCATGTGCTGGTGTGAACAAAAGTACTACAGTTACAACAAAACAAGAGAGAAAATAAAATAAATTAAGAAAATCACAGATACTGTTACAACTGAGTGGAATTGCTCTGAAAGCTGCCGGGGGGGTTAAACCAGGGGAGGTTTAGACAAAGAGCTCTGAAAGGAAACGATTTCAGAAACTCTCAACACACTGTGAAACTTTAACAGCGACACAATAGCGTTAAAAACAACAAACTTATCTGGGCATTCAACAACGGCAACAAATCAAGTTTATGATTTCAAAGCTACGCTCGCATACACTTTACATCCAAACAACAGAAACTTCCTGAACATGAACTAAAATAAAAAAATCTAATATACAGAAAGTTTTTCTCTCACACACTCAGGAAAATAAAAAATAAAAAAAATACGCCTGGACGTTTCCAATCCACACACTCACTGAAAAGTCTCATCATTCTCTCTTACACACACACACACACACACACACACATTCCCCAGTCATCGGTTGTCGTATCCGGGGAGACCGAGCTTGGCTATCGCCATGGGAATGAATAAAGGGGTGCAAGGGCTGGGAATAACATGGGGGCTGCGTTTCCATGGTCATGTGACCTTGAAAGTTTTTCTCTCACACACTCGGGAAAAGTTTTTTTTTTTTAAATACGCCTGGACGTTTCCAATCCACACACTCACTGAAAAGTCTCATCATTCTCTCTTACACACACACACACACACACACACACATTCCCCAGTCATCGGTTGTCGTATCCGGGGAGACCGAGCTTGGCTATCGCCATGGGAATGAATAAAGGGGTGCAAGGGCTGGGAATAACATGGGGGCTGCGTTTCCATGGTCATGTGACCTTTGACCACACAGGCCTAAATCACTATGAACACCAAATGTCTCAGATCCGTTTGTGTACAGTTCTACGTGTGTGTGTGTGTGTGTGTGTGTCAGAAAGCGGTCAACCCCTGAACTAACGCTTAAAAGGAACAAGCTTGAAGTTTTGAAGGATTCACCGTGGTCCATTTTCTCTCGCTGGACCCAATTCGTTTCATGCGAGAAGAATGCATGACTTCTCGCTAAGAAAACCTCTGCTTTTTTTGTGCGTTTCTGTCTCACCCTCACCCACACACACACACACAACCACACTCGTCAGGAATTGTTTACAAAGCTGATCAGACGAGTCAGAGTCACCATTTGTCGAGAGCCGATTCCAACACGTGCCACCTATCAATCTGAAGGGACTCACAAGAAAAAACCACACCACCACAGCATTAGAGACAAAGTAAAAAGAGAATGAAACAATATCCGATGGTCTCAAATTATGCCGAGAACTTCAAACTTCAAAACTCGATAAGTACGGCTCTTCAATATCACTTTTTCATAATATCGGATTCACGAGTATCGACAAATCCCGGAAAGAAACTAATACACCCGATGCCTGCTTATTAAATAAATGACTCAGGATCGATATTGGCCCTGAAACGTTCAGAATCTCAGTATCGGATCGGTGTAGCTTTACTGTTTTACGTTTCTCCTCAAAGTGAGCATCAGATTCGCTCATGAGCGCACATTATCAATGTTAATATATCAACTGCACAATCCATTAGCGGTGCCGTGTTTCAACATACTACACTATGTAGTGAAGAAGTGTGAGGTTTGGGACGTATCCGATACCGTCATCTTGGCCTCATGATGCATTCAGACCCAATTCAGGGAGTAAATGATAAATGCAACTCACAGAATGAGGAGTGTGTGTGTATGTGAGATGCGAGAGGTGTGGTGGGTTTGATTTATAACCTAAAAAAGTCTCACAGGTGGTTGTTATGGTTGGGATATTGAGTTACCTATTATTCCTGGTGTGTTAAAGACAAAACACAACTGTAAGATGATCATTCGCAAAGAACACAAGTTTTCCAAATGAATGATGAACCTTTTAACATGTTTGTATGAAAAAGAAAATGCATGGAAATCATCATACTGGAAGTAACCTATTGTCATGGTGAGAAATAAAGCTCTCAGGTTACTGCTGGTTCGAATAAAGCAGGAACAAACAGAAGGCCTAAAAGCACCGGGGTGGTAGTAGTGCTGATAGCGGGGGAGGGTCACACGACGCCCCCGCCACCCACTCCACGAAAACCCGAGGCCTGCTTTGCGGCCTGCGCTTTGAAAACTACAGAAACAATGCTTTGCGTGAGATAAATACACGTGCATGTCACGTACGATGCACTGGATCGTCTTTCTAAAGAATATGACACGTATTTTACTTTATTTTTATATATATTTTGTTTAAAATATATAAAGAGACCACCCACATTGAAAAAACGCAACCGGACCGGAATCTAAAACTCAGTGGGAAAAACTACACGAGAAGGATACAGTGTGAGTGTGAGTGTGTGTTTGCAAAATAGATGTAAATAAATAAACAAGTAAACTAAAAAATAAACAGTATAGGAAAATGAATACAAAAAAAAAACGGTCAATGAGAAAATGAGTTTCTACGCAAAACTGTTCAAACCCCTGGAACAAAGGAAGATCAGATCATCATTATTAAAGATTTATATGCAAAAATAAAGAAAACTATTCAACTTTTTCTTTAATTTCTCCAAGTTTTTCAATGTTTGGACAAGACGTGATGGGAAAATGTATCTATACATATAAATGCATGCTTGCATTAATTAAAAAAAGGAGTAAAAACACACACAAACTTAATAATAAACATGCACAAGTGTGGGAAAAGAAAACGGGAAGAGAGAAAGAGAAAGAGAAGAAGAAAAAAGGAGAAGGAGAAAGGCCCTTACCTTTCTTCAGGAGGGACTCTGGTGGACTCTTGAGGATCACAACACAAAGAGATGCCGGAAAAAAACGCAATAAAATCACAAGTCGCTGCTTTTTGTTTTCCTCCTGAAAGAGACTGAGATCAGACGTGTTTTCACGCCTTTTCCAGGTTTATAACAGAGGAGAAAGATGATGCTGAAGTATTGCAGGAGATCAGGGATTGTTGGAATGCACACAAAAACCACCATCCAGGAGATGTTCCCAGATCATTGAGAGTGTGTGTGTGTGTGTGTGTGTGTGTGTGCTCTCCCATTCATCAACACAGCACCAGGATGGGAGCGACTCAAACACGCTGCACTCTAAAACTGGACCGGTTCCGAGGGAAAAACACGGGTTTCGGCACCATGTCTCTGTGCACAAGGATTTGTCCCATTTCTTCCAAACAACAAAACAAAAACGACCCACTTTTATAATAATCTGGAGATCATAAAACTGTAAACAAAATTAGAAAATAAAAATGGAGTCGTGCGCTTTCTCGGTTCCGATCCGATCAGAAAACGGTTCCGAGTCGATTTCCTTTCGGGAACAGTTTCTCCCCGTTCTAGTTTCCTTTTCCCCCTATTTCCGTCTCCTTTCATTCAAACCCGTGGTTCTTGGACCGACTACGCCCCGAGCCGCGGATTCTCCTCCCCCATGTTCCTGCTCCAGACAGAGACCGACTCCTGAAAAAAGAGTCGACTGGAAGAACCGACTCACAGTCGCAAAACTGTGTTAAATAAGTTGTTGCATGAAAATGATCAGAAATGAGAAAAAAAAGCAATGTTATAAATGATTAATAGATAGATAGATAGATAGATAGATAGATAGATAGATAGATAGATAGATAGATACCCATACAGTGTTAGATGGATGTATGGATGTATGTATGGATGAATGGATGGATAGATAAGATAGATAAGATAGATAGATAGATAGATAGATAGATAGATAGATAGATAGATAGATAGATAGATAGATAAGATAGATAGATAGATAGATCCCCATACAGTGTTGGATAGATAGATAGATAGATAGATAGATAGATAGATAGATAGATAGATAGATAGATAGATACCCATACAGTGTTAGATGAATGGATGGATTGATGAATAGATAGATAGATAGATAGATAGATAGATAGATAGATAATGTAAATGTTCAAATAAATTAAATGCATGAATTTAATTGCACCATTATAATCAACACAAATGTATGTACAGATTCATGTGATTTTTCATCCTCCATAAAAGAAAATGCATCAGACACAATGCTTCTGTTTTTGTTTAGTATTGTAATTGTTGCCTGATGCTCTCTGTCAAACAAATTGGAAACACCCAGAGTTTCATGTTTTTTGGAGAAACACGTGTTTCGTTTGATTTCTAGCCAAAGTGATTTAATGATATGAAGATTTACTTTGACCCAATAAATACATGTCCAGATGTTCCACTTTATTTTTATTGACAGATTTATACATGCTTGGCAGTTCATTTTTCCAAACCTTCAGGTGAAATTCTTTTTATTCTTCACTAGTTAGGGATTTCTTTCTGACCTTCTGATCCAGTTCATCCCAGAGCTGTACAATAGGACAAAGATGTCCAAACTAGGGCCCATGGGCTAAACTTGCCCTGTGGTGACCTTTAAATTGACCCACCCTGCCATATATGAGAACAGAAAGTAATAATAATAAATAAATAATTACAGCATCATATTTCTGACCAGAGATCACAGAATAGCTGTATTAGGCATTGAACTCTATTATATAATAAATATGGTTGTTTCTTATTTGAACTAAAACCTTTCAAATAAAACTTCATTAGTTAGACAGATTACAGTTATGTTTTCTATTTATTTATTTATTAATATTAAATTGAATATAAAAGGAACCATAACAACTTAAATTTAAATCTAATCTTTGGTATAATGCGACATTTATTTTCATTCCACAGACCTCAGTGAATTTTGGGCACCTCTGGTTTTGAAGAAAGGAACGGTAGCCATGTTGCCATGTCCTTTCACCTGGTCTTCAATCCTCCCTGCTCCAAAACCGTTAAACTTCCACCTCCATGTTTTCCTCCTACTAAACATCATCTCTCCTTACACAAGTTCTTCTCTTAGACACAAAAATGTCCAGTTTGGACCAATCTGTCTACAGAACTTTTTTCCAGTCATTCATTGTCCAGTTGTTGTTATTTTTTCGCCTTTTCCGAGTTTGTTGATGCATCATGCTGCATCAAAAATCCATGAAAGACTGATTTTCCAAACTTTTCACAGGCACTGTAAGCATAGACATATACTGTCCAAATAATAGATATAGACTGATATAGACACAATCAATAATACATAAACCCTCATATAGGTTAGGATAAGATTTTTATGGTTTGCCATCATCACTACCATATTTTGTAGCGGCCCAGTAATCATATCTTCTTCTTCTTTCGGCTTCTCCTATTAGGGGTCTCCACAGCGGATCATCCGTCTCCATACCCCCGTTTTCTACATCTGCCTCCTTCACCCCAACTACCTGCATGTCTTCCTCACCACATCCATAAACCTTTTCCTTGGTCTTCCTCTTTTCCTCCTTCCTGGTGTCTCCATCCTCAGCATTCTCCTACTGATATACCCCATGTCCCTCTTCTACACATGTCCAAACCATCTCAATCTCACCTCCCTCACCTTGTCCCCAAAACGTCCTACATGCGCTGTCACTAATCATATACTGCCCTTATATAATTGGATCATTACTATAGTTGCACTGTTGTGATTTTAAGATTAGACGGCTGCTAGAGTGAAAGTGACTATTTTGTTGTCATGTTTTGACGTGTATGGACAACACTAGGATGAAGAGTCCACCATACATGCACCAAGGTCATCAAGGCCTTCTGACCAATCAGAATCAAGAAAAGATCATATTATGGTATGGACATTGGATGAATCCTGGATTTTTTTAAAATGTATTTTAATTTTTTTTTTTTTTTTTTTTTTTTTGCAGTGGTTTAAAATAAAAACATCATCTCAGTGTAGCTTTGATAACTGCAACACATTTTAATTATTTATTTGAAACTTTTTTACATCACAAAACAAATGAGTCGCAATCATTTATACAGTTTCCTTCTGTGCAGCTAACAATCTTGCCTTTTTTTCCTTTTTTTTTTTTTTAAACAGGGAGATAAAATAATTTAATTTGTCCCATATCTACAAAAAAATAAAATAAAATAAAACCAAGTCATAACTAGAGCTTTACATAAAACAAAACTTATAAAACAAGTGTGTTGTCTATATTACATGGAGGAAGAAAAGAAAAAAAAAACAGGATTGAGAATAATAATAATAATAATAATAATAACAACAATAAAAGAATAAAGAATTATATGCACACAGTAGTTTCCACAAGCTCTGGCTCTTGCAGGTTGCTTTTTTCCCCCCCACATCGTGCATTCAATTTTGTACACAAAAAAAGCGTGAACAAGTGGAGATGGAGAGAGAGAGAGGGATGGGGGGAGTGAAGGATTGAAATGTAAAGTATAAAAAAAAAAAGTGAGATGAAAAAACGGTGCATAAGTTAAAGCTAAGAAGAGAAATAGGGTCAAGATTTCTCCACCTGAGTTACACAGTAGTTAGACACACACAAACCTCAGCAGTGGAAAAATACACCTTTCTCCAACTTCCTTTTCCCTTTTGTGTGTTACGTTTTAAAGGCTAAACACTACAGAGGTTTAACCAAGTGTTTAAGCGAATCAGATCTTTCTCAGTGATGGACATCTTTGAGCAACAAGGGCAGAACTCAGGTTACTGATCAACCGATTACAGACCCCTCATCAGGACATCAGTGTTCAGTTACATGTTTAAGTTTCTCAGGTAGATGTTGTGCTTAGCATTAAATACTGTTTCTTAGTGGCATTAAGCACAAGATTGTAGTGATGTCCTGTGAGCAAGAGTACGATTAGATGGTTGACCATGAAACAAATACTTAAGCACCACTTCCTGCAGAAGCAAAAGTCTGAGAAGTAGAGTTGGATCTAATCTAGCTCTTGCTACCTGGATGGATCGGAAACTCCAACCAAATCAAATCTCCTAGTTGGAAGGTGAAAATGAACCAAAGGACCTGGGGATGAAGTCCAATCTTATCCAATTACACCCACCTAGGTGTGAAGGAACTTCAAAGGGTGATTGGACCCCCCAAAACATTAAAATCTAGATGATGAATCTATATGGTAGATCGGATACAGCTCTCCTCACCTACCAAGAGGATGGAGTCAGACCTAATCCAACTCCTGATACATAGGTGGATTAAAAACATCACTCAAATTCAAATTGGCGCCATCTCCTTTTGAGAAAGTGAAACTGAACTAAAGGTCCAGGGGGTGGAGTCAGATCTGATTAGATTTGTCCCCTCCCAATTCTCTAAATTTGGATCCAGCTCCTCCCACAACACTTCAGGGGTAGAGGTGGAGCTTATCCAACTCAGAGAGCTGAAATAAAACTCTAGGGGTGGAGTCATACCTGATTAAACCCCTCCCACTTAAATAGATTCAAACCAAACTCCAAGAGGGGGGTGGGGCCAACTGGGTCTAGTTCTCGTCTCTCATAGCTCAGTGTTGGTTGGGAATTAGTCCCACAAGAGACGACAGATCATGTCCAGCTCCACAAATTAGACATTTGGTTCTACAGTACAGATTTCTGAACTTTACCCACCGACATCCATCACTGGTCAAAAAATCAGGTCCTAAACTCTGGGTTTAATGCTGATCTCGGGTCATGGAAGATCGCACCTGGTATGATCTCAGGCTGGATCGCATCCCTTCATGTGTTCTTTGCTGAGCTTGAGGGACAGACTTCACAGTATGTACACCACGCAGACTTAAAGTCGTCACAGGTAACATGTTAAGCTACGTTTTTTTTTTTACATAAATTAGTCCCTCTCGACAGTAACAATCTGCATGAACATCAATACAGTAGTGTGCAGCAGTGGTGGTGGTGCGCCAGAGGGAGAGGAGGGGAAAAAAGGAAGAAGAAAACCACTAAACCGAACCTTGCGTTGTCACTGGTGCAATAACTTCCACTGCCATACCTGTAGGAGGCGATATTGCCAGCATAGTGTACTTTCGATCAGATTTAAGGTGCACAGCTGGACCCTAAGGACCTCTGTTATACCTTTAATGTAGTGATATTTTGCACCTTTCCAGGTTAAACACACTAAAGGTTGCCCCTAGTGACAAGGAGCGGCGTAGCGATGAAGTCCTGCGTTAAACGTTGTGCGTAGAGATGCAGATAGAACGCAGACGAAAAAAGACACACACCCCGAGAACCGCCTTCCATCGCTTTCTCTCGCACGGTATTCGTTTTCGCAAGAAAAAAAAAAACAGACGCTACAACACGGTACACGACGACGGTAAAGCGACATCCTTAGGACTCGGGACCACAGTGCAAAACAACCTGAAGTTTGTGTTTCCACACACACACACATTGTATAAGCCGAGTAGTGGTGGAGCACACAGTCATAGCGGACACAGGTGCATTATGGGATACGAACCCCGTTTAGAGATACGGGAGTTCCCTTTCGTTTTCTGACCGATGAGGTGAACGATCGCCTGAACGTGATTATATAATACATACAGCAGGTAAAGTGCTGGGGGGGGGGCTTCCTTCAGAGGGCGGAGTCATTTCCTCAGCCAATCCCGTTCGTCCGTCCGTTCCGCTCGTCGACTTTACGCCTCACCTTCTTTTCTCGTGCGCCGTTTCGCAAAAACCTTTCACTTTTTCATTTCCTTCTTTCGTCTTCCTGCTTTCCAGCCTTTGTGCGCTGAAGCTTCGTCTGTCCTCGCCTTTCTTTCACTTCCTTAAACACAGGGCACGAACAACATACACCATATTCCCGGATTCTCCCAGGAGCAAAGCATGCTGGGATTGGAGGAAGGAGCTACATACGATGTAAAAGATGACCGAAATGTGCCAGTCCCTTTTTTTTTTTTTTTGTGCAAGTTTATTAAAAAAAAAAATCCTTCAGCACATTATATGCGTGTAAATGTGTGTGTGTGTGTGTGTGTGTGTGTGAGAGAGAAAGATGTCAGAATCCTGTGGACTGCAACACAGGCTGAGCAGCTTCTGCGGCATCTCCTTCTTTCCCTGCAGAAAAAAAAAACTTAGTCAGTCATCTAAACATTTCAATTACACTTTACAGACAATTTGGTGAATTAAAGGAACATACAGCATCTGTATTATTACATGCACATCACAAGTCAGGTTCAGGAATCAGAGCCCAGGGAGTGAAATTACTATATATTTATATACACACACACATACATACACACACACACAGGAACCCGGTTATGTCGATGTCCTAGGGGGTCGCTAAAAAGCATCGAGGTAACCGATGTTCGAGATAAACGAAAATCAAAATGGCGGCAGTATATTAACGTACTTGAAATTTCTTTATGTACATGATCTGCGTTAGAAAATGAGAATGTGCATGCATGTGTTTTTGAAGTTTTTTTTTTACAACAGCGTTTTCGTGATTTGTTTGATGAAGTCATGCTATAAAAATACATACAGTACATGTTTATCTGTCAGGAATCCACCTGCCACGCCCCCTTCGGCCCCCTTCAGCGTGCAGGTGCTTTCTCGGCTGCTTTCTCACATATGGTGCTCGTTTAGCATCATCACCAGCTCTTATTTAAAGAATTTGGCGGTTCCACTTCAAAAATGGTGCTCCTTTAGCATCATCACCAGCTCTTATTTAAAGAATTTGGCGGTTCCACTTCAAAAACGTCAACTTAATAGGGTTGTCGAGGTAACCGGGGGCGAGATAACCGGGTTCCACTGTATATAAAATAGTATAATCCAAACTACAAGCATAGTTCATGGTTTATGGATGTGGTAAAGAAAGACATGCATGTAGTTGGTTTGAAATTGGCAGATATAGAGCTATAGAGGACAGGGGTTATAGACAGAGCAGATGTAGAGGACTGGGGGTATGGACAGAGCAGATCTAGAGGACAGGGTAGTATGGACAGAGCAGATGTAGAGGACAGGGTAAAATGGACAGAGCGGATAAGGAGGACAGGGGGTGTGGACAGAGCAAATGTAAAGGACAGGGTAAAATGGACAAAGCAGATAAAGAGGACAGGGGCTGTGGACAGAGCAGATGAAGTGGACAGGGGGTATGGACAGAGCAGATATAGGGTTTCCCTTTGACCCACTTACCGTCTCCTGACTCTCTGTCCATAGACGGCATCTGGACGACAGAAGCGGCGGAGTCTAAGACGTCCCCTGAATTCATCCTGACGAGAGATTTCTTCTGTTCTTTCTTGACGAGTCTGTAATGGTCGGCTTCGATCTCCTTCACAGAGTAAAAATAAAGAAATCAAATTAAATACTCTGATTGAAGATCAATTACAAAGAGAAATGAAAGCAAGTGTGTGTGTGTGTGTATAGTGGTTTGTGAGATCATGTTCACCCTGAGCTGGTGCAGTTTCTTCATCAGCTCGTCCATCGTCTGGAAAATCTCATCCGTGTTCTTTATCACATGTCGCTGCATGATGGCCCGTGATTGGCTGAGCCCCGTGCCGTTACTCGGTGCCTCTGGATGTGACCGGTGTGGGGTTTCCTGCGCTTCGTGGTTTTGCTGTGGGAATAGTGATACGGCTTCATGTGCTTCTGAAGGACTCGGATAACTCGGGTCGTCTGTGCTGCTCTCTTCCGTCAGAGCTCCCATCTGGTCTTTGGGCATCACCAGGTAGAACACGTTCCCTAGAGACAGAGACGTGAGAACAAGCCGAAACCGCAAGTCACACATTAAAATACTAGTCTTATATGAGACCTTCGTTTATAATAAACATGTGATCTTCAGTGCTCTGCTCAGACCCATTCATACCAATACCAAAATCTACTGCAACATTCCACATTGCATTCTGGGAATAATGTTTGTTGTACACCTTCCACACTGGACATTAATTGGACGTAGCGAGGACGTAAACAAGCTCCTGTCTGACACTATTGAATGGTTTTCTCAGATTATAGCGGTAGCAATAATTACGTCTCTACGTGGCACGAGTTCTCGTGGGAAACACCAGAAATTGATCTCAACTAACAAACTAGCAGTCGAATCCCGTCCCTCGTTCATCTCATTACATACAAGTTCATTCATAAGACATGATACAGCTTAAATTAAACATTTATTGAACACCACAAGGTTCTCCAATCAGTGCACTGGTTATCATGTTTTGGTCCCCAAGTCTTCCTGTAGCCTAAAGAACAATACCGTTCCAAAAAGTTCTCATGTTCTCTCTCCAACTGTTACTCATTCCAAAAGTCGCATCATATTTAACTAATAAAAAGGCTTTAGTTTTCTCCCATTGGCTCTAGTCAGACGGCAGCTCATTGGCCGAATTCGGTGTGTGGAATTGGGGGCGGAGCTCAACGGCGAGATAAAGAGCTCCGATTGGCTATTCAGCTTAGCGATTGTGCACGCTTTATATCGTCACAGTTCAAGCGCTTCCGGTTTCTCGGTTTGGATGGCGAATACACATTAACGCCCCCTGCTGTTTTTTGAAAATTCACGCAAGCGCAGAACGGATATACTCATTGGGCGTCGGCTGGAGTCTGTAAGGTGCAGATGTTCCTGCGCATTAATCGGCTTAATTCGCAATACAAAAAAAAAATCGCCTGATTGACCAGTCAACCTCTACTGGCTGTTATATTTACACATTAAAAAATTTAAAAAAGTAAAAACATTGTATGATTCAGCTGATTGGTCAACAGTTAGCTCGAGCACTGAAGTGATGCAGATGCTCTTTAATTCTTTCTCTGGTCTTTGATTTACAGTGGAGGCAAATAAACGACATGCTCAGGCTCAATTGGCTGTTTGGGCTCGTCCTCGAATGTGCAGCGTAAAAACTGTGGACAATACAGCCAAGAAATTGGACGAGAGCCCATGAGGAATTGGTAAGCCCCTAGGAGGAAAGGTATGAAATGAGAGAAACCAAAAGAGAGAAGCAATGGACAGAGAGAGCAGAGAGCTAAGAACTTCCTAAAGTTCTACAGGTTTCCCCCCAAACACACTGCAAAGTCAAGAACATTTTCAATACAGAGTCTAAAGACAGAGATAAAAAAGAGAGAGAGTTCAAAAGTAATGCTCTCTCTACCGCTTAATGAAGTGTGCCACAGCGCTGCTTCAGACGTGCATGCGTGTCTACACACTATTTCACCTGATGCGTTCTGAGGTTGCTGTAGAACTCAAGGAAGCCTGAGGTTCACTGACCTGACTTTTATTTCTCCACAGAAAGATAAAAGGAAGGGAAACAAAGAAAAAAAACGTTTTTTTTTTTTGTTTGTTTTGTTTTTTTAAATGATGAAAGAGAAAAAAAAAGAAAGAAGAAAGAGATTAGTGCATCCCTAATCTAGAATCTGTGGATGATCTGGTGTATTGATCCCACCTTTTGATTCAGAAGATTGGATGGAGGTGACATCAGGGATGTCATCAGGAATAGAAGAAGAGACCACACCCACAGCTGTGCACGAAGGACAGGAAGAGACACAATGTATGCGCATGTGTGTGTGTGTGTGTGTGTGTGTGTGTGTGTGTGTGTGTGTCGAAGTGCATTTGTAAAAACGTGCGTGAAGGTGAGAGAAAAGTGGTTGTGGTAAAATCAGATCACCGGATGGATCAAAGTTTGTGCAAACGAGGAGGAAATATTTATATACGAAGCAATGCAGAAAGTCACCGTGAATGAGAATATCGGAGGTGTGTGTGTGTGTGTGTGTGTGTGTGTGTGTGTTACAGAAAGGTGAGAAGGAAAAACAAGGAAAAAGTGTATTAAGATCATATCAGCTTCATTATAGCCAGCTCTGAGCCCATGCAGAGAGAGAGAGAGAGAGAGAGAGAGAGAGAGAGAGAGCGAGAGAGAGAGAGGAAAATGTAAGACAGACATTGGAGAGAAAAAATAAATAAATTACACACATCTAAATTTTTCACATTATTTAAAAAAAAAAAAAAAAAAAAAAAAAAAAAAAAACCTTTTTTGTATTAAGATCATATCAGCTTCATTATAGCCAGCTCTGAGCCCATGCAGAGAGAGAGAGAAAGAGAGAGAGAGGGAGGAAAATGTAAGACAGACATTGGAGAGAAAAAAAAATAAATTACACACATCTAAATTTTTCACATTATTAAAAGAAAAAAAAAAAAAGACGCTATGTACAGAAATCCATGATAGAATGCAGTTACTGTAATGTCTTATGTATTTAAAATGTCTGAGGACTTTCTCTATACTTTTACCCTTATTAATAAACGAATATGCAAATATATGCAAATCAGGTACACCCAAATGACTGACCACACATGAAAAAAAAAAAACCTGTCAATGCAGATGTTGGTCCGCTAACATCTGGATCTGTTGATGCATCAGAACACCTGAACCGAAATGTCACAGATGTACACTTATTCACATCCTCAATTCGATTAGCATGTCATTAAAACATTATCAATTTGCATATCGCCCCCTCATAGTGACATCACAAAATGTTCTCGTCTGCAAAATGTATTATAAAAGTTCTCAAATATTTCTTTTTGATTAATCAGCTAAACCAATCAGGGAAAAGCGGTTCCACGCTCACCTTTCCTCTTGACCTGAACAGTCGATTGCTCCACCTCCAGGGGCGGAGCATCGACCTGATCTTGATGAATCGTTGGATTGGGGCTTTCAATAATGCTACCCACAGACCCCTCTGATCCGGGGCGATCTGTGAACGGGCTTCTTTCGTTGGCGGTTTCGTTTGTAGGCGTGTCATCGGAATCTTGGCTCCACCCATCTTCAAGGTCTCTGAAGATTAATTGTCTGAGGGTCTCGACTATAAGAGGAGTAAAAGAATATGCTTTTTCCAAAAAACAAACAAACAAACAGATAAAGACAACTTCCTGTCTATCACTAAAATTACAATAAAGATTTGTGTGTACAACCGATTCACGATTTCTTGTATTTTTTTATGTGTAACTTATTCAACTTAAAACTACATCATCATCACTAACGTAGCGTTCGCTTTATTAGTCATTTGAAAAAGCGTTTGGTTAAAGAACGTTGTATTTTTAAGTGGTCAACACGGTGTAAATGATTGTTAAACAAATTCTCTGGTTAAATATCGATAAGATTTGAACGAAACATGAAAGCAAACATGCAATTCAAAGTAAACTAGTAAACACGGAGCGAGAAAATTATTTGAACCAACGCAAACGTTATCTCGGTCAACTCGAAAAAAAAATCGGACAGGGAGCAAATTAAATCAAGCGAATCCAAATGAGCGGTTTTACTATTTTTTTAAATATTTTATTATTCATCCCATTCAGCTTGTCCTCTTTGTTGCGAATGTTGGGAGAAATTATCGGTGCTGCAGCTACTGGTTCAGACTGACTTTCGGCTTATTTTGCATTTGGTAAAAGTTTGTTCGATGTCTGACCTCTCGATATCCGGACAAAATCGCAAAATAGAAACGTTACTGCCTTTTCTTTATCATGAGGTCATCCTGACGTGAACAGCTCTCGCACGTGAGCGGTTAGTCCGTTCGGACAATATTTTCTCAATTATTCTCTCATGACGATGTGTTTGATTGGATGCGTGCGTCAACACTTTTAATTAAAAAAAATATAAATTGCGATACCTCGATAAAAAAAAAAACACTTAAATTTGAATTAATTGGAAAAAAAAAAATCGGCCAGCACTAGTCCATTACAGTCGTCCCTCGGTTTATCGCACTTCGGATCTCGTGGTCGCACTTTATTGGTTTTTCAATTTGGCACGTAACAATTTTGTTTCGCAAATTTTATCGCGTAAAATCTAAATTTATAGTGAATTGTTTTACGGAGTTTTATGAAATAAGGTAATTAATGAATAAAAATAGAATGTTTCATTTTAAAAGGAAGTAAAAGTATACCTAAAATACCATACAGTGTGTCTCATACATTTACACAAAACAAAGATAAATGAAAGCGATGCTGGGATGCTGAAGATCTGCATCATACGACTGGAGTGTCCTCAATTTATCGCGCATATTTTTTTTTTCAAATCGGTTTTGCCATGTGACTACTGCAATAAACTAAGACGACTGTATTTTTTTCCCTCCTCACCATCCTGAAGAGCAGCGTCTGAAAGTTCGGGCCGAGGTTCCAGGTTATTGTGGGCTTCTTGATGGAGGAAGGCTTCTGACTGGTTGGTTGGAGTGTTGGAAGCGAGAGCACTTTCATCATCGCTCTGTGACTCTTTCTCCACCGAACTCGTCTCTTCTGCAAGCAAACCGTCTGAAGACAAGAAAAGCAGCGGTTGTGAGAAACGCCGGCCTGAAAAAGAGCGAATTCCTCACGTGAACGTCACGGTGCGCTTACCTTGATTGACATGACTGTCGTGTAACCGTCGAACACAGGATCTGGAGAAGACGTGAAGAAAGAGAACGATTATTGTTCGCATTTTGAAACTAATTTCAAGGAAAGAACGACCAGGAAAGAAATTTAGAGCGACTTACTGAGCGGGTGATCCTTGTTTAGTGAGCGTAGCACCTTCAGAAGCCGACGCGATTGTCTTTTCCAACAGGTCCTTCCAGCTGTGCAAACACAGTAATGCAATTACATTTGTGGCAGAAGCGCTGAACCGCACTTTTTGAGAACGTTTTCCAAACATCTTGATTTCCAAACAACATACAAAATTCCTTCAAACTTCCCAATGCTGTGGATCCAAACCTGAGCACAGGAGTGGTTTCGAAAAGGAAACTTCGAAAAATAAACTCAGTGACTAAAAAATAAACATTTCGTGTTGACAGGTTTCTGAGGATGGATCTTCTCATGGTCTGTTTTTTCAAAGTCATCAACCGATTGGCACAATTTTCATTCCACATATTCTTTGGGTCTAAAGATTCAAGTGAAAGGAAAATTGAATGCTACTGCATCTAAAAACATCTAATATGATTGTGTGCCTCCAACTTCGTAGTAAAACTTTGAGGAAGAAGGAAATATGACTGGTAAAGTCGACCCATTTATTTATTTATTTATTTTATTGGGGCAACAATTACAATTGTAATAAACCCTTAATGTACTTCAGTAGGTTTCTTGTGTATCTGTACTTTACTGAAGTGTTTCCATTTGGGGAGACTTTTAACTTCACTACATGCAAATATGTTTTTTTACTCAACTAATGAATATTTTGCGAAATCGGTCGTTCAGCCATTTATATTTATGTGGTAAAAAAAAACGTAACTGTTCAAACGCAGGGATCCACCAATCAGGGTCGAGCGCTTGCTCTGCTTTTTTGATTGGCGCTTGGTGGAACCTATTTATCACCAACATACAGTTCAGCATCGGTTCAACAGCAAGCAGAACATTTTGAGAGGAATAAGTGATGAAGAAACTCCTGACCTGATGTGTGATTTATTTTTTTCTTAAGTAGTTGAGAAGGTTTTTGGGTTCATGATCATTTTAATAGATATTAATCAGTGTTTGACTCATATTCTATTATTAGGAGTCTTGTGGCAAATGATAATATGGACATTATAGATATAATGAATCATAGTACTTTGGATACTCAAGTACATTTGTAAGCAAATACCCTAACCCTAACCTTAACCCTAACCCTACTTTTACTGAAAGTTTAAAGGAACACTTACATTTACTAGGGTCATATTTTATTTGCTGTATTATTGATTATATACTTCTCAAAGTCTGAAGACTACGAGGACCATTATTTTCTTCCTCGACCTTTAAACATGTAGATGTCGACCCCACAAACATCTCGAACCATCTAGAGACGTACCAGCACCATTTGGATTCCACCTCATGTGCAGTTTTAACATTAGGCCTCTTTAAAAGGTATGGAGAAGCTGGTGTTGGATCTGTGATGATCTCAAATGTTGAGCTATTTTATGAGTTGCTCAGTAGCTTCTGGTTCCATAATCTCAAATGACTGTATAAGACTGTGGAAAGGACATTACTCATAATCATACACTCCAGTGCTCATGTTAGTTCTCACTCTTAAGTGTTCTGTATTGTTTAAAGACTATAATCACACTCTTGATATCACGCAAACGAGGATGGGTTCCCCTTTTGAGCCTGGTTCCTCTCAAGGTTTCTCTCTCATAACATATAAGGGAGTTTTTTTCTTGCCACAGTCACCACGGCTGCTCATCAAAGCTGCTTTCAGACAATATCCTTTGTGAAAAGCGCTATAGAAATAAACTTGACTTGACTATGCCAGTGATTCTCAAAATGTGATGCACCCCCTCTAGTGGAGGAAAAAGACATGACAGGTGGAGTAAAATGGAACAGCATGATTAATTTTATACTCTATATATATATATACACACACACACCCGGTTATCTCGCCCTCGGTTACCTCGAGAACCCTATTAAGTCGACTTTTTTGAAGTGGAACCGCCAAATTCTTTTTCTACGCATTTTTTATCGGTTATCTCGAGCACAAGGGGGGAAAAATTAGAAATTTTAACGTCAGTTATGTCGATCGGCGCTGTGCAGCCGCAGAAGAAGTGGCGGAAAAATCAAACCTTACAGATACTACAGCTGTTTGTATTGTATACTGGTGAATCTCTGCTGTTAGTAAGTGCACATATGCATTTTTGCTCCCGGCTTCAACTCCTTACCGAGAGAGCCGTGCTCCTTAC
>MU551524.1:248240-261453 GCA_024362625.1 Silurus asotus
TATATATATATATATATTTTTTTTTTTATTTTTTATTTTTTTTGTGTGTGTTTTTTATTTATCTCATTTATAAAAAAAATCATACTCAAAGCAAACTCAAACATCTATGTCATTAACACAAGTAAATGAAAACAACATTAGTTGGGATACTAAACACAACTACAGTTTTATTTGCATTATTCTTTGAACTTGATTCAGAACTTGATATTCCAATATATTGGACATTTCAAACAAAGTTATTCATTATTTTTTTTGGGGGTGATGGACAGGTAAAGCTTTGACAATATGCATCCCCACCCTTTAAAGTGGCGAATGGCAGGAAAAAAAAAGTTTGAAGACCACTGACCTTAAAGGACCAAACACCGCGAATGTGACCTTCATAAACATAATTCGATCTGAACATTGTGTCTGGACTGAGAATGATAAAATACCTTTTTTTTGCAAAACCCAGACCATCAGGATGAGGTAACAGGTGAGAATTCTGCTTGCTCTTGCTCAACAGCACCCCCAAGTGAGCAGCAACTTTAATGCAACAAGGTTTTGTCCAGAATGTTATCTAATTATATCCCAGAAGTCAAAGAATTCAAAAGTTTTTGCACTTACGTGTTTCTCTCTGAGGACGTTCCGGCTACCAGCTCGTACATCTGAGTCTCAGACGTGCTCACTACGTAAAGGGCTTTGTTATCTGAAGAACACAAAACACAGTGATCAATCATCATAAGCATTTCCTCTAACTGAAAGAGGGACCTACAGACGCTCGCACAAACCTGTGGCGTTCGACCTGACGAGGGAGGAGTTGAGCCGGACTACGGGGCAAAATGGCGTTTTATTGTCCGTGTTCCCGACTCCGCCCAGCGAGCGTGACGGACATCGGAGGATCAAGCGGTCATCTGGACCTCTCTGGAGGAGCACCAGCAGGTCTGAGAGGAGAAGCGCTTGCACCTCTAAAACACACACATCATAAGTGAGGAATGATTTTACATATCATTGATATTTTTACCAAAGTAGGTGACCTCTCCCAGTGGAACACATGGCTTTGATCTAAGAAGTTCCCTCAGAAATGCTAGCTCAGCAGTTAAAACTCTGGGGTACTATTCAAGAGGATGGAAGTCTCAGAATCTCCAAGCTGCCTCTTTTTGGGGCCCCTAGGCAGCAGCACACGGTTATCTGGATAAGAGCAACATGTCTGCGGTGTGCGGATTTGCAAAACATGCAATGCTGAAATTTCAAGAAGGGGTGTATCTGCAAAGAGTTTCTCCAAGTCGGGTTTAATTTATCACCTGAAATCCAAACATCCCGATTGCCTTCTAAATAGGAGAAGAACGCGGCGCAGAAAAGTAAAGTCAATCCGAGCATGCGCACTCCGTCTGTAGAGGACGTTTTTGAAAAGGCAGGAAAGTTTTCCAGTGAAGGTGCCAAGGCAAAAGGCATAACACAAAAAATGATGGATTTCATTGCCATTTGAATTGAATTCTCATTTCGGTGCATCCCTAAAATATTATCGTTGGTGTGGCCCTCTGACACAATTCAGGTTTCTCATGTGGCCCCTTGTAAAAAAAGAATTGCCCCCCCTGCGGTATATTCATCTCACGCCCATGCATGTTTGACGAAAATACCATATTAAACTCAAGCGAAGTGAACACGCACATAAAAAACCTCCACAAACAAAGTCCTTGTTTTCTACCCTGAAACACGTGAAATCAAAGCATCGATCTGTTCTGACTGACACACATGTGAAAGAATTGCTTTGAGTGGCAACAACGGAATACGAGGCAGATTTGAAGGGGATTGTTCAAGGCAGGGATGCCAAAAGTCCCACTAAGTAACATACATAGTAAAAGAAAAACGCTATTGTAAATTATTATATTTTTGTTTGTGGACTTGGTTAAACAGAGTTTGTGTGTGTGTGAGACAGTGCAGTGTTCATTGTTGAAAATGACTGTCCTGTGGTCTTAAAACTGTAGGAGTCAATTTCTGTCATTATTTTGGTGTGTGACATTTACAATAAATCTGGCTGAGCAGAGGTGTGTGTGTGTGTGTGTGTGTGTGTGTGTGTGTAAGAGAAAGTAATGGGTGATGTTCATGTGTGCCCATGTGTATGATGTGGCTCTTTGCGGTAACACAGTCAAAAATGTGTCTCTCGGTCTCTGACTGGTTGACCACCCCTGCTGTACTTCGTCAACAACTTCCTAACATCACTGCGATATGTGAAGAAAGAATTTCACAGTGCTTAAAAGTACATGACAAGTAAAAAGTCTTTTTTTCAGGGTTAAAGTTATTGTAATTGCTGTAAGACCACTTGGGAGGAGTCAAGCAATTAAAAAAAACTGTGGCAAATAAAATTAATAAAGCGGTCGATGAATAAAAAGAGTGAGGGACAGTATATGCTTAATTTCTATCGTTTGAATTATTATTAGTCTTTTTTCCTTCCTTTATATCTTTACCTATAGCTTTGTCTTTACTGACTTTCCATGTAAGAGGACCTTCATGAATCATCCTCTTCGTGGTCAAGTCCAGATTCTAAAGAGACAAAGAGAGACAACGAGGGTGTCAGTTTGAGCTCGGGAGGTGTGAGCCCTCGGAATAATGGATATATGATCCTCCAACATGGAGACATATGGCTGATGTGGGACCTTGAATGGTGCTGCAGCAGGGTTGGTCTGTCTCTCCAGAGGAGACAAATCAAGCCTGCGCTGGTACTGGCTGAGCAGCTGCCGGTGCTCCGTCTCCCGGACGACCTCGTTGACGGCCTGCAGGATCCCACGGCAACACGCCTGCGCCCTCAGCAGCGGCTGCAGGTCTGGAGAACCGGCTGTAGCGGGGAGAAACGGCACAGTGGTTGGTGTTGTGTTGTGGTTGTGTTGTGGATGTTTAAATGATTTCACAGCTGACGTCTGGTGATATACGTCTGGACAGGAGTATTTTAGGTGTGTGATAAAGGCTGAAGATGGGGGTGTTGTGTCTCGGTGCGTACCTTCTGTGTGTTTGATGATGTTATCTAGCAGTAGGGGGTACTTGGTGAGTCTCTGCGTCTCGGACACTAGCAGGTCCTTGAGCTGGAGCCTTCGGCAGTGAGGACTCGCCTCGCACTCCTAACAGAACGCGACACGGTCAAATGCGCCGTTCTGGACATTAAATGCGACTCGCACTTGTTCACACTACAAAAGGTTTGAGACGAAAACAACCGAGAGCCAAAATCCAAAGCTTTGAACACAAGATTTTACCAGGATAAGGTGAGCGAAGCGAGGGTCTTTGCGCTGTTTGTTCTTGATGAGCTCCAGCGCCTGACTTTGCTGACTACACAGTTGGGACACCTGCTCCAGAAATTCCTCTCCTGCAGCATCTTCAAACTAACACACACACAAACATTTATTAAGCAACGTATTTGAAGAAACATCATTACTTATTATTTAGGAACAGCACCCACTCTAGCGAGCATGAGGTCCCCGATGCCTTGGACTATAGGAGATTCCCTCAGCTTCTTCATGGATTCACAGAGACTCGCTGCAAAACAATCACACCATTACAGTCAGGTTTAACTCTCGCACTGATGACAAAATACTACTACTGACCTATGAAGCAGTGAAAGGATTCCTACCAAAGAAACATTGTTAGATTTTTATTCTCTACTAAGTTTAAATGGTGCAGGCTCTTTGTTGGTACCTCAAATAATAAAGGCAACAGCAGGGGGCAGATTTTACTCTTACAAGTGACACAGTTATGCAACAGCCTTCCAATTAGTGTCCGGGACTCAGACACAGCCTCAGTGTTGAAGTCAAGGCTGAAAAAGTCTTTATTTTCTCAGTAGGTTTTTCTTGGGTAAAGGAGCAGATCTGGAGGGATCGTGGATAAGTGTTTGGTAAACTGGGACATGTGGATGTTGTCGTCCCCCCCATTCTCACACGTTCACTCATGTTTGTTGATAGTGGTGTGGTGGGCCATCTTTTATCCCAAAGATCCCTCGTGTCTGCGTTAAATTCTGGGTTTCCATTATAGTTATGCGGCCGTAGCGAGTCTCGCCCGAGTCCCTACTTGCACCCCGAGTACACTGTACAGTGACTTTACCCTTTATGGAACAATAAGAATGTGGGGTACCAGTGGTCATTCTTCCTGTCCCTTTCTTTTCTTATCTACGAATTATATAACCAAAAATGTACGTAGAAGTAAATTATGTGTATTAATCCCTGATGATGAAGCCTGGGGCGACCGTGGCGAGGAAAAACTTCCTTAGATGGTATGGAGAAAGAAACCTTGAGAGAAACCCATCCTCATTTGGGTCACAAGTCCAAGTATAAATATTATATTATTGAGTGAGAAACATCATTAGCATCGGAGTGTGTGATAATGAGTAATGTCCCTTTTACAGTCTTATCAAGGTTTTTAGAGGTGTGGAACCAGGAGCTCCTGAGCAATAAATTAGCTCATCATCTGAGATCATTATAGATTTAACACCAACTCCTCCATGACAGAACCTTTAAGTGCTCAATGATCAACAATCATCATATGTTTCTGAGTATTTTTTTAGGAGGTTGTTGTTCCTTGAAGTCCAAAGTCTGAAACCTTCATGTTGTGGGATCCAACTGGCGCTGGAACATCTCTAGATTGCCCAGGATCCTCGCAGGGTCTGCATCTAAACATGTCAACATTCGGTGCCACCCAGATGAGGAAGATTCCCTTTTCAAGTCTGGTTGCTCTCAAGGTTTCTTCCTCATACCACCTCAGGAATGTTTTCCATGCCACAGATACCACAGGCTTAATCATTAGGAATAAAATAACAAACTTACAATCACTAACCCTTTGAATTCCAGCTTTATAACCTCTTAATGTCTGTAGAGCATTTAATTGCAAAACACAGTGTATAATCTTTGTCAAGTACAAACAATCTCTGTTTATTTAGCTTAAGTTTTGTGGTATTATAACAAGATAAATGACAAAAAGAGAATTAGAAGGAAGCAGGAAAAGCCTTGAAATGTGAGGTGATCATTTTCTCTCACTTTGTTTTTACATGATTCTGTTAGATGTGTTCTCGAACACACTCTGACCTCAACACTAATAACGCCAGCAGTAGTCAAAAGTATTGGCCCCTATGAATCTGTGCGCCACACTATTAAGAAGAAGAACGAGGGGAAAAAACAACTCACCATGCAGCTCGTAGACCTCAGGCAGGTTTGGGAAGATGCAGGCGAGCTCCTCGGTGGTCAGAAGGTTTCTCATTTTCTGAAAGAACACCTGATCCAGAACCCTGAGTATCCGCAGATGAGATGCCTCCGTCGTGAATAACTCTGAAAATGGGGAAAACGAGTTTTCTGCAGGTTTTTTTTTTTGGTTCACAGAGCCCATGAACCAGGAAGATCATATAATAAGACTCAGTAATGTTATTGAAAGCAATGGCTTGTGGGAAAATCTGAAAAAGGCACCTGTTGGTGACGTTCAAGATCACTGGTTGGACTGATATGCTCTTTTTATACATTTTGAAAGCTTATATAAAAATATGTAATTCCACATAGTGATGAAATATGACTTCCTGATATGTAGCTAATTATGGAAGTGTTACTGTTTGTTGTGTTTTTACTTATTAATGTTGATTGATTTTACCCTGTTTTACGTGCATAAGACGAGTCTGTGTTTTACCGTATATGACAGCCTGGCGGTCGATCTCCCGCGGGCTGAGGGAGAGGAGGGTATGCGGATCAACAGTCTCCTGCCAGTTTTGCGAGTCGACGACATCCTCTTCCAGAGGAGGCGCATCCGGTAACAACACCACCGGCGTGTCCACACTCCTAACACCCAATCAGAGACGAGGATCAGTCAGAAAACAAAAGCATGAACAGCATGAAAAAAACGTTTCGTGTAGAAGGTTTCATACCTGCGCCTGGACCGAGGAGTGTAAGGCGGTGTGGGATTCTCGAGTGACCTGGAAATGGAAGAAACCATTTATTTTTTTTTAAATAGAAGGGTAAAAGATTCTTAAAGTTAAATTCCCTGTACTTATTTTTGCAGTCTCAGAAAATGGTAATTTGTTAGACATCAGATATAGTCCGAAACTTGAACAACTGAGATTTTCAAGATTTTACACCCAAAATCATGATCTCAAATGACTCTAGATACATTCTGTGGTAATACAGCCCTCACAAAAGTTCTGAAATAATACTAGAAAAATAAGAGAGATTGTCGAGGCGTCTGGCGAGTAAACATTTAAAGCTTTGCAAACCTACAATGATGCCAATCTTCTTATTAAACATAGTGATACAAATCACACAAATGTGTGTGTGTGTGTGTGTGTGTGTGTGTGTGCGCGCACATTTCTGACCTCGCTGAGCTGCTGGATGCCGAGGAAGAAGCGCTGTGATGTAACAGGCGAAGTCCTGGTCCTTCCCTTTCGTCGCAGTCTTCCATGTCAACGTCGCTTCGGGAACGGGGAACCGACTCCGCCCCCGATCCACCTCCACGACGACGCCCCTCACCCTGGGCCTTCAAGGACTCGCTGCGAGCCAAACGCACAGACACGGTAGGACTAAGAGCGCGAGAGAGAGAGAGAGAGGGAGGAGAAATAAGCACATTTCTTTAATACAATCAAGAAACAAATCAGGATAAACACCATATTGATGATGAATATCCCTTTAAGAACCGTAATGATATTTCTTTACAATTTTAAAATGATTCTGTTTGAATGGCTGCATGTTGAATTATTCTTCAGAAGACAGTAAATCTGTACTGCTACACAAGCTGCACATTGACAACTCTAATATATATCCAAGTTTCATTTACATTTGCAGCATTTGGCAGACGCCCTTATCCAGAGCTACTTACAACTGAGCAGGGTTTTAGGGCTTTTTTCAAGGGCCCAGCAGTGGCAGCTTGGTGGTGGTGGGATTTGAACCTGTGATCTTCTAATCCAAAGCCCAATGCCTTAACCACTGAGCAACTACCTCCCCAGAAGTTTCATTTCTATAGTTGTGTCCCTCGAGAAGATACTAAAGCTGCTGTAATGTGAGGGTTGCACTTACTTTTATGATATACTGTTTGTTTATTTTTTAATCTAGTACACATTTTAAAAACTGTAAGTTGATTAAATCGGTAAGTGCGAGATCCAACATATCTATCTGTAATATCGGTTCGACCTCTATATGGCGCTGCTACTCCGCCACACACACACACACACACACACACACACACACACACACCCCTATGGGTTTCTTGACACTAAAATTACGAGGCTGGATCCTGGTTTTATTCGTTGCTTTAACTAGGTGTTAAATGTATATAATTATCTGGTATTTTATCTACTAATTTATTTGTTAACCTTTTAGACATTAATGAAGGTTTGTAAGGTTCCCCACAGAGAGCGAGAGAGAGATGGTGGTTCAGTGGTGAACCTGTCTTGCCTCATATTGCTCTCCATCTTTGCCAGCACTCCACACACATACTGTACACTAATGAATTTTTATTTCCAACTTTAATAAAAGTTTATTTTTATCAGCTAGAAAACCGATTTGTTAGAACACTAGTGGCAACCAGTAATACAAATGACTACATGTGATAAAACTGAAGAATGTGTGTGTGTGTGTGTTCCAGACTCCACATTGTCCTTTTTTGTATCCGTATCTCAGACATAATGGCAATAGAATAAAACACACTAAAACACACACCTGTCCATGCTCTCGTCCCCGAGGCTGCCAGTGGACAATCTCTGGTCTCCGTTCTCCCCCTCCTCACCGTCTGTATGGTTCTCGAACTGCTGTATGATGTTCCGCACGTTACCTGCACGCACTGGCTCCGCCGCACGGAGCGACACAATGAGACGGAGAAAGAGACAAAGAAAGAATGCACAAGCACGAAAAAAACAAAAGCAGTAAGTAAAAAAAATACAAATAATGAAAGGATAAAAAAAACAACGTAACCAAGACTGGGAAATGGGAATGATAGGAATGCAGAGGGAAACATGTGTACCTTCTGTAGGGGATAACGGGACATGGAACGCTGGAAGGAACAATAATAATAAATCACATGCGGGGAAACAAAAAGGGTAAATAAAACTCCCAAATGAAATTCTGAGAACACAAGATTTCAGACAATGGTAAAAGATGAACACTAGTCACTGGGTGATGAAGGATAATGTGTGTGTGTGTGTGTGTTTACTTGATTGTGATGTGCTTCTGGGTTTGCCGATGTACTTCAAGATCGGGTTCCTCTTTCTGTCTTCTCCATCTTTCTCTCTCTTTGTGCTGCTCAATTGCTGGAACACAAGAAATACGAACAAGTCTAATTAAACTGTCCTCCAAATCCGAGTAAGAACTTTATTATAGCACGCATTTGGAGTAAAAAACAAACACGACAAAAACAGATTGTTCGTTTGGTCAAAGGGTAAGGAATTGAGACACCTGACTTGTCTAGCCATGTGTTTTCTTAAACTAGAAGACCAAAACCTGTTCCAGTATGACACTGGATCTGCTTTACATGGGTTTCAAGTGGAAGATCTCCTTGCTGTAGAGCTCAAACCTTATTTAACACCTTTGGGATCAATTGGAACTCAACATTTTTGCTGAATTAGCACAAATCTCCACAAAATCTAGATCTTCCAGGAAAAGTATTCCACATTTAGTCCCTATTTGCTGTATATAAGATCAGGTGTCCACAAACTATAATAAAAGTACTGATCTAATGATTGTTATTTTATTGTTAGTTCTATTAGAGATAATGGTCTATTATGTCTGTTGAATAGAGGAGAACAGAACACTGGGTAGGAAAATTGCAGTTCTTGACATCTTTAACTTACTGTAATGCAGCAAAACTACTAAGATTTCCATTCACTATACAGTGAAACAAAACATCTCTAGTCATGAAGCTCAAACCCATGACTCAGCATGATGGTGTAAAAAGTAATAGAGCAGGAAAAGTAAGCTGGGGAGTGTACGAGTATACCCTCTTGGTCTTGGGGAAGAACGCGAGCCACTTTTCCTTCTCCGTGCTGAGTCCTGGGAAAACCTTGGAATCCCGCAGCTTGATCCCGGCGTGTCGCAGGTACAGAGTGATTACTGAAGCTAACGGGGTGCTGAGAAAAACGTAAAGAAGACGTGTTTTATCCCCGTAAAAAAAAAGGTTCTAACACAATGCGGAGATGTTGAGTAAGCACCCGGTCTTACCTTCTCTCCTCTTCGTGCTTGGAGCTGCGAATGAAACAAAAGGATATCAAAGGTTACATCATTTACTACCTTCACAAAACACACTCTAACGCAATCTCCGTTTCTTCTCGGATCTTTTCCCTGAAAACAGCTGTCCGTTGTACGTCCGAGTGCCTGAACTGGTGAAGCGGTCATGTGACCTTGTGTGCACCTGCCTGTGTGACTGTGTTTATATGTGGGACATCATGTGAGTGCACACTGAGGTGTGTGGGTTTTTTTTTTTTTTTTACTAGATGTGACCTTTGTACCTCCATACTCTAATTTTGTTATATGATCCGACATCTCTGGGTCTGGAGTGGAGAAATCGTTTACAGGGTATTTTATTAGCTTGGAAGGAAATGCCTTCAGCGGGTTCCAAACTTTTGCTCCCACGTCCAGTCTCCACACTTTGACTGAACCATGAGTGCAAATTAACACTCGAGTGGGCGTGGTTTCTTCCAGAAAGACTCCTCCCCCATTTACAAGGCTGTTTTATTAGCCTATTGTCTTACTTACACATTATCTTGAGTCTTCCTTCACCCAATTTTCTCTCAAATCAAGATTTTTCCATTTATTTGATTCATCGATCACGCCAGGACAAACCTCACGGCTAGACGGTGATCATTTAACCGTACGGTTCACACGTGTACTTGTGTTGCTTGCGTTCCTTTTGTTGATTTATGTTGTTTGCTGTAGCACCGTGGTTCACTGTGTACTGCACTGTATATATTTCAAATAACAATAAAGCCTATTTAACTTGATATGGGCAAGATATATAATACAGATATACACTATATATCATGATATAAAGTATCGATCATATTGCCCCACCTCTACAAAACATTTTTCGCTAAAATACACAGAATTCGGGTTCTACATAAATGAGATTAAATCACTTCATTTGTATTTTAATATTATGTTTGCTTTCCGTATTCTACGTTCACATTTTCAACAATGCACACCAATAGATGATCATTTCAAAGAAGCTCTTCTTACAGTAGTTCCCACAGTGCCGTGACCTGCCTGTCCACCACCTGTCTCTCTTTTACAGAGTCTCCGTCCAGCTGCTGAAGATCGCTCTCGCCGAACAAGGAGCCCAGCCCCATTAACTGCTTATTCCTGCGTTATAGAGCATTAATAATCACATACGCTGCATCAGTAAAGTCTACAAGAATCCTTTAGAATTCATACACAGTTCAGAAACAACTAACGACCAGACGCTCTTTTATGTTGGTTTAACTTTTAAAGCACTTCATTTTTAAACATTTTGGTTACGTTTTATTCCTCAAAAACCGAGGACGCTCAGCCAAAATAAATGTAACGTCAGCATTACTGAGATGCTCAGTCCAGCAGATGAAGGAAGTATGTGTACCTGTAATCCTGTAACTGGTTTTGGATCTCTGGAAGCACCAGCTGCTGGAGCTCGGAGAGCGGTCCTCTGATGTCCTCCTGAGCATGAAGGCGACTCTCTGTGCATACACACACACACAAAAAAAAATTGGCATAACAGTTAACATAGTCTTCTTCTTCTTTTGGCTTCTCTAATTAGGGGTCACCACAGCAGATCATCTGTCTCCATACCCCCATGTCCTCTATATCTGCCTCTTTCACACCAACTACCTGCATGTCTTCCCTCACCACATCAATAAACCTCCTCCTTGGACTTCCTCTTTTCCTCCATCCTGGTGGCTCAATCCTTAGCGTTCTCCTACCAATATACCCCATGTCCCTCCTCTGCACATGTCCAAACATGTCCATCCTGAAAACCTCAACATCTTCACTGCTTCATCTGCTACCTCCAGCTCCACCTTCTGTCTTTTACCCAATGCCACTGTCTCTAAACTATACAACATCTCAGGTCTCACCACAGTATTATAAACTTTCCCTTTCCCTTACAGATACTCTTCTATCACAATTCTTTCTCCATATAGTGTTGAATTAAATGTTACCAAATGTGCGACGTTGAACAACCGATTTTTTTTTTTGCCCACGTCTCAGATTTCCTCGTGTCTAATCTTTTCTAAGAATGGATCGTTAAATTTTCTACCAAAGAGGACTCTGTACAAAGAAAATATTATAAAGTTTCCAATTTTCACCCAGGATGCTGTCAATATAATAATTTGTAATTAAAATACTTGGGAAAATATAGAAACAAAACAGAAGGATTTTCACGAGTGCTCTCAGACTTTTGGACCTTACCTTATATCTCCAAACTATATGAGATGTACCTCACATTCTCTTCTTCCCTTTGTGAGATCGGTTCATGTAAAAATTCGGATATCGTGGAAATGAATATTTAGTCCAATCATTATTTTGTGATCAGATTCTGGCTGTCAAAATGTCTGTGCTGCTCCTGAACCATCAACACTGCTAAATCAAGTTCAGCTGACACAGCAGGAGAAAGTGAACATCTGTGAATATTTCCTCAGTCAGATTACCTCGAACGGAGCTTCATGGAGCAGAGAGACGACCGCGAGACTCGAGTTTGAACGATGTGAGAAACTTTTACCTCAGAAACAGAGAATAATGACACAAAGAACTCCAATTTACAATGAAAACTCAATAAAACTGATTGGCCATCTTGTTTTTTTCCCCATAAGCAGATAAGGTTCTAAACGTTGGGTATCTTCCCCATTCACGTTTATATTAGAGCGTGTTTTGAAATGCGATTCAATTAAAAAGTTGAGAAGATTGAGGGATAATGGAAAGGATTTCCACAAGGTGAAGTGTATAAGTGCCCACATAAACCTGGAATAAGTAGAACTTACCTATATCGTTTATATACTCGTCTCTGACTTTAATCTTCAGAGCCTGAGGGGAAGGAAGAGGAGACACGTGAAACAAACAGATCAGTAGGGAAATATTTGGATACTGAAATAAATCACTGTGGAATAGGAGTGTAACGATACACGTTTTCGTACTGAACCGTTTCTGTACATTTACATCATTCAACTGATGTAAATGTACCGAAAGCAATCATTTTCCCAGAACAAAGTAAAAATTTGAGCTCCCTCACGAACATATTATATGGTGGACCGCGAGTTTGTGTAGACTCCGAATGGTCATCACGGCAAATACGAATGAGAAGCCAGAGCGTGAAGACCTCATCATTTAGGGAACAATTCGGTTCCCTATCGAATTACGACGATGGACAGAGACAAGCGAAAGAAGACGAAAGCAGCGTCCAGACATTGGTCAGCCATGATTGGGTACATTTCTGGCAACACGTCATGCTTGAGAACGTGAATATCGCTGCTATGAGAAAAAAAAACTAGTGTCAAGAGCTGTGAACAAGAACTATTATTCTTGTGACCAACGAGTCCACATATCTTCGTATTGCCAAGTTAGCAAAGTGCTACCTTGTTGTACCTTCTACCTCTGTCCCTAGTGAGAGGGTTTTCTACAGCATATTGTGACCTCCAAAAGATCCACCCTTACTCTAGTGTAGAGAAGTTCATTTTTCTGATAAAAAACAGTCAACCTGAGCAGGTCTACAGGCTGGAATCGTTAATGCTGCACTGTGATCGGTAGATATTTACACATTTATTACACTTTTTAGTAGATTTTATATTTATTAGAGAATTATTCTGTATATTAGAGAACTATGATTCATTCTACTGAATATTTATTTATTTTTTTATTCAAACCAAGCAGCCATTTTATTAAAAATTATTTCAAACAATTTAAACTGTTGATGGTCACAAACGTTAACAATAATAAACTACGTTAATTAAAAAAGAAAAAAGAAAAAAATGTTATATTATGCATTGAACCGAAACCGTGACTTAAAACTGCGGTACATTCCGAACTGTAATAAACTCTACTGTGGACAACAACATTATCGGTGTACATCTTTTTTTTCTTTCCCCACCAAAGTGTTCATTTCCTGCTCAGTGACGCTTGAGCTCTCAAATCCAAACATGATCGATTTTCTGACCACTTGATTTCACCACATTCTTGTTCTAAAACATTCCTATAGTAACAGCTTTTTCTCAACTATACCACTGTTACTATCTACTGTACATAAAGTATATATATATATATATATATAT
>MU551524.1:261483-336483 GCA_024362625.1 Silurus asotus
ACACACACACACACACATATATACATACACACACAGATAGATAGATAGATAGATAGATAGATAGATAGATAGATAATCTTTATGGAGATCATCAGGACTGTGTTTAACTGTAAGATGTGTTTTTGTTATAAACACCAGGAGAGCACTGAAAAAAAAGACTGGGACTAGCAAGGGAACGTTTGTTAAATGCGGCAGAAAAGAAATGGATAGAAGGAATTAGCTTGTCACTGGTGTTCCACAACACTGAATATAATGATTAATGGTTAAAGGGAAAGAAGTGACATTCATTGTGGCTGTAATCATCGACTCGGATCAAGGCGAGGAATGCAGTTAAGAGAAAGCGAATTCAAGGTGACTCTGTTTTTCTTCTAAAATTCTATCTGAATGATATAGGAAATACATTTAAGTGCTTTTGCTATTAATAACAGCGACACTTTGTAGGTTTTGCTGCCTTTTGGTGCACGGACGGATGCAAACTCACAGCATCGGGGTCCAGGAAGTGAGAACAGATCTGGGGCGCGATGGCACGGGCGTCTTTAGGACTCGACCCCAGGTAGGCCTCAACAGAGAGATAGAAGAGCTATAGGACACACACAAAACCGATGTTTGGCTTACAAGGTCACTTAGTTCATCAAAATAATGTTCATCCATTAATAATAAAATATCCAGTGATATTTATTGTATGTAAAGAAAAAAGAAAAGGACAAACCAGTGGGTTTGGGTCCTGCAGCTGACTGAATATGTATCTCATAAAAACGGTCATGTGAGCCGGTCGTGCCTTCAGCAGCTCGAAGTCTTGAAACGGGCCGTCCATCTGAGCAAAAAGCGAGAGAATCAGTGAAAGAGATGTGAGGGGGAAGAAAAAAAAGACAACAAAAACACACATTTAAAAAATGTTTTTTTTTCCAAGCTTAAAGAAAACAAAAAAGCGCTATACTGTAGCGTACTGAAAGACTCACGTCATTCGTCATGTAGCCGTCATAGTCGTCGTCTTCTTCCTCAGGACCGATTATTTGAGTTTTTCCCGCCTGCAATCGCATAGAAATGTGAATTGTGTATGAAATATCAGAATAATCTGCAAATTGTACCAACAGAGTCGACCTTTATTCAGGTCATTTCCGACACACAACATCCACAAATCCAGAATGAGAATGTCTCATTTCTCTCTCTCTCTTACAGTGTGTGTGTGTGTGTGTGTGTGTGTGTGTGTGTGTGTGTGTGTGTTCAGTAAGTGTAGCAGCCAAAAGAGAAACTCTTTCTTGTTCTCTCCGGAAGAAAGGTACAAGCGTCATTCGCCAAATGTGTCTTGGCTGATCGGCGAAATTTGTGGTATGAGGAACACAGTACATTCCTTTAAAAAGATAAGAGAGCTTGTTTGTGTGTGTGTGTGTGTGTGTGTGTGTGTGCGTCTCACTGAGTCAAGTGTGCCAGAGCCGTGTCTGCGGTGCTGGGGAATCCTGAATGAGGAGGACGGAGAGGAGAAAGGACTCTCGCATGTCTAAAACAAAGTGATACAGAGAAAAGCACAAAAAACATTAGTATGAAACAAAATATTGTAACATGCATACAAAGTAATAGCAACACACACACACACACACACACACACAAGTAACCGAATACAAATCGTTTTATGTTCTAACCAAGCTTTCGAGATAGATCATGAACATCTTCCTGACGCTATCTAGAATCACAGATTCGGCCAATCTGGCGTTAAATCTTGAGCACTTGTCGAGTAGCACTGTGTCCTTCATATATCTCTGAAGAGTCTCTAGTTTTATCCGGTTTATAAAAGGGACATATACGACTTTACGCTTCTCTCCGGGAAACAGCCGAGCTCCAGGATGGCATGTCGTGGGCGGGGCTAAAGAAATGACAGGAACAACACAAAATGCCACATAAATACAAACAGCATCCACTGTTTAGGTAACGCTGGGAAGCTGAACAAAAAAAAAAGTGGTTTCTCCGAAAAGACTGCACTTTTCTGACAACTGATCATGTATCTGAAGGTCATGAGTTTGAGTCAGAGTCACACCAAGCTGCCACTCCTTGGCCCTTAAGCAAGATCTTCATATACTGCCCAGGTCCAGTCTTCCATAAAGTGTTCCCACAAAGTTGGAGGCACACATAGTGCAGGATGCCTTTGGATGCAGTAGGATTACATTTTCACTTTAACTAGAGACCCAAACCTGTTCCAGCATGATGACGATGCTCCTGTGCACAAACAGCTCCATGGGTTAGAGTGGAAGATCTCCTGCTATAGAGCTCCAACCTTAATAAACACCTTTGGGATGAATGTGAACACTGACCGCACCCTCAAGTCTCCTCACCTACACCAGTAATCAGTATTTGACTTTACTACCATCCTTGTGGATGAACAAACACAAATCTCCACAAGCACAATCCAAATCTAGTGGAACATCTACCTGGAAGAGTGGAGGAGCTTTTTATAACTGCAAATAGGGACTTACAAAGAACACACACACACCAATGTTATGGTCACGTGTTCACAAACTTTGGTGAAGAACACTATAATATAGATATGTACAGAATTTTTCGAAAACATATTGAAAAAAGAAGAAAAAAAAAAATCATACAAACAAAAAACCTTACTTCATAGTCCCCATCACCCGCATCCATGGACAATCGACCTGCGGAAACATACAGGATGAGTCACTAAAAATTATACTAGTTCAGCTAGTTAACTAATCGATAATGCACAAAGCAGCTTCTTAAAATATATATAACACACACACACACACACACATATATGGACAAAATATTGAGAAAATTGACACTTCCTGCCATATGTGGTTCTTCTCCAAACTATTACCAAGCTTTAGTCATACAGGATATGTATAGGACATCTTTGGATGGGAAATAATCAAACTTTGCACTCGCTTGCAGAGGAACATCTTGAGTGGCCTGCAAAAGAGATCTGACCTCAACACCTACTGAACACCTTTGGGATGAATGTGGACACTGACTGAACCCCAGACCTCCAACCTACACCACTACCTGCCTTTACTCACACACTTGTGTCTCATGAACACAAATGTCCACAAGCACAATCTAGTGGAACATCTTCCCAGAAGAGTGGATGGAATCATATGAGCAATGTATACACTACACATACATACACATACATGTATATAGATAGATGTACACACAAACACGAAAAAACACACCCTCCCCCTTTCCAGATAATGACACTAGACAGTGGGTGAATTGAGGGAGTTGTTCCTATAAACACGAATATGTGAATGATGTCCTACAGTCAAGAACAGAAATGGAGTTTTATCGAGGCGTGAACGTGCAGTAAACAGACTGAAATAAATAAGGAATCTTCTATTGAATGCATGCCTTCAAGAACCAAGTTTCCATACAAGTTTCCATGTAGCATTCATCTGAAATGATGCCGACCGACGGGTTCGTTCGCGCGCCGAGTTGTAAACAAACACACCCCTTATCAGCGAGGCGCTGAACTAACACATGGCTTGTGTGAGAAGAAATATACCCTGGAGGCAGCACTGTTAAGGCTTTAGTCCGGCTGCCAAGTCTGTAAGGGAGTGAACTGAATGAATAGTTTTATGTGGGTTATTTAATAAATAAATAATGGAGTAATAAAAATTAAAACCACAAACAAATAAAAATACTTGGCTGAGGTACAGTACACCACAACGGGTGTGGGGTGTGGGGGGAGGGACTTAAGCGAATGATAAAAATATCCTCAGTTAGTCATGAAATATACGTTTATTTTTTTTGTTTTGTTTCCCCATAATGCCAACGTAAAATGCTAAAATATATATGCCGATGATAAATAATTATTTATTTGTGTTTTGAATTTATTTCAATTTGTTTATGATTAAACGTAAAAATATTAAAAAAAGAATTTGAATAATGAAACATTAAATCAATACAAAAAGTGAAACCCGTATATTATATAGATTTATCACACACAGATTAATATATTTTAAGTGTTTATTTGTTTTAATTTGAAGAAGTTTGGCTTACAGTTAATGAAAACCCAAAATTCAGTATCTCAAAAAATTGTAAAAAAGTTGATATTGGAGACTCGTGATGTCTCACTTTAATCAGCTCATTAAATCCAAACACCTGCAAAGGTTTTCTGAGCCTTTAAATGGTGTCTCAGTCTGGTTCAGGCTACAAAATCATGGGGGAAGACTGCTGACTTGACAGTTATCCAGAAGACGATCATTGACACCCTGCACATGGAGGTTAAGCCCCAAAAGGTCATTGCTAAAAGAGCTGCTGTTCACAGAGTGCTGTTTCCAAGCACATTAATGGAAAGTTGAATGGAAAGAATAATGTGGTAGAAAAAGGTCAAACTAAGCCCATTCAAGAATTTGGGGAGATTCACAAAGAGTGGAATGCAGCTGGAGTCAGTGTTTCAAGAGCCTCCACACACAGACGTATCCATGGGCTACAACTGAAGCATTCCTTGTGTCGAGCCACTCCTGAACCAGAGACGTCGTCAGAGGTGTCTTACCTGGGCAAAGGACAAAAAGGACTGGACTGTTGCTTAGTGGGCCAAAATTGTATTTTCAGATAAAAGGAAATTCATTTTAGTATTTCATTTGGAAATCAAGGTCTCAGAGTCTGGAATTAGAGAGGAGAGGCACAGAATCCAAGTTGCTTGAGGTCCAGTGTAAAATTTGCACAGTCAGTGGTGGTTTGGGGAGTCGTGTTATCTGTTGGTGTTGGTCCACTGTGTTATATCAAGTCCAAGGTCAGCACAACTGTCTACCAGGAGGTTTTAGAGCACTTCATGCTTCCCTCTGCTGACCAGCTTTATGGAGATGCTGATTTTATTTCCCAGCAGGATTTAACATCTGCCCACACTGCCAAAAGCACCAAAAGTTGGTTTAATGACCATGGTGTTGGTGTGCTTGACTGGCCAGCAAACTCACCAGACCTGAACCCCATAGAGAATCTCTGGTGTATCTTCAAGAGGAAAATGAGGCGAAACAAGAGACCAAAAAAAATGCAAATGAGCTGAAGGCCACTGTCAAAGAAACCTGGGCTTCCAGGCCACCTCAGCAGTGCCTCAGAGTGATCACCTCCATGCCTCACCCAATTGAGGCAGTAATTAAAGCAAAATGAGCCCCTACCTATTGAGTACATATACAGTAAATGAACAAACTTTCCAGAAGGCCAACAATTCAACTGTGTGTTTGTTTGTGTGTGTATTATATATAAAAAAATCACACACACACACACACACACACACACACACACACACACACACACACACTTTTTGGTTGTTGGTTCAAAGTTTTTAGGAAATTAACACATTTCAACAGACACTTCACTCAAATCAAAACCACACTACCAGTTTGTGTTGCTTCCTGTATTTGGTCAAGTTTGGGATCTAAACGCTTTCGAAGCTGCATTTGAGTTGAAATGGTGGTACCGAAACCATTTTCAGACCTTTTGCACAATCACCCCTGAGGGTTCGACCACAACTACTACACGCTGGATACATGTGAACGCACGCCATCAGAGTGGGTATGATTACAGCAACTTGCAATTGTAAGGGTGTGTTTTCACAGGACAAAATGAGTAGCTCAGACGCTCACCTTCTCCGGCGGTCACGTAGGTGCTTGCTGTTTCCGAGCGCGTTCCGTCCTGCACAAAGCAAATAAAACTCTGACCACCGGCTCAGCCACTCATTTAGTGCACATCTAAATAAACAGCACTTTAGGGAACTGAAAATAGAAACAGATGTCAGTCAGTCAGCGAAACAGCTCTTTACCAGGTCTTTCTGCATTTTCACTCGCACTTGATGAGCGCGCCGCTTCGCGCTTTCTATTCTCTCTTCCAGAGAAGACGACGGGTTGCGTGACTGTTCCTCCAGCAGGTCCTGTACATTGGAGGACGAAAGAGAGCAATGAAATCTAGGACGGCTCACATGATAGAGTGATTTTGAAGAAAATCCACGAATCTGAGGTCAGTTATACCTGTAGTTCTGCCTCTTCCTGCTCCAGCATCTTTCGCAGGATCTGCGTGGCGTGTTTCTGGACTTCTGGGTCCTGAAATGGAAGGAAAAAAAAAACAGAAGAGAAACAGAAAGATTCAAAACAATTGCATAACACTTTACCATTCTTGCTTCATTATGGTATATACAGTAAATAATGATGTCACCGCTCTGAGCTGTTTCTCAGCCAATGAAAAGACGGATGAACATTTTCACTAACGTCCTATCAGACTCTATGTCGTGGCGTGTGATAAGGGCTGTTTGATAATAGCATAATCGTTGATTTAACAACATGCTAAATATTATCGAGTAGGTCACTCGTTTTCGTTAACCAATCAAATCGCTGCTAGAAGCGATCGTGAATTTACTGTTAAGTTATAATGAACGAAGTAACTGTGAGAGGAGAACAACGGATACCAAACGCCTCACAATCTACGCATTCAAATTCATTCCCAGACGTGGACCGTCATCACATATGACCATTCTAAAATCAAACCTCCTCCATGCTAGTCAATAGACGACCCGGAAAAACTAACCGCAACAAATTTTGCCTGAATCGTTTAGCGAGAAATTTCCGTGCGACAAAAAAAAAAACTTTCAAATTTAGTTTCGCTTCAGAAACATGTTCCAGATCGCAGTCTGAAAGAACTACGTAGAAAACATAACCTTGTGCATGTCAGAGCCTAATGTAGCTGTATTACAGAGCCTAATGTAGCTGTATTACATAAATGACAGTAAGATCTACCCTTCATCTACCCATTCGTGTCTTTCCTGCTTTGAGCTTCCAAGAAGGCCACAGTAACTCGAATAGTCACTCTTTACATTCGTGCTGAGCAGAAAAGCATCTCAAGACACACTAAAATTCACACTGGGAAAGACACGAGGCAAACACTAAAACTCTGTCACACACCTGTAGTGGTTTGGGGCCTGTGATTCTCTGCGACGGTGTGCCTATTACTGAAGCTGGTAGAGGTGGAGGTGGAGGAGGAGGCGTGGTTTCATCCCCTGGCTGTGTCCTGTGGTTGGTTGGGAGGTCTGATAGAAGGGGCTGAAGAGGGACAGAGGCTACTGAAGGCGGGGGGCCCTGGAGCGTCAGCGCCACGTACGTTCCAGCTGCGAGGAACAGGACGAGAAAGGAAAAAAATTTCTTTAAAAATGAGTTCACGGTGCAATTAAGCTCAAACACTGTTTGCGTGTAAGGTCTTAACACCCACATTTGATCATCTTCACGACTTCCTGATGAGACATGGAAGACACGAAGGAGCCGTTGACCTGCGAGACGAGACAGTGCGTGTGAGGTTAAGCTTTACGAGTTACACGTTCTCAAGAGCAAAACAGCAATCAAAAAGCACCTTAATGATCCGGTCTCCTTCCTGCACTCCGGCCTTTACCGCTGCTCCACCTGTGTGAGGGGAAAAGGAAAACAATGAGTCGGCAAAAAAAATAAAACACAAATGAATAAAGAAGATAAACGCAACACGATTCTGGGTTGGTACCTGGACGGACATTCTGCACCAGTTTTATTCGTTCTCCACACACGGTGAAGCCGAAGCCCAGATTGTCCTTCTGTACGACCACGCATCTATGCACCAGGCCTGCAGCTGGAAACCACAGCATGATAGCTTGATAAATAATCAGTGAATTCCTCAATTGCACTGTTCAGTCATTTCCCTTTTCCCTCAGCCAGAGTGACTGATCTCATTTAATTCAACTGAGGAGTTGAGGGTTAAGGGCCTTGCTGAAGGGCCCAGCAGCATATACAGTAGGTGCTGAAGCATGCTTTTTGGCAATTTTTATGTAACGCAGCTTTACAGTGGTGCAACTCACATGTGAGGAAAATCACTATATGACCTCATTCATACATGCACTATGGGTGTGAATCTTCACTGGTCGCATGATTCGATTACGATCATCGTATCAACGATCCGATTCAATTTGATATTACACAGCTACATATTGATCAACAAATAGACATATGAATTCCCTTTTTTATTTGATCGGTTTCAAGAAAGTGCGTTACCTGTATGTAGCAAACTTTAAAACACAACTACAGAGGACAGCAAATCTGATTATTCTCTTCCCTTTCTTTAAAAATAAATAAATAAATGAAAAAATCATGTAAAAAAAGGCAGAAAAGTGTTTTTTTTTTATTATTTATTTTAAATTAATTAATATGAAATATTATGAACTCATTATAATATTAATTTACTACTATTTTAAATTGCATACATTTTATATTAATATTTTAATTAAATATTTTTTTAGCATTGCAGCACAAAATCAGCCAACATAGTTTCTTAAATTGTGTTATTTCCTACATAATTTGTGTGTGTGTAATCCAGGCTTTATGTAAGGACGCATCATATAAGTGATCACTTTAACACTCCTAGCATGAGCTGACCAAGTCTCCATTGACAGGTGAGAAATGGACCCGTGTGATCTCTCCCAATTCCTCCCACCTAGAGAGCACTAAACACTGTCCACTAAACCGCTCGCTTTAAACCGCTCGTTTAAACTCGGGTTTACCCATAGGGGGAAAAAGTCTCTGTTGCACCACTTGACCCATAAAATGTGTGATCACTGAAAACATGGTTTGAATTCATTAGTTGTTAAGTAAATATCAAATAACATGCAAAGACAAATAATGGTAAACACTCAATGAAAGTCATAATATTGATGTTACTGCCGAGACGTTGTGTCTGGTATTTTGTTTTCTGGGGACGTTACCTGCACCGTCAGAGGAGTACTCCGAAGCCAAAGAGTCTCTCTGCTGGCCGAGAGAAGACTTCGAGTCCCCCAGCGTCAGGCTGCTCAACCTAAATAGAGAAGATTTAATAAAAGTGTATAAGTGCCAGGGTCAAACCTCTGCATCGTATGTATACACGGTGAAAGCATAAAGGAGGACGAGAGCGAGGACGTGCAGCCAAATGAGAGCAGATCGATAATGCAGAAGACGTGATGATAATAAAAAAAAGATGTATGGGGAAATAAGAAATAACGAAAGTAAAATTATCCACGAGAACAAGGTTTTGACAGGAACAGCCCGAGACATTCCCAGTTTTTGAGGCAGGCATTTGAAAGAGTGCAGGGAGCAGAAAAGACGACTCTAAAACACACTCGCTTTTAAGTGGGCGTGGTCACCTGTGTGATCGATTACTTGTTTCATTGACTTTCCTGGGTCCATGCATGTTGGCGCTATCAGGGACAAATCAATACAACTTAGTGCTAATAATCTGTAGCAGTTTCGGTCCACTAGCAGGAGGGGGCGTCTTTTTATTTATCATCACTGGAACACTGATTTGCTTATTACAGCAGCCTCTTCCTGTTAAATCCTCTATAAACAACTGAAGGAAGATTCAAATGTTTTGTTAGGCGCCATTACAGGGATAAACGAATCATAAATTCATTGACGAGCCTGAAACAAAAACGATCTCCATTAAGCGTTAAGCTAGGTCGCTAGCCGAGTCCAGTAACTTAGGGATAATCCACGGCTGATTGACATTACACACAACAAGAAAGCGTAGGTTTCTGCACTCAAAACTAAACAATAGGAAGCTACAGTAAAAATTACTACTCCACCCTTGTTAGCGTCTTTATCTTTGGATTTCTTTAACCATGAGGTGCTACGCTAGCAGAGTTATATTACAGATCTGGGCTGGAATTTATTTTGCTCAGTTTCTTCACACTCGTGAATGAGAATTACCTCAGAAGCGGAAATTATAAACCAAATCCACGTTAGCCAGCTAACTAATGAGTACAGTTACTGTAACAGAGTCGACATGCAATAACGTCTGAAAGTTGGTTGGTAAAGAAGTTCTTGCTTGGAAATACTGACAATGACGCGAGCAGCCATGATGACTTGATGGCACCTGCTGAACTCTGAGTTGAAAAAAAAAAAAAAAATTGTTTGTTTCCGGTTAACGCTCGGTTTTGGTCAAATATTAGGTCGGAAATTCAGAGTTGAACTACGAGTTGAACTCGAATCTATCACCTGCTGCGACGTCATCGAGATGCATCTCATCAGCATGAAGTGCATTGTTCATGAACATGACATGGACAAAGGACAGAGGACAGAAAATTGGTGCTTTTTTAACCTCATTCCACATTTGGGCACCATTTGCTCTTCTAATAACCTCCACTCTTCAGGGAAGATGTTCTGCTAGATTTCTGGAGTGTGCTTATTAAGATCTATGCTCATTCAGACACAAGGGTGAGGGGTGCGATCAGCGGTCCAATTTGAAGCTCAATAGCAGGACTCATGAGATCTTCCACTCCTACCCAGGTAAACCTTATCTTCATGGAGCTGGCTCTGTGCTGGAACAGGTTTGGGTCTCCTTGCTCAAAGGGGAAATTCAAATGCATCCCATATACAATTGTGTGTCTCCAACTTCATGAAACTTCATGAAACTTACTTCGTGAAAGCAACACATCGGGTTGAAAAAGTCTCCACCCACACTTTTCTCCATATAATGTAGCTACATATAAACCAAAGGAATGGGAATATGGAATATTTTCTTTTCGAGTTGTTGGAGACATCATCTGCCCGGCCTGGACACCAGACTTGATTTGTCCATCCTTGTATTAATTCGAGCAACGTGGGACAAATGAACATCTACACAATATAAAATGGTATCTATTGTTTTATACATAAGCGATGACTTTTTTTTGTGCTGCGTCTAGACGCGGTACGATTTGATGTGAACAGGATAATCTGTTCCGAAACCTAGAAAGATAAAGATACTTCAGGAAAGTCCCTCATCTGATGTCATAATGATCTGACTCGTGAACCGGTTGAAACACAATTCCCTTTCCTGTAAACGCTTGCATTAAAACCCACACAGTTTTCACATCATCCTTCAATCCTGCTTCATCGTTACGATCCGACTCCCTGCAACCTTCAAATCGAAAAGCAGAGGCAGAATATATCCGACAACTCACCAAGCAGCGAACGGACTAAGAGAAGGCATGAACGACAGAGAGAAAGAAGAGTGAGGCTAAAACAGAGAAACACACAGCAAACACGTAATTACACTGAGACACGTCCATCATAAACATCTATAACCACAGCATGAAAAAAAAGGTGGATCGAATATCAGGAAAAACTATTGGATTTGGATAGTAAAAAAATATGAAAAAAAGTATTTCTTTATATTCAGATCCATACTTTCATAGAAATACTAGAAATCATTATGTGCATTGTTTCCATATATCCAAATAATATTGCACAATCTATTTATTATTGATTCATTCTATTACCAAATACATATATACATATTTATTAAATTAAAACACTTTATATCCTTATTTTTGGATCCATATGAAGAAAAACAAGATTCTTTTGCCATTCATTTTAAATTTATCGTCCTCTGTATTTTCAACGTGAGCGATTTTGAGTTGTATCAGTGTAACTGCAAAGTTCTGCTATTGTAAATGAACCGATAAAATGCGAGTTCGGTTGCAGAAAAATGCAGTTACAGTTGCGAAAAAGTGCCATCACGCATTTATTTCTTTGTACCTTCCATGGCATGTGATCAGTAAAGTAACTTGAACAATGTCCATTATATAAGACATTAAACAAGCATTTAAAAAAAATTGAAAATAAATAAATATATCGTTTTTTAAATATATATAAAAATAAAACAACAGTATATTGACATAAGAACTACAGCGCTGTTTAGTTCTCAAATCTGATTGGTCAATAAAAATCATGATTAAGGAGGGAAAAAAGAACATTTCTAGACTTGAAGAAGAGAAGAAGCTGAAACAGTTGAGGGGATGAATTGCTCCAACATGGGTGAATCATTATATATAATGATATATATATATATATATATATATACACACATATATACACACACACACACATTTTTTTTTATATATATATATATATATATAATATAGAGGGAAAAAATAACATTTCTAGACTTGAAGAAGAAAAGAAGCTGAAACAGTTGAGGGAATGATTGTTAAGAATTGCTCCAACATGGGTGAATCATTATATATATATACATACACACACACACATTTGTTTTAATGTAACTATAAATGGATAAATTATTAATTAATCATTTAAATAAAAAAACATTGTTGGCAACTTGCTGGTATAAGAGGAAAAGAACACGCTCCTATAGATAAAGAACACAAGACCATGTCACAATATCCGATCTGATCGAACACAAGCCACTTCCTGTTTTAATCCAAACACTGGTATGATTGATATCATCCGTCCCCGACCCCGCGGGCGGGTTTTAGTTATTACAAATATAATGAAAACTGAAAGTAATAAATACGATTCTTTCTGCACGGCCAAATAATCCACAGCCTGGTCCTAAGGGTTCATACAATATGGAAAGTAATGTTCTGGGGTGATAATCATAAGTCACTGGGTGTTAAATCATAGCATTAACAGTTTAATGATTCTTTTATACTTTGATAATTGTCTGATCATTTTCCTCGCTCAATGAACCACTGGCGTGTCTCAGGGGGGCGTTTATGTCTTATCACCTACATCTAATGCGTATCGGAGAGAGAGCAGACCATGTTTCCCACAGGGAACGACTACATTGCCGTTCACATTCCTGTCTATCAGCTGGAAGGCTGAAGCGTCCGTACACGCAGACGTCTGGAGGTTCGGCTGGCCTCTGACCTCGAGGTTGCAAGCTACAGTAGCATTTCTTGGACCCTGTCTGTGTCTGAAGACAGGACGCACAGGTAAAGCGGGTGCACGAGATGGACGAGATAAAAAAAAAAGACAAAAGAGGAATAGACCGAGAAATGGAGATAAAGAAAGGAGAAGGAGACAAAAAAAAAAAGACAGAGAGACATTGTGGCCCTCGGGTATGTGTGATAAAAGTAAAGGGGGACATCTGATGGATAGATGTTATCGTGGCTGTCCCTGAATGTGCCACAAGACCGTCTGCTTCACACAAACACACTATTGTAACATACGCTGAGGGGGAAAACCGGCGAACCGGTGAGCGGCGACGGCAAGAAAGTGGAAAAACCAGTGATACAGCAGTCCTCAGTACTGGGCTGCTGCACGTCGCACAGGTTTTAGCTACAATAAGTGGCGTAAGAAAAAAAAATAGTCAACAGGAGAGTTACTGTGACATGGATTCTTTCCCTGTACCATTCTTCCATTCCTCTTTCGCCAACATTTAGTTTACTAAAAACCAAAAGGACATTTATCCATTTATAGTTACACTGACCTGCATCCACACGACTGTCACATTACCACACCATTACCTTAACTTCCTATTAATAACTCTCTATTGTCTCTAATGCAACTGGTCACGGTTCCTGCAAGGAGTTGATGTAAAACTCGCTGGTCTCAGCACCTTTGTAACAATTAGCAGGTTTGTTATTAACGTGCTCAGAATGTCCTATAACGTGGAGACGATTTCTATGAAGAGACGTTTATTTCACCTTGAAGGAACGACTCTCCAGTTCTGAGTAACAGTCAGTTTTTTGATTTTCTGGCTTGCGAGTCTGTCCAGGATTTCACAATTAAAAATTAATAAATAAATAGATTCTGAGCAGCTTCAAATTTTACAAATACAAGCACAAATTAACTACAGATTTGGGCCAGGAATCCTAAATCAATGCGTTGATTTGCTAACAGCTAAAAGACAAAGATCCCGGCGAAAAACATTGTTTTGCATGCAAACTACGTCCAAATGACCGTTTTTAAATGAAAACTCACCAACAAATCCACTGATTATTATTTGGTGTTAAATTTGAATTGGAATATTAATTTCATTAGACATTTATTATTTATTAGAAAGCACAATCGTTTTTGGGGTCCAAAAACGCAAATACGAATGTGTACTGTTTGGCTGATATTAAAGGTAGCTTACGAATTTCCCCTATTCAAGCAATTTTCAACGTGAAAGAAAATCTCCACAAGTTGCATCTCAAATATTGGAAGAATAAAAGGCAACAAAATCAAAAAAAGCGGCAACGATACTGTACAAATCGACGAAATCCTGTGCAGACGATCTTATTGGTTTCAAGAGACAATGAAACTGTTTATAGCTGCTATAACATAAGCAATAACCTGTACAAACTCTAAAATGTAAAGAAAAAAAAAAACATTAAATCTGTTGTGGTATGAAAATGTACTAAACCTCATGGTGGACTTGTGTCTCATGTCATATCATTGATTATTTCATGATTTGGATCTGAAGTGCAGGAAAAATCATACACAACCTAAGCTTTATGTTATGAGATACGGCCTTTTCAAAGTTTACACACAACTATGTCGTGACGTTTCGCTTTTTTTTTGCTTAACATACCCAAGAGTGACTGATGGTTCGTACCTGTCCAGAGTCGAGGTTGGAGGCCGAACACTCATGTCTACGCCGCTCCAGAAGCCCAACCACTAGTCTCTGTAGTGAAATTGTGTTCAGCGTGTGGTCATCTCCTTAGACAAAAGAGTCCGTCTCAGCTTCTTCCTCGATCTCGATTCATCCACCAGGAAAAACTATCAGTAGTTCTTACTGTATTTGGATTTTCAGGCCACGGCGATGGTCCTGGTACGCATCTTCTCATTCAGAAGAGATGAGGGATCTGGTAAGGTCCACGCCTGGAGAGTTAACTACAGGCAGCTCGGTTTAATGCTTCGAATTGTGCATGTTTATCTTTTTTAGGGTAAATTTAGTGAAGTAGTTTGAGCCTTTGAGATGTTTTTCATTCAGAGAACATGACCATCACTGCAGGGAATTACTATTAAGTATTTTAGTAGTTTTTTTAAAGTAAAGTTAAGCATTAGTGCATCTTTAAATCAGTAGGTAAAGATTGTTTTAGAAGGAAAATATAGATATAAAAATAATAATAATCCTTATTAAATGTCACTGAACTCTGCTTTGCCCTGAAGCTTCAGCCAACCAGTGACAATGCTGTAAACAAACCAAGGTGACTGAGTGACTGAACAAAAACCAGATCGATTGAACCCATTAGTTTCTAAAGTGCATAAGAATAAGAAAAATGTTTTTGTTTTTTTGCACTGAGTAACAAAACAACGTAGATGTGTTTATATTTTGCTGCACAACAAACCAGCAATTTGCATGTAGTGTTAGCGAGCTCCAAACAGGGCTGTTAATAAAAAATAAGTAAACAAATATGGCAAGAAATAAGCTTTTACGCTAATTTGCGTTTGATTATAGACGCAATCGGTCGAAAAATAAAACGTGTAACAAGATTTAAAAAAAACAAAAACAACAACAGATCTCTCCGGGCGGAGTGTCCAGATTTTTGCAGGCCGTGGGCAAATCCACGGTGTTGCGTTAAAACGTTGCCGGAATGCAGCACTCCTGTGCCGGCTAGGTCTGGGTTGAAACCCTGGCAGGCCTGGGTGAATCTGGTCTAGGAGATCTATCTCAAAATCAATGAATGCGAGGTCTGCGTTTAGTTAAGCAAACTTTTTTTGCAAAAAAAAATTAAAATATAATAAAATAAATGATTCACGTGATACAATCGCTGGTAAAATTCCCAAAACCAAGCCAGTCATGGAGCTTCATGAGATCCTGAAACTGATCCATTACGCAGAATCACCCTCCATTGTGCTGGACACATCCGACTTTCAGGACTCGATCTCCAGCAGGATCCACTCAGCATCTCCATGCAGATCCGTGCGCTTCATTGGAGAGAAGTGAAAGCAGCACAGGGTTTTACATTCTCCTGCCTGCTCCAGAAATCATACCAGCACCATCACAGTGAGATTTATGTTTGGACACTTGGAGTGAAGACAAACAGACTCACAGTCTCCATCTTACTGTGGGACACAGGAACTGCAGGAGAAGTCAGTGTTGGTGCAGGGATGAGCGATTCAGATCAAGCAGATCGTCATCGTTTTAAAATAAGATGTCCAAACATGTGAAAAAGTAATTGCCCCCTGAACCTAACATCTGGTTGTGCCACTCTTTTCAGTAAAAACTGGAATCATGATTTGTAGGTTGATCATTCTTTGGAAGGTTCACACCAAGTTTTGTGCATTATCAGAATCAGAATCAGAAATTGCTCTATTACCAAGAATGCTTACACACACAAGGAATCTGACTTGGTGTCAGGAGCTTCCAGTGCAGGAGAAAGTACAGATATAATTTAATAAATAAATAATGCAATATATATACAGAGTAAAAATGTTGTTCAAATGAATGTACAGATGTTATTTAGAAGTGTGCGGTTTACAAATGGACCATTGGATTCTATGTATAAATGTGTCTGTTATGATGGACAATGTGTAGTTGTGTATATTTTAATTGTCCAGGCTGATTAGAGCCTGTGTCTTTTCCTGTGTCTTTGCCCTTTTCTCCACTCTGGATGAGTAAAGATTTTGGAGATTGGGCAGTAGGGCACCAGTAATCCTCTCAGCAGTCCTGGCTGTTACCTCTTGATGTCTGATTTGGTAGCTGAGCCAAACCAGACAATCATAGCTCTACACAGGACAGACTCAATGATGGCCGAGTAAATTTGTTTCATTATGGCTATCACTGTTATTCGCTGGAGTCCTGAAGCCTTTTTTGAAATGGCTTGGTAACCCTTTCCAGACTGATACCTGACAAGAACTTCGGTTCTCCCCTGTCCTTGATTTTTGTTAGAAGTGTTGCTTTTTGAGATCTTCAGCAGGCAGGTTCTATAAGAGTGATTATTTGATGACTTCAATAGATATGGGGGGTAATTACTTTTTCACAAGGACCAAGCAGGTCTCTTGGACAGCATTTTCCCTTAATAAATTAAACCATCTTCGTTTTTTAAAAATGATCGGGTTATCTTTGTGCTTGATGATCTCAATTATTTAATTGTGACAAATATATAAAAAATCATTACAATTATTTAACTTTTCCACAACATAGTATTTTCTTTTTGATTTCGATATTTACACTGACAGGGACAGCAAGGTCGTCTCAGCTGGCCTAACATCTATATTAGAATCACAGACTGTTTTAATATATTTTTGTCCATGAATATGTATAAAGTTATTCCTAATAGTCTATTCTCTTCATTTCATAGTGTTTCTCTTGGTCAGAGTTTCTATCCAATCCGATTTCAGCCATTACATCATGTATTGCTGTAAGGAACTCTTGTTAGATTTACATATTTGTTGCTTTAACCAATCAGATTAAGATTTGGTTACTCCGAGGCCATCTAGAAGACATCCAATCGCGTCACCATTTTCACGTCCTTCGATTTCAATGGTCAGACTAGTCAAAGCTTTCAAATCACCTCTGTAGCAAACTGCATAAGATTAACTATATTTGTGTGGATTCAATAGCTGTTTTCTTCATTTCAGAATGACTGACAGAGGAGAAGAAATCGATTTGGTTGAAGATACACTTAAAAGAAGATTCACAAGACGGACTTTTTTCAAGAAAAGCTGGGCATCGTGATGAAAAATCAGCTAAAACAGTCCAAAACAGTTTTTTCTTTTTTTTTTTTTTAATGAACAATTTATTCTCTTGCATTTTTTTAGAATTTCCACAAAAGAAAAAGAAAAAGAAAAAGAAGTTTTCCGATGTTTTTGGGTTTAGAGTAAACCAACAGTGCAGAATTAACATACAGTCACTGGCTGAAACAAGACAAAGACTAATACAAACATGATTCACAGCAAACCCAGCTGAAAGGCGAAGCATAGAAGATGGGTCGATGACAGACAGTGGCATAACTGTGTAGCGGTTACAGAATCATAATGCACATTGGCAAGCTATTACAAGACAAAGACAACCACAATTACACACCACCACTAAACATGAAACTAAATGTTCATGAATAGTATGACAGGGCTCAAAATTGCGTCAACTAAACAAGAGGCAGAAGTTCTAGCAGTCTGCCACAGGGGGGCGCATGAACCCACATTCAGAAACACACTCGGAAATGTGGGGAAATTCATTTTCTTTATCTTTAAACATCCATTAGTCAGAAAATGGCAACATATAATTCCTAAAAAATAAATCAAACATTCAGGGCAACAGAAAGTCCACAATTTAAAAAAGAAAAAAAAAAAAAAAAAGGGAACTTAAACAATCTTAAATAAAGCCTTTCTCAAAGACAAAGGCGATGGAGAAGCATTGCGTACCCCATCGTAACTTGAAAATTGAGAGTCGAAGGTTTGCATGCTGTACGAAATTTTTGATTTTTTTACAATTTTGCCATATCGCTATCATCATTATAAGATCGAGAAATCGTAAGTTGGACAATCGTAACTAATGGACTGCATGTTTACTCGGATGGAAACAATAGAAGCTGATGTGAGACTCAAGAACAAAATGGCGACATCTGGTGGAGGAAAACGGAAAAATTAACAAAACCCTAGAGGAAAGCTTTCAGATCCTGACAAAGAAGATATTACATATTAGCATATATTTTAAAGAAGGTCAGGTGGGGTCCCAGTCTATGCAGGAGTAAATAAATATTCTGTGTAATAAGCGAAACAATAGCAATCAATATTATACATGACAAGTCTTTGCTTTTAATAATAAGAATGCCAGTAGGCTCCAGTATATTTACGATATATACGATTTTTTTGGTTAGTATTTCTGTCCATCTTGGGGGATTCCTGTTTTTGGGATGTATGTAAAAATAGGAGAACCTGAAAAAAGCACATGGTGAGAACAAAAAAGATACTAAGATGCACATTACATTATATAAAAGCATAAGACGAGGTTTAAAGAGCGCCTTTAAAATCATACTTGAGTAAATGTATAGATACCTTAATGCAAAACTTCAATTATTATTTAAAGTCAGCAATTTCAATATGACTTGAGCAATAATCTCTGATTTGAACAGTACTCGAGTATTTGACTTATATTGGACGTAGGCTCAAAGATGCACTAGTCCTCAAAACCAAGACACGTGTCAGTGAAAAGCCAAAAACAGTTGATTTGTGAGGTTTTATTTCCTAATCTAGAAATAAAATTGAACACTGCACTAACCATCACCCTCTTACATTTGGCAGACGCCCTTATCCAGAGCGCCTTACAACTGAGCAGGCGAGGGTTAAGGGGCTTGCTCAAGGGCCCAGCAGTGGCAGTTTATGGTGGTGGGAATTGATCCTGTGCCCATCCAATCCCAAGTCCAATGCCTTAAACACTAAGCTACCACCTCGTAGACAAAGTAGTAAAGCGATCTTTCAAAAAGAAATCGTCATTTAACAAATAAAATTACAGTCTCATGTCACAAAGTAGAAGAAACATCAGTATTCAATGGACAAATAAAAGTAAATAATTTTAGTTCAAATAAAACCAAATATTTAGAGCTGACTGTGATGTGATGCACCTCTCAGTCTCAGAGACGGCCAATGTTTTTAATCAACCTCAACCAAAGTTGGTTCTCAAAGTTTTTAGAATTTATTCGAGCTCTTTTTGGTCTGAAAATGATGCTGCAGAAGTAAATAGTCGCTCAGATGTGCGTAGGGTGGAGTTGAAGCTGAATGACATCTTAAACAGAGATAAAATAAAGAACAAAAAAGAACTTAACAAAGTACAGTAACAAAGTACATTTACTCAAATAATTTTACAGCATTAAACATAAGGCACAAAAATACCTCACACACACACAACACACACACACACACACACACACACACACACACACACACACACACACACACACACACACACACACACACACCCATTAAGGCTACAATGTCATTAATGGTCTGGTTATTTTCGCGTTTCTGCCAGTAGAGGCCGCCATTGTTGCCTATGTCCATTGAGCTCTGACTGACATTAGTGTCATTGCTCCTGTGTTTCATTCCATAGTGGTTTTGACTTGTGTCGAGTGTCTGGTTTCTTTTCCTGGTGTTTAGTTGTGTTAAGGCCAGCCATCCATGTCGTGGCCCTGAGTGCTGGAGACAGCTGATGACTTTGAGAAAGGACGTGTGTGTGTGTGTGTGTGTGTGTGTGTGTGTGTGTGTGTGTGTGTGTGTGTGTGTGTGTAATGTAGTGACACAGGCAGCCATTTTGGTTCGTTAATGGAGGGGATCAGTGTTTGAATTGAGGGGGCTAGGGGGAGGCCATAAGGCATTAGGGACCCCCATAACAAGTAAAAAAAATGACTTAGGGGGTACCCAAGATTATTTTAGTAAAAAAGTATATGAATTACACAACAACTGGGGACCCCCCATAAAATGAACTCAATTTTAGCACTGGAGGAGATTCAAGGTGTACTGGGTTTAATCTGATGTACTTCCACCTGGCAGTCATGTGTACGTGTGTGCATCTGTTTGATCGGCACTGCTGCAACTCTTGGATATTAAATTCTTGTGACCGTGGCTGAACGTTTGCCAAGATCATCTTGTGCCCCATGCACAATGTTGAAGACGGCATGAACATAGAACTGTTTATAATCAAATTTTGCTGGTCTTTACTATTGGATGGAGTTCTCTTTAGTTGGAGACCACTCATTGCAGCTCATGATGCTTCAACAGGAACATGAGGTTGCTGTAGATGGTTAAAATCCTAAACCATGAGTATGGGTTTTTTAGTTTTTATTTTCCTTTTCTTTGCGGTTTTTTTTTTTATTTATTTATTTTTTTTATAATTTTGTATTTTTTTTATTTGGGTTTTTATAAAAACATTTTTACGTTTTACAACTTTTCCAACTTGTCTTTGCAAGTGACCTTTCCTGTGGCTCAATGAGGGAGTGTCTGAGTCTCATGATGATGATGATGCAAATTTGTGTTCTGGCTCTGGCAACGATGTACAAAAAAACACAGTATGAGTAAGTAGGGGGAAAAAGTCAAGTTTATTTCTATTGCACTTTTTACAATGGACATTGTCTCAAAGCAGCTTTAGAGAATTTAACACTTAAGGTGAACGATGTGTATTTATTCCTGATGAGCAGCCGTGGTGACTGTGGCAAGGAAAAACTCCTTTAGATAATATGAAGAAACATTGAGAGGAACCAGACTCAAAAGGGAACCCATCCTTATTTGTGTAATATCAAGAGTGTGATTATAGACTTTAAACAATACAGAACACTGGAGAGTGAAAACTAACATGAGCACTGGAGTGTAAGATTATGAGTAATGTCCTTTCCACAGTCTTATACAGTCATTTAAAGATTATGGAACCAGGAGCTACTCATAAAATAGCTCAGCATTTGAGATCATCATTGATACAACACCAGTTTCTTGCCAGAGCCTTTAAACATGCAAAGAGGTCCAATGTCCAAACTGCACGAGTTGTAATTGAAATGGCGCCGGTACGTCTCTAGATGGTTCAGGATGTTCGTGGGGTTGGCATCTACTTTTTTGAAGGTCCATAATCTTCATGAGGTGGGACACGACTGGAGTTGGCAATGGTGTAAATGTAAAAATTATGTATACGTGGAATGGAAAGCAATTTGGTGGCACCTATTAGCCTACATTGTTCTTTAGCCTTTTTGTGGCAGGACACTACAATAATCGTGGAATGTGGAAAGCACTTTTGTGTGGTCTGTATCTAAAGTCTAGGAGTAATTTTGTCAGCTTTTCCTCAGACACTATGAGCAGTTCGTAGTCTGTTGCTTTAATTAAAATCAGAAACCTAGGAGCAAAAATATCTTAATGTAAATGTTTTATTTAGGACCAAAGTAACCTAAACTAAATATAAAGGTCATAATAATGCACAAACTGTAGATTCTTTTTTTCCATATCAACAGCTGACTAATTAAGAGTCTAAGCATTTTTCCTAAAATATGTACCAAGCATCACAAACCAGGTATGCTAACAACATGTAACACAAATAGTCTTTGCTGTTTCAGCTGTGCATGCAAACCAGAGCAGGATGATGGAGAGCCTGAAGTGAAACTCATTTATTGCTCAATGGAAATGTGCTTTTTCTTCACAAATCTTGTAGCACTCAATGTATTGTTGAAGCACTCTGTTACTTCCTGAATGAACAGTGGTTTAAATGGAAACGGATCCTTTAACAGCTTCTACAAGCAAATCTACTTCATTTGTGAAGTACCATCGCAATAGAAGCTGGCCAAAAAAAAAAGAATTGAAATAAATCATATAAATGTGTGTGCAAAGAGCAATGAGAGAGAAATAAATAATTAAGGAACAAAACACTTGAAAAGTGTACATATTTAGGGTAATATTTAACCGATGGTACGATGAAGCTTGGCGCGAAGCAAAATAATCATAAAGTTAAATACTTTCTTTAACAGAAGTCTTTTATATTACAGCAGTTTATTAAGTTAATACAATGGACTTGGATTGTTATTATAAGTGGTTTTACCATTTATATATTTTTTCATGTCTATGAACTGATACATACATTAAAGCAGCAGTAAGCATCTTTAAACAACAATCATTAATTTTCTCAAAAACAATGCAAAAACACTGAACTAATTTCCCCATAGCAGAAAAAAACACTAACACTGGAGACTCCCTCCACAAATGCTAATATCCTTTGATTATATCTGCTCTACCAACAAATGATGCTGTTGTCTAATGATGCTTAAAATGATTCTTAATAGGCTTATTATTCAAAACAGGAGGATATAGTGCCTGCCAAAATATTGGAAATCCATGCAATTTTCTCTGGACTGTGGCTAATTGCTATCGTATGGTGAAGTTCTTATGAGCCTCAGTCCAGATGGAATTGCTGTGGTTTCCAATCTTTTGGCAGGCACCGTATGCTCCTGCTTCAAACCTAACAAAGAGTACATCCAAGCTATTTAAGTGTTATTTGGAGAACAAACAGTTGGCTGGAATATTATCTATTAGAAAGAAATCTTTAATTAGTTAAGAACACTTTTGGTGAGTTTTACTATAAGCATGGCAGAGTATTTTAACCGTGCAGAGGCCAAGAGTGTGAAATAAAGCTGTTATTTATGCTAAGGAAGGATTTTTCAATAAAAAGAAAGTTTCTGTACATTTATACGTATGTGTTGGGTTTGTCTCTGAGCTAGCTGCAAGGAAAGATAATATGAGGTGATATCAAAAGGATTCAAAACTGGCTCTGTTTACAAGAAGGTACTTTATTTATCTACGTTTACACACTATCACCTTCAAAATAGTCCCCCTTGCACAGAAATACAGCGGTCCCAGCATTCATGCCACTTCCGGAATGTGTCCTGGAAGTCTTCTTTTCGAATCAGCTATCGCAATCTGCAATGGATCTCCGCAACGTTGTCAAAACGCAGACTTTTAAGCTGGATTTTCATGTTCAGGAAGAGGGGGAAGTCTGCTGGAGCCAAATGGTTGATTCGGAAGTGAGATCACTTGGATTGTTCTCCGATGATCATCATGCACAAGTTGCTGAAAGGTTTCAGGAATTATTTTGGGAAATTGAGCCTGTTGAAGGGGTTCCTGATTTCTTGTCCTCTTCTAGCGTTGTTCTTAAGCTCTTGAAGCACACGTGCCACTAAAAATGATGTCAAACGTCTCTCTGGCACATTTGCCCAGTTTTACATTGAATTTCACATTTGCTCTTTGGTTTAACTTGCTGTCCATGATGAAATCGCAGTGGTAACACACGTGATCAGAATACCACCATTAGTCTCAAAACTTTTATGATACCACCTCGTGAGATGAAGTCACACAAACTAGGGAACCTACTTCTTGTAGAATAACTCAGTACGTCAATCTTCATACCATTAAACAGAGGAACATGCACAGATCTCTCTCTTGTCATGAAATTCATGTCAGAATCCTGGATCCTTTCCCAAGTAAATTGGGGCTCCACAATCATTCAAGCACTACCACTTGAAAACACCAATCTACAACAAATGTCCTCAGACTATAGGATGAAACCTGAGTACCCTGAGGAAACCCCCAAAGCATTAGGAGAAAACAGAAGGCATCAAACCAAAATCCCCCCAACTCCAGAGGTGTGAGTTAAACATGGAAACTACCATCCCCCTCAACATGCATTAATACAATACCAGTGGAAAAGAAAACACTTAAAGCACAGAGTGACGTCAGATCTGCTTCTACAGAAGATGGATCAATACCTTCTGAGCAACGAGAATGCAGATTTCACCACTGTAAAAAACAGAAGTAATGCACAGGGTCATGACTTATCCAAACATGTCTGGGGAAGAGAATGGCAGAGAGCAGAAGTGCTCTCATTTGAGTGTGTGAGTGTGTGTGTGAGTGTGTGTGTGAGTGTGTGCGCGCAAACCTAATTTGGTCTTACTGGGCGTGGACCTCTAACAGTCCTGGAAAGGAAGAGAAGCAGAGCAGCAGAGTCTGGGGGAAAATATCTTCTCTCACATACCACACCGATCTCCTGCTGAAGAAAAGCCCACTAGAGAAGAAAGACCGACGGAAAAAGGGGTAAGATTGATCTTTGTCTCTGCGCTATTATTGTCTTTTTTGTGCTTTTTCTGGATTTCTTTTTATATTAAAAAAAAGGTAAGAAAAACTTTTACTGTAACTGCTGTCACCGTTACACAGGGAGGCGCATGGCAACATTTTAACACACACACACACACACACACACACACACACACACACACACACACACACACACACAGACATACCTATTTTACTAAATTTGACTCACGGAATGAAACAGTTTTATGTTTTCTGGTTTTCTCGCAGGACCTCTGTGCATCAACCACACCCGGGTCTTGCGCACACACACACACACACACACACACACACACACACACGCCTTGCCCATAATCCCCCCCCCCCCCCCACCCCCCCCCCCCTTCCCCAAAACCCCCCCCCCCCCCCATCCCCTTCACCGTTTCCATGACCCTGCTTTTTCAGCCACACCTTCACCACATCCGCTTTCAATCACATCATCCATGCACACACTGACACACCAAGATAAAGAAAAAGGATGCACATGAAATTGTTAATATTTCTTATGGTTTACATTACAGAAGGTCCGGAGTCAATTCCCAACCCACCATGTAGATTAGATAAGCTTAGATTCCACTTTATTCTCGTTACAAGTTAAGTACAAGGCAATGAATTGCAGTTTGGGTCTAACCAGAGCAGCAAGTGCAGGATATACAGTGTTTACATGATTTACATAAATTAAATAATATGGTATTATAGGACTATAAACAGTAATTTACAGATGGGTATGTACTGTGAATATAATATACAGATTAGTATATATGTACTATAAATATAATATACAGATGAATATATATGTACTATGACCATAATATACAGATCCTCAACATATGAGATACCCGTCCTAAAGGAAAAAGCATCCTTAATATGTTATCAATTGTTTTTTTTTCTTGTTAGGAGGTTGGGGTCCCCTCCATTATGCATCACCGTTGAAAGAGAAAGAGTTTAGGGTCGCTTTAACCACTGAACTGTCAAATATTCTGTCTGGCAAATATACATGGAATTGAATTGAATTGAATTGCATGTAATGCAGGATATGGACGACTAAATAACCACCAGATGCATGTCTCATTCCATTCATTCCAGAGTCATTAAGTTACAGCATTCGCTTTAACATTTATGGCATTTGGCAGACTCCCTTTTCCAGAGTGACTTACAGTACAGTTATCTCAGTTATACAGCTGATTAATTGAGGGTTAAGGGCCTTGCTCAAGGGCCCAGCAGTGGCAGCTTGATGGTGGTGGTATTTAAAGCCATTTCCTTCCTATTAGAAGTCCATCTTATCACCGGACAACCCCTTCCTCAGCTCAATTCATTTGGAGAGTGCTTTTAACAATGGACATTGTCTCAGAGCAGCTTTACATAAATAAAGCGGTTATAAAGTTGAATAAATCAAGGTATAAGTCTAATCTACAGGTTGTTTTCCTGCCCGTGCAAAATCGTATTCATAGTTAAAACTCAGGTCGTTCATATTTTAATAAATGAAATTGAATAAGTAGGATGTGAGAGAAAGATTGTGGATTGTGCATGTGTGGATTTTCTGTGTGATGTCCGTACTAATAATCAAGCTGGAAATTAATTCCTTGTGACCTTTACAGTTTCCACTTTGACTCTCACTTGTCTTGCGCCGTTATCAGAATTTTCCGTATTCAAAAAAAAAAATAAAAATCACCCACTTAGGTTGTTAAGTTCAGTAGGAAATATTTACAATCTGTGTCTTTCTCTAGGCAACTGCAACACTATGTTGCTATGGCTACAGTTGTTTATACGGAAGTGCATTAATATAGAGTGATGAATAAATGAAGAGGCATTTCCTGTGGTTTGAACACTCCCCATCCAGCCAATCAGAATACAATATGCAGACTGAGTATGGTATTACAACTGCTTGTGATGAAGGTCAACTTTTGACTATGGTGCACATTCTTTTGGAGTTCATGGAAACCTAAAAAAATTAGTCATTTGAAGTCGATAAATCATCCCAGGGCCTTTACAATATATGCGTAATAACAAAATTTAAAAAGAGCAGGAAATCTCTGATGAAACAAGAGAATGACTTGCAATCTTCAGAAGTTCAATTCAATGAAGTTGAAGTCTAATGAATGTCTCAAAGCAGCTTTACCGAGATAAAGCAGTTATAAAGAATCTGCCAGTTTTTTTCTTATGATTGGAAGTCTGTCACTAATGAGCAAACCAGTGGCAACTATGGTGAAGAAAAACTACCTGAGATGCAGCAAGAAAGAAACCTTGAGATGAACCAGACTCAAAACGCAACCCATCCTCATCCGAATCTCCATTCGTTTCAGTTCCATCATTGTGTTGTTGTTGTGCTGTGATTAACTGCAACATGTGGTCCTGACCCATTGTGGCAGACTCTTGATATTAATTACAATTCAAAACCATCCTCAATGTTCTTGAGCTGCTCAATAAAGAAGTATTATGAAGGTATAAATGTAAGCTACAAATAAATATAAAAAAGGTGTCACAGATGCATACAGGCTACTTTACAAACCCTCAAGAATCCAGTTGTTTTTTGTTTAATGGAGAGAAACATCATCAGTATACATAATTAGACCTTACAGCCCAATTGTAGATTGTACATAATCAGGACCCTGTATTAAGCTACCTGTAGTGTAGAGACCCACTCAGCTGTAAACATCTCTGCTGTGATTCTACACCATAATTACATTTATGTATTGGGTTTGTCTGTTCCACCGCATTTGATAGTGCTCAGATAGATTCTCAACATCACGAGGTACTCATTCCAGGCTCAAAGAGGAAGTGACACTGCACTGCACTGCACTGCACTGACATGTTCATGACTCTCACATGTTCATGAGTTGTGCAACGTTTGAGAGGAAGTTCAGGTGTGAATATGAACAGCTCTGTCAATAAAGATGGCGTGTTTGCGCATAGTCACTTTTTAAACCACAATTGAGAGACAAATTAAAGTGGAAGTCCATGGCTACTAGTCATACAAATGAAAGCAGGATAAAATAAGGCTTCTCCATCTAAGGATATAGGGTGTGTGATGTTGTGTTTCTTAGTGCACATGGTTTCTGCGATGATTCAGCGCTTATCTTATCACAGGGTCAGTGGTTTTTAGTAGTTAGCAGCTGGTACCACTAGTTGAACTTATTAAACTTATTATAGGCTTTTATGGGTAAAGAAACCATGTTTGAGTAAATAAACTCAAAAATCAACTGTCTTAAGTCTAATTTAAGACACCTATACTTACAATCTAGCTTAATTAATCACTGTAAAACACACAAAAATTTAAGTCCATTTTGTCCAGTTGAGATTTATCGCAATATTGAACACAATATTCGCAAAAGTGACATTTTCCCCAAATCGTGCAGCCTTAGTTGCTGATTGGCTTCTAAAAGAAAAAAATACTTGTTGAGCTATGACTTTTCTGCACACTACTGCTAGTCAAAACATAACTTAAGTGTAAAGTGCACCCAGGGTCACATAGCGACTATGGAAGATAGGATTTCTGAAGGTTTTATTTTTATTTTTATTTATTCATTTTGTAATAAAATAAAATAATTGATATTATTAAAGAAAATATATTCATTACTACTCTACTCTACTAGTCTACAGTTTTCCTTCCTATTCCTCTGTATTGTAAGACATTACAGGAAGTATCCTAATATAGCAAGCATTTTATCCTAAACCTTTTCCAGACATAAAAATGTAAAACACAACTAAGTTTATTCAATAATATTAATGATCATAAGTATAAAAAATGCCAAACTGGTGATATGGCACCCCCTAGCGCCCTGTTTGGTCAATACGCCTGGCATATTCTTGCTCTCCACCGTGAGGGTGCACATGAAACTGTGCACAAAACAAGTACTGAAGTGACCAATCTAAGGCTGCGCTTACACTTGGCATTACCACGTGACCTGTATCCAGATGTTGTACACGTGCACAAGGGAAGAGAAAGGTGTAAATGTGCTTTCGATCAGAATGTTATCCGATCAGCCTGTCCTGGATCCTAGGCAGAGGTAGTCGAGGGCGCTTTGTGATCCAATCTCAGTGTAATGTAAACACATTCCAGACAGCGTCATCACTCAAAACCCCTCCCCCTTCCTTTGATATTCTATAAAATATCACGGTTTAACACACGTGTGTCATGTTGGCCCTCAAATGTTAATGTTGGTGAACCTGCAATTAAGAAGTCAAGTCACCTTTATCTATATAGCACTTTATACAATAGAGATTGTAGCTTTAAAGCAGCTTCCTCGTTCTTCTAATTTTGCAGGATTTGTAAAATGTTAACAAACATAGTTATATACAAAATACAACTTGAAGTGAAATGCAGTATGACAATAACAAAACCAGTAACAGATTTTCCCAGACTGAACAAATAGTTATTTGGATAATTGGGGTTATTGATGATCTCCAATGTGGTTCCTCAGTCAAAGCCTTGAGCTGATCTTGTACATGTTTGAATTAAGTCTACTTGAATGTTAATTGTATAAACACCGATGTGACTTGAATTACAATTGACCACAGATTTATTACTTAATGTTGACCTTGTTGTCTTTTTTTGGATTGCAGGTTTCCAAGAACTAGGAAGACCAGGCGTGTTTTCCTGCATCAATCAGTGAAAGGCATTTATGATTTCCACCCTGCACACCATTGGAGCATTGGGCCAACTCATTTGATTAAATCTTATTGTTTGAAAGAAATCATTATCCATTTCCAATCATGCCTTTGGTAGTGCTGCAGACCTCACGCCTGATGTGGTCCCGTCTGGCTGCGCTGGTGTTCACATGTGTGGCATTCAGCGTAGCTGCTCACGGGGCGTATGCAAGTGGCGGCATGTTTGACTGGTGCATGTTCTGCTGGGTGTTCAGCTTCGTGGGCACACTGTTGGTGCTACTCGTGGAAATCATGAGCCTTCAAGAGCGGATGCCTGTCTCATGGACCAACTTTCCTATCACGCTGGCATGCTATGCAGGTCTACTGTGCCTTTCCGCTTCCATCATCTTCCCAATGTACTACCTAAAGAATACCTACTCTGGCTATAACAGTGATACACGTGATTACAGGATCGTCAGCACTGTTTTCTCCTGCCTGGCTACAGTGGCGTACCTAGTGGAGGTGAGCATGACGCGGGCACGGCCTGGTGAAGTGGCTGCCTACATGGCGACAGTGCCCGGCCTCCTGAAAGTCTGCGAGACCTTCGTAGCCAGTGTTATTTTTGTGTTTATCAGTAATCCCGTGTCGTACGATCATCACCCAGGATTGAAATGGTGCATGGCTGTGTACTGTATCTGTTTCATCATATCCGCCGGTATTGTAGTGATGTGCGTCGGAGAGTGTACCGGCTTCCTTCCGTTTCCGTTCGCCCGTTTCCTCTCTGCTTACGCCTTTTTGGCCGTTGTGATGTACCTCAGCGCTACCATCATCTGGCCCGTGTTCCAGTTCGATAGTAAATACAACAGACAGTCTCAAAGGCCACGAGATTGTGGTTACTCTCAGGAACCTTGCAGCTGGGATAAACTAGTGATCATAGCTGTTCTGACAGGTCTTAACTTCCTGCTCTATTTGGCAGACCTTGTGTACTCAGCACGTCTCGTGTTTGTCCGTACTTGAAAGGTTGAAACAACAAGAAGAACCAGTGAATGTTTTATCTTTTCAAAAATGGGATGTTCCAGTAGTCAATTTCCATATCACGAAATTTCCTCTTTAAAACGAATTGGAATGATGGCATCTGAGTGGAAATTTGGCCAAAAATAGGGAAATAAAATAAAAACAAGACATTGGATGGTTATTAAAAAACATATCTGCTGATAAATTTGAATAATGTTTGTAATGTTTGTGTTTTTTTTATTCCAGTCCAAAAAAGCTGTAGATATAAATGATTCCTTCTCAAGCTTGTGAAGGAAAAAACATATATCTGAGACACATTTTCAGTAAATCTGGCAACGTGTTGTCATTTCAAGTTAAATAAAAAATAATTAGTTTATTTTTTGATAAATTTCATTGCTATTTAGCTTACTTCTAATAGTACAGCTTCAATATATGAAGCTAGGAATCTGGCATAAGCAGGCTAGTTTACCTTGTTACTAGCGTGCCATTAGGCTGCTAGCTAGGCACCTTTAGCATGTCAGTCACACCTCATTTCTAGTCAATATACATTTGTGCCTTTTCCTGGCAGTTTTTTAAACACCAAATTTTGCCAAAATGATGTCGAATGCCACAACTAAGCAAGATTATTTCTCAGATTTAAACTGCGCTCAAGCTAGCAGGAACTGCCTAGCGAGAATGTTACTAAAATTATCATTGTTTCACAAGATTATTCCCAGAATTTGTCCCTTTCTGGATGTCACCGTATATTTTCCCATGTATTGTGTGCCTTTAAATATCGTGATTGAATTAATTATTAGTGAATTGCCTACCACTGTCAACCACTGTTGCCTTTTTGTGAAAGATCTACATGATCAACTGTGCCTGTGTGTATTTGTGCTGTTTTGATGCGAAAATCTATATCTATCTCTGGTCATATATCTTTGCCTCACAATGTTGCTTTTTTTCACTGTTACCTTTACGTGAGAGATTCACACATCGCTGTGCTGTCAGAAATTGAACCCTGTACCTATAATAATTATCATAAACACAAGTTTTGTGCTTAATAACCAGTATTCAGTGACTGAATTTTTTATTTTGTATTCATCCTATGCACTACCCTGCTGGGAAAAACAACACATTAGGATTAGAAAAGTTTTTATGGTTTCCTTACTGTAATGGACCTTAATAATGGGATTTCAACGAGTTTCCTTATTTTCCTGAAAGGCTCCGTTTTGGGTTACTACAAAGTGCCAACAGAAAACATAACGTGCCTTTAATATACAAATGATCACCGTTAGAATTATATTAAATATGATTTCCAATACTATTAGAGATAACTCTATCCATTAAACTACCATTACACACCACCATAAACGTATTCAGACCATTTTATTCCCAGTAGGGTCTTGTTTGTTTCAGTGTTATATAAATTGAAATGTCACATTTTAACTTGTTGCCCTTTGCTCCATTTATATAATTAAATATATAACTGTCATAAAGTTTTGCATTTGGATTGTGTGTGTGTGTGTGTGTGTGTGTGTGTGTGTGTGTGTGTGTGTGTGTGTGTGTGTGTGTGTGTGTTTCTTTCATTTTCTTTTCAAAGTATTTGCAGACCAACATATACTATATTTCCAAAGTTTGCAGACACAAAGTGTGGTATGTGATTTTTAAGCATCACATTCCACATTTAGTCCCAATTTTGCTTTTTTGATTTGCTCAACATCCTCTGGAAAGATGTTCCACTACATTTAAGAGTGTGCTTGTGGACATTTGTCTTCATCAGCCACAATGGTGTTAGTAAATTCGGGGAACTGATGTAGGTGAGGTGAGAAGGCCTGGGGTGCAGTCAACATTCATAATCATCCCAAAGGTGTTCAATAGGGTTGAGATCACAGCTCTATAGCAGGCCACTCAAGAACTTCATGAAGCTGGCTTTGTGCACATAGGCATTGCTATGCTTTACATACAGGTTTAAGTGTCCTAGTTGAAGTGAAGGGAAAATGAATTCTTTGGGATAAATGTGAATACTGACCGCACCTCAGACCTCCTCACCTCAACTATCAGAACCTGACTTTACTAACACACTTGTGGAGGGTTTTATAACAGCAAACATATATTCTATTGGATCTTTCATCCAAAACATGATTCAAAATTGATGCATTATTACATTAGACAGTGTTATTGCTGTGATTTTCTTTTATTTAATTACACTGGGTGGAGAGGAGATCATATGATGTAGAAGTGTTATATTGCTAGTTATGGGTGGGGACTAAAAAGTCTGGATTGGGGAAATCTGACTTCTCAAACCTCGCCTGCAAAATAGTGAGTATTCCTAAACAAACTTAGCCTTAGTGTCTTTTAAAACATTCTCAAGCTAATGTAATATCCTTAAAATGAAGTAAAGCTTATCAGAGATATCTGTAATATGTTTGAGTATGTAATATTGTAGTGCTTTTACTACATTACAGTCATTGACTAAATAAAATGAATGGAGATATAGGAAGCAAAAGTAAAGAAAGGCAGTCCCACAGCTATGGAAGCAGAATAACTTTATCCTCCTACCAGATTGACTTATTAATACACAAACTGAAAGGTAGAAAAGGATAAGAGGATTTCTGCCAACAAAAAGAGTCCTTCATCATTAAAAAGTTCTTGTATACTAGTAATAACTTGTTTTATCATTGTAATTAAGCCAAATAATCCTCTTCAAAAGTATTGGAACGGTAAGGCAGGTTCTTTTGTATTTCATGTACACACATGGGAGGTGCAGATAAAAAAAAAGATGAAACAACAGACTGGAAGCTTTCATTTACTGGTAATTACATCTACATGTTTAATCAACTTAGAACATCAAAGCTTTTTAATTAAATCCATTAATTTTAAACTGATCAAAAATATTGGAACAGGTGGCTAAAGATGTTTCTAGTTGCCCAGTTGGCTGTTTTATTGCATGTTTAAATACTTAATAGCTCTGAATGTCTACTCTTGTAACATGTGAAAATGTATTGTGTAATTTATTGTTAAAATGGACAAATCAACATTAAGACATTAAGATCAAAAAGCTGTATATATGAGAAGAGCAGAAAAGAACGGGTATTGCCATTTCAGTCCTTAAAAAATGGACTGTAACTCCAATAATTCCTTGAAAAGTTATTTATCAATTCAATAAAATTTAGCTAACAACTAAATTGAGTTGATCTCACCTACAATGTTTAAGATTTGCCATATAGACCACGATTAGCCTGTCCCTTAAAAATCCCTTAAAGCACTCAATAATATAAATATATATCAAACGCACATCTTTACAGTTTGTAAAACACGGGAAAAAAATGCTATCGGTACCAGGATCAATTGAAAATACACAAAATGCTTAATTAAACTCAGTTTTGATAGACTAATGAAGAGTGTTTTTGTGTGTTAATCAAATACACTTGCAAGCAAAAACTAAAAATAAGGAACATGATGAAACAATACCCTTTCACACTTAAGAAATAAAAGTTCTTGTTCAATTTTTAGACTTCCGAATAAACATCATTTTATTCACACCGGTTTTATATTAACCCATGTTTGCAATACAGTACAGTGTAGTCTATAATTCATTCACACATAATAAAAGAATATGATATATGAATGATAAACTATATCCTATAAAACTATATAGTATTGTGCAGCTTGTTAGGTTTTGCATTTTAATGGATAATGTGTAGGCTATGTGACAAAAATACACTAGCCATTTAATCCAGGCACATAATTGCTTTGTATGCTTTTTCTTTACAGCAAAAAAATCTTCCAGGTTTGATTTAAACAATGCTATCTTGTATGCATAGCGTGAAGCTTTTCCGTGGAAAAATCATAATACACCTGAATTAACTCATAAGCACACTGACTTGACCTTCATCGATTGTTCCATTTTGCTGTTGGATCATGGTGTATACCCACACGGCACATATAGCTGCTCTGCTATCATCTTGTGTATCCTTTGCCCTCATAACATGGAGTCGCAGATGGAATGGAGAAGTCGGTGTATTGTGCATGTTTTGCTGGACCTTCAGCCTCATAAGCAGTCTTCTGATCCTACTGATAGAGATGTTTATGTTCCTCAAGTGTATCAGGACGATATTTTGGTGCAATCTTCACATAACAATCTCCATTTATGCAGCATTGTTCTGTCTTAACGCGTCAATCATTTTTCCGGACTACTTTTTAAAAGGGCAGGAAAACAACGAGTTCTACAGCCACTGCGTAGTTGCCGAGATCTTCTCCTGTGTGGCTTCGCTGGGGCACTTGGTGAAAGTTTGGATAATGCTAATCGAGTCGAAATGCTATATGGCCTCTGGACCAGGTCTGTTACAGGTGTCTCAGACGTACACGGCAAGTGCCATCTTTTTCTTCCTCGCCAATAGCGTGTCATTCAAAGACCATCCAGCTGTGATATGGAGCTTGGCTGTGTATTGCACGTGCTTCATATGCACATTCATCAGCATCATACACTGTGCGTTTCAAAACAAACACAATGAAATATGGGTGAAAGGATTTAATCTGTTTGCTGGGGTCACGTACTTGAGTGCCTGCTGGCCTGTAGTCCAAGTCAGCCAGGGTCAAATCGGCTGCACTGGGTCATGTCAGGATGAGACTGATACTCTTAGACTCTGGCCTAAGACTAGACTGATAGTTTTGGTTGTTTTGACTGCTCTTAACTTCCTGCTGTACTTGCTTAGTGTATGCTGCTTCTACGTGTTAGATTCTAGAAATGAACTAGAAAAAGAAAATGAAGAAGAAGAAGAGCACAGTACAAGCTCAAGCAACTCTGACCCTTAAACACCAGATGAAAGAAAACACGACAAGCTGCCTGATAAGGAATCATGCAACACCAATTTATCAGTGTTTGTCTATCAATTATGTTCAATTTGCCATCATTCACACACATACACACACACACACACACACACACACACACACACACACACACACACACACACACACACACACACACACACAGATTATCCTCATAAATCATTTTAGACACTTCAAATAATTGTTTATTAGAACCAGGACACATCACTGAACAGTACATTTCAACAATGATGGAACTGTAATAAATGGACATTTGGTGCCACCCAGATGAGAATGGGTTCCATTTTGAGTCTGGTTCTTCTCAAGGTTTCTTCATAATACAGTCTCAGGGAGTTTTTCACTTTACCACAGTTACCACCGGCTTGTTCATAAGGGTCAAACTTAAAATTATAATGAACAAACATATAGGCCCCATGTTTATACATTTTAATATAGAACTGTATAATCTTTATTTGTTAAAAGAGCTACACAAATAAAAATGTACTGAATTAAATTGAACTGCATTGAACCAGCATGGAAATGTATGTTCTATATTATTATGGTAATTTCCTGCCCAACACTGAAAGTCTTGTTTTAAATCCAATAAAATAATTAAATGTGTACTATAAATGTATTTAAAAAACTGGTTACATTGTGAATTGTTGCTTTTGAGACATGTTTTTCAAACATGATTCTTTAATGAAAATCACTGCATGAACTCATCAATTATGCAAAGAAGAAGCCATATGTGAGCATGATTCAGAAACATGGCCTTCTTCACAAAAATAGGCTCAGTTAAAATGAACGAAGGCAATAGGGGGAAGCTGTTCTGTAGCAAATCTTTTTATTATGAATAAAATAAAATAAAAAAAACAGCGTTCCAACTTTTCTTTGAAATTGGGTTGTATTTTGTTACTGTTCTTAAGTAAGGAACTTCAAAAAAGTATTTGAATGTTGAAAAACTTTTGTCAGTATATTTTAATGCTTAATACTGTATCTTACTTTTACATTTCAGAAAAACATGCCGTTCCTCTCTATTTTGAAGAAAACCCATACAATACATTGTGTTAAATGAGAAGCTGTGGGGAGAGAACAAGCGTAACTCCTATGGTTCTGGTGAGAGTGTGTGTGGAGTTCACTTTGTGAAAATACAGAAACTTGCCTTATAAAAGTCTGATGTGTGCAGGAACGGAACGCTGAACTGCATCCATTATTAAGATATAGTTCTAAAGGATCGATACTTTAACTTTGGATACTAAATCCACTCAAAAGCAAGTACTTTTACTCAAGTAGAAGGGAAAGTAGTTTTATTTATATTGAATTAATACTTAAGCAGATTTACTTTACGCATTTACTGAAATACAGAATGGTTTAATGCAGAACGCCTGTACAATACAGTCGCATAGTTACAGTGACTAAACTGTTTCTACTGTTAGTCACTCGACAGAAAAAGACAAAAAATCTATTTAGATATCAACAAACTGTAAAAAGTGCAAAGTCCATCCTAAACATAGAAAGCTCTACAATGTGACAGTGCTGTGTCATAAAATATAATAAATAGCATTGTGCTATAACCTGTATTAAACACTGTAGTGACACTTCCTGGTATGTAATGTTATAGTAATGTTGACTGGAACAACACGGCTGCCTGTTTATTATTATACAACATTTTATACCATTGACAAAAAAAAATATCACCCTAGTATTGATTATTTTCAAACATATATTCAACTAAATCTCCCTCTTACCCTGGATCTGGACTGTTCCTGATATTTTACTGTATGCCAGTTTTTTGCTGTTGACCTACTATGAGGAAATTCAGGCCTCCATATTTGTCAGGTCTTAGATATCCCTGAAGAGACACATCAGCAGGGTTAGCGTGTATTTAAATGACATTAATGACCCAATTCATTCACTTTGAACTAAATACATAATGGGTGATAATGCTACTTTTATCCTACATAAGGATTCAAAGCCACTGACAGGAGTCTTATTATAATCTGCACTCTTAGACGGATTTTATACTGTGAAAGTTTGATTTGTATTGAAATATGTGTGAATTGTTGAGTCATTTGGCCTGTGAATTTTTACTATGTGATCTGACACGTTTCTTGTTGCCAAGCTGTGTAGTTAGATGTTGAAATATTTAATAACTGACTGGTTTTGAGTCTTGGGTTTCATATATATAGGCTGCATTTGTTGTTAAAATGGACAGACCATCACAAAGACCAAAGAGCTGTCTATGGAAGAAAAGTGATCTTGCCATTCCAGTGCTTTTGAAGGGCACTGTAACATTCACAATGCTTTAAAGAAGTTCTCACATTGATTTTTGTTGGCACTTTTCCACAGCTCTGAAAACACATCTTTCCCGTCTTTCGTTTTGCACATAAATTCTTTGACACAAGCCATACAGCACAGAAATTACATTTACATTCAGGGAGACAGTCGTCTTTGATCGTTCTATTACTTAAAAAGCCCTCAAAGCTCTTAATGGATCAAACACACATATCTAACAGTCTGTAAAACTTTCAGAAATGAAATACCAGAGTGTTACAGAGACCAGGATCAACGACAAGGCTAAGGAAAAGCTCAGATTGTGTTCATATAAATGGCATTAATGATCCAGTTCATTCACTTTAAACTAAGGATTCTGAGCCACGGAATCAGCTCTGTCAGCTGCACTACTGGAATTTTCTTTCCCGTTGGATTTGAAAATATCACAGAATCACTGAGTCATTTTGCTGGTACATTTTATCAGAGGATTGATGTGAGTCCAGACATGCAAATACCTTTCATATGTATAGCAGCTAGTTCAAGAGGATGAAAAGCCCAGCTGTAGTGCATCTTCCCTATCAACACAGCGCCAGGAAAAACCTCTCAATAAACCTTAAATCCTGACACCTGGTTCCACCAGATCAAAAAAAAAGATGCATTACATCATCATCATAATAATAAATATCATACAAACTTTGTAACATGCATGACTAAGATTCAGATTAATCTTTACATGATATTTATTTATATTAATGCACTCGATTTTGCCATTTCGAAGCAGCAGTGTACACAGGAAATTGTATGGCAGACTTTCCAAATAAATTTGGGAGGTTGGTGAAGGAAAAGGCTGTTTACAGCTGCTATAACAGAAACAGACTTTTTCCTCAGACATTCTTCAACATGTAAACTGTAAACTTATTACAACAAGAACATTTCATTCACTATATAAATGGACACATTACACAAACCGGGCTTTGATTATTATATGTTTGGTACAAAAGAGAGACAAACCAGTTTAGTATAATGGAGAGTAGTATGAATAAATTACATATACAATATTATTATGGTATTATTATTATGTATATCATAGCCAAGACATATTCATTTAATAAAAATTTACATTCTTAATCGGTTTATCTCTCTAAAGCTTCTTTGGGACAAAATTGTTTTAAAAATAAAATTTGTTATTAAAAAAACTGAGGAGATAAACTCAATATGGCAGAATTTAGTTTTATAATTTTACAAAAGACAAGACGTGAAGGTTCTCTACAATGTGCCGTAAATCAATCCAAATAAATAAACCAGTATGAATATCTCAAAGCAAATGATCTCCTATAAAAAATATCCAACAGAAAAAGACCCACCAACAACAACACAAAACAAAAAACAACAGTCCAACTGGCAAGAATAACAAACTTATTTCAGTGTCTATAAAAGCCAATGCATTGAATGCCAATGATAGAGACCAAATTCGCATTGCAGTGGGGAACTTTTTCCTAAGTTTTAGTTTGGTGTCAATGAAAACCTTTTTAAAAGGGTCTAAAACCAAAATAATGCATACACAATAAAATATTTCGAACTCAATGTCATACTGCCTGTATTAGCAGAACAAATTTCACACTGTGAAAGTCTGGTGTGTTGTCAGCCTTAAGTGCGGTGCACACTTTGTGATTTTAGCCATGATTTGGTCGTCTGAGGTGAATTTTTTGAAAATCATAAAAGACAAGTTAATCCTAGGATATAATCTGTAGTTTTTGATCGCGACAGCCGATTAGTGGACATCGCAATCATATTTTTTCCTCTGAAAAAAAATGAAATTCTAGCCATTTTTTAAGATTTCAGACACTTTCCTGCAGTTTGACTTCTCCTACGATGACCGTCAAACCGAGAACCAATATTAAATATTACCCAATTAACATGACGAACGCAAGCCACCTCAGGAATAATGTCGAAATGAGTCAGGAGGGCAGTACAGCAAGAGAAATGTATTGAGATTTTGAGGAAAAATTTGAGTTTGTATGACCTTTTTTTAATTTTCAAGGCATGTCATGAACAGATTTAACGTTACAGAGTTGTTTTTGTTTGCTGCTAGCTACCATTAGCGACAGAACGTGGGTCTGAACGTGTCACGGATTAATGTAAAATGTAATCTCTTTACTAGGTCTAGGTTGATGCTGGTCTTAGCACAACTAAACACCAAACAATAAGACTACAATTCAGGTTATCTTAAAAATACAATGAATGAGACACAGGTGGCAGCAATAACATGATTAGTAAACCGGTCATGAAAACTATATGAGTAAACAACGATGCCCTCTAGTGGCAAAACATAAATCTACAAGACAAATGCAGTGACTAGTATTTTCCTAGTATTAGCTCTTCAAAAAGTTATAAACTGAAGAATAAAACAAAAAGAAGAGAATCAGTTACACAAGGAAGTCTGTGATTCTTTCCAAAACCTCAGAATCTTACATCAAAAAACATTATTTATATATTCGGTTGAAAAATGCATTACAATGCAGCATCGACGACGACTTCTCATGAACTACAGTGACATGTTAGGCTTAAGGGTCTCTTTTTTGTGGTTTTAAGTAGAACCTTTTTTCCAAAGCAATGGCCTTTACATCTTGCAAGCCAGACTTTCTAGCACCCTGCAGGGAGTCTGGAACGATTCATCAGTAAATGTCTCAAGTGCCTATTTTCACAGAAAGAAGAAGACATTTCGCCAACATGTCAGATGACAGAACACAGCTACAGCGAGATTACTTCACTTACTCACTGTGAAATTTTTCAACAAAACACTTCATTGGGTTATCCAATGAAGCTGAAGAGGACCAGGAACTGAATTAAGTGAAGACAAATGAAAGGTTTAGAGTTTATAGATGACTATCAACTATCATTGTTGACTGAGGCCAGTGATTAGCAGTCAACTAACAGACTGGTGATGGTCTATTGGTTTATATGTTGACTGGATTATTTAAATAAATTAAATACAGCTATGTAAATAAAAAACTATTACGCATGAGATTGTTTAAATTTTTTTTTTTTCGATCAAATTCATGTTTTTGTTCTAGAAAGCTCATTGGGATTCAGTATTATGTTTCAGTAAACTTGCAATTCTGTTTTCAATTTGCATTTTTCAATTTGTTTCAGATTTTCACAATCTGAAAATGCATTCCACATCTGAAAATGCTTATATGTCTATAACGCTGCTCTGTAAAAAAAAAACAAAAAAAACGTATGAATCTTCAGCCAAAAACAGCAATGTGAAAATGGTGTTTTCAAATGTATGTAAAAAAAAGGATTTTTTTTTATTTATTTGGTTCTTATTATATTTTACCGTGTGAAATCCTAAAGGTTTGATTTCTTGCTGACACATAGAAATATAATAAAAAAGACCAGACTGCAGCAGTCAAGATCTTGAAACTTGTGGCCAGAAAAGTGCAAAGTACAAATAATTTTATTTTGCTCTTTTTTAAAAAAAAAAGTATTGCTGTTATTTCATGTTGTACCGCATGGTGTCGCTCTCAGACTGTGTTGCGAAAATAAGCAGTCTCGCACGCGCTGGACTTCATCTGATACTCATTAGACTGAGCAGTGATGGTGAATCCCACTGTGCTTATAATGAAGTGAAGAAAAAAAAACATGAATTACAATCAGAAAAATGACACTAACAAACACACACACACACACACACACACACACACACACACACACACACACACACACACACACACACACACACAGACATCATATGCGGACTAAATATATTATGATATTGTACTGAAACATGTTGCATTGTTACACATTTCACAAACAATCACAATGAAATATAATAGACATTTATGTAAGCATATACACTCCCCGGCCACTTTATTAGGAACACTTGTAACACATTCAGACAAAACAAGATGAAAAATGCGTAAAATTGTTGTAGATACATGTTACAGTTTGTTTTCACATCAAACATTAAAACCTTCAATGCAACATTTAGATATAAAAAAAACCCGACTACACATAGAAATTATTTTTTATCAGTAAACATTGCACCAATTCACAAATCAAGCACCAAAATTAGCCATGATGATCCGTTAATGAACCCTCTGGAGTCGACAAACACAGCAGAGCGTTTTGTGGCTATTCTTTTCCTCATAACGCAGAAACAAATTTAATTATTCTGTCTTTTTTTATCGTACAGATCAGAGCAATACATCATTCAAATCTGTAAAGACTCTACTTTTATTTGTATTTGCAAAACAAAGAAAACAGACAGGGGGCGCTCTCTGTCATCTGTCATCTCTCTTCACAGACACGTAAATAAAACAACCTGAATCTCAGTGAATACTTGTCTCACAGACAATTAATATATGAATAGAAAGCTTAAATGTCTCATTTTAAATGAACAAATTCACAAAAACAAATATTCTATGATTATGTAATCCATGTGAAAGTAAGTTACAGTTTCGCCGGTATCACCTCATTAACCGTCCGTGTGGAAACAACAAAAGTTCCGTTTGGTGTCCTGATGATAATTTAAAGCACCATAATTAAATTAAAACATTTACAAGAATATTTTGTTTTCATGCTTTATGTTAAGTTTGGTTTCACTGATAATAAATATGCATCTGCATAAAGCAGTAATATTTGTCTATACCTATGTTGATAAGAGTATTAAAAACTTGAAAAGTATTAATTTAAGGTACATTTAGAACAGATAAAAACAAGTTAACTCATGACAATCATGTGATTAATTGTGATTAAATATTTTAGTCGATTGACAGCACCAATATTAATATACTGTAAGGTCCAGTTACCAGTGTGACACTTAAACAGGTAGTAGTAATGGCTACTTTTTTACTTAAGCACATAATCAGAGCCCAAACTTCTTTACTTTTAGCAGAAAATGGTAAATATAACTATCTGTACTTCTTCGTAAGTAAAGGATGTGTGTATTTTTGCCACCTTGTGAGATGCTTTTCTGTACACCACAGTTGTAATGATTGATTATTTAAATTATCATATTAGTTCACATTTATGGAATTTGGGAGATGTCCTTATTCAAGTGCTTTATAGTCAACAAAATTCATGCTGAAACTGTTGCATTAGGACATGAACTTAGAACACCATCAGTTTAATAACTTTGATTAAAAGTAATACAATAAGAAATGCATTTTTGTTTAAAAATAAATCATTCCTTCTCTCACATCACCCCATTTCTATACTACCCCCAAATGGCTTTCTGTCACTGCCAGCACCAGATTTAAAAGCACTGATGCTTGCGCTCCATTCTACCTCACAGCACTTATCTCACTTTGCACTGCATCACGCTCCTTCCAATCCTTAATCACCACTTGACTGATCCCTGAATTTCTGAGGGTACAAGAAAGACCTGCTTCAAAACTGCTTCTCTGTCCTGGCACCAAGGTGCTGGAACAATCTTCTATTTAATATCAGAACAGCTGAGTTTAAAGCAGTCTTTAAATGACATTTAAAGACCAAACTCTCACTTCAATTAGCACGTTTCTTTCTAAGAATTTTATGGATTGATGGTGGACTTAATCTGAGTCCTAATGAATCAGTATCAGAATAGATTTAAAGCACTTTTAATTTTGGTTAAGGGCGTCCTGAGTTACTGATCTGAAGGTCGGAGGTTCAAGCCATGGAGGTTCAAGCTCTGGCATTGACAAGATGCCACTTTTGGGGTCCTTAAACAAGGACCTTAACTTTCTATGCTCCAGGGGCACTGACCCTGTGCTCTGACCACAGTCTCCTAACATTGCTGGGATATGAAAAAAAAAAAGTTTCACTGTGCAGTGAAGTGCATGCAACAAAAGTGAATGTGTAACTGTAAATGGCTTTCTAAGAACTGGAACCATTTGGCCTGATCATTCTCCAGCCTCTTATCATGAAGGTGTTTCTGCTTGTTTTTACTCCTTTATATGTACCCTAGAAATTGATGTAAATGACAATCCCGGGAGATCAGCAGTTTCAGCCTGTCTGGCACCAACACCCATACCACAGTCAAGATAACTGAGATCACATTTATTCCCTATTCTGATGTTTGAACATGAACTGAAGATCTTAATCTGTACCTCTGCATGAACATATGTTATGCTCTACTGCTTTATAAATGGATACTTATGAATAAATATGGGTTAAGGTATTGCAGTGAGTGTATTTATTATTACCTAAAACTTTTACATTTATAGTAATTGGCAGTCCATAGTGACACTTTAACAACAATGAACTGTAATAAATGGTCATTCGGTGCCACCCAGTTGAGGATGGGTTTCTTCCTTATTCTATCTCAGGAAGATTTATCTTGCCACAGTCGCCACTGGCTCACTCATTAGGGACATAATGTACAATTATAAGTAACAAACTTATTCATTCTTTATTACTGCATTATCTGCTTCGAGACAATGTCCATTGTAAAAGGTCTACACTTTCCTTTTAACAAAAGGAAATTAAATTAAACCAACACTGATTACTCATTTATATAACCAAGCTGGTGAGCATTAAGAACCTTGCTCAAGGGCCCAACAGTGGCAGCTTGTTGGTGCTGGAATTTTGGAACTCACAACCTTCCAATCAGAAGTCCAGCACCATAAACACTAAACTGCCAATTTCTTTGTTTAAAGCTTCATATTTGTCGAAATTGTTGGAAATCTTAAGCCAGCAAAAATAAATCATATTTTTCAACCAAAATCAATCAATATAAGGACTTGATGACTATTTAACTATATACTTCCTGTAAATGTTAAACTGGACATGTTTCTCAAAAGCGCTACCAAATAAATAACTCGTACAACACAATTCATATACGTTTTTATGTCCTACTCGATTCCATCGTCACAATCTGCCAAAAAACCCATTAAAGGTAATGAATTATACAGCGTACAGTATCTACTCATAAATCATTCCAAAAAACAAACAATCATTGTAAACAAATAATGGTAATTGCTACGACCGTAAAGCACCGAGGCTCGGATGTGACACAGCTCGTAGCTACGTGCGGTACTTCTCAGGACAAAACCCAGCTGTTCAAAAGAGCAAAAAAAGAGCAGACTCTGCATGTGTGTTTAAACCATCAGATTCTGAAGGTCTTTTACCCTCTAAACACAACTGCTGGATGAGCTGCGTTTTGAAGTTGCCTATAAATCACCTTTGGTTTATCTGCACAGCTGATGAAAAGTGGCCGACTTCAGCCAATCCTGCTGTTTATTGTTGATGTCTTTTTTTGTAGGGACGACTAATCTTCTAATTCAGTAAGAGCTTTATTTTGGTCAAGGTCGTGGTGAATCGGAAGACTATCCTGGGAAAATCATAAGGAAGGAATACACCCTGGATGAGGCAATAGTCCCTCGTGGGCCATTATACGCACACACACACACACACACACACACACACACACACACACACACACACACACACACACACACAGAGAAATGATTTAGAGTCACTAGCCAACTAGCATGTTTTTGGAAGGTAAGAGGAAACCAGAGAACCGGAGAAACATGTGAAACTGTACACAGACCAAATTCTGAACTCAGACTCGAACCCTTTACCCTGGAGCTGTGAGGAAGCAACACTAGCCACTGTACAGCTCCTTTTTTTCCTTTTTTTTTCATACTTGTTTTTCATCTGGATTTAATTTCGGTTTGCTTTTACATAACATTTATATATTCCTTCATAGAAAGTCTTCACTCGGATTGCGTATCCATCAAATCTACACATCTGCAGAGTTTGTGTTTATGTACCGGCGTTACTGACCATTTCTATTTCATTTAAACTAAACGCATAATGGTAGATGATACTTTTATCCTTCCTAAGGCTACACATCCACTCTTTCGTAATCTTCGCTCTCAGCTGCATTTCTCTCTGGAATTCTGGTTTGTATTGAAATATCAGAGATTCACTGAGCCATTTTGCCACTGCATTGCTTTAGAGGACTGATATGATTCCAGACTTGCAAATACCTTTCATATGTATAACAGCTAGTTCAGGAGAATGAAAAACCCACCTGTAGTGCTTCTTCTCTATCATCCCAGTGGCTGCGATTGTCAGGAAGATCTTTTAATAATCCTTAAAACCTGATGTCTGCTTCCACCTGTTGAACTGCAAACTCATTACATCATAATTATAATAATATACGACTCTACATGATATTTATTTATATTAAAGCACTCGCTTTAATGCACTGCCCTTTTAGAGAAAAAAACAGATTACACAGGAAATTGCACGCTTGTCCAGATAGATTTAAAATTGTCTAAAATTGCTTATATTCAGTCTCTTTTCAGCCAGTGGTTTATACAGGCAGAAAAATGACACCATTTAATTCAATTCAACTTTATTTTTAGAGCACTATTACCAATGGATATCGTCCTAAAGCAGCTTTAAAAAGCAGAATTAAGAAGATTAAAAATGTACATATTAATGTCATACATTCTTCCCATAAACGCTTATCTCTAATGAGCGAGCCAGTGGTAATAATGGCAAGGAATAACTCACTGAGAAGAAACCTTGAGAGGAACCAGATTCAAAAAGGAACCCATCCTCATTTGGGTGACACCAAATGCCCATTCAGTATATTTCAATTATTGTTAAGCTTAGCACTGTTCACTGATGAAGACTTTTCTTTTTTTTTTCTTTTTTTTACATGTAGTGAAATTTCAATAGGACTTTTTTGTCCTTTTGCATTTATTTATTTTTTATTTTTTTTATTGAGTACATATTCTTTTATTTTCATTTAGAAATATAGTGCATCTGTTTTAATTTTTCTTTTTGCTTGGGAATTTTGGAAAGGAAAATTTTTTGCCGTGCGGTACACATGGTTTTACATTCTTTTTCTTTTTTACATTTATTTTTATTAGAGAATTTTGTGACCATTCATTTTTCCAAGTGTAGCGCATGTGTTTGTATTTTATTTTTTAAATATAGCGAATGTGCAATTCTTTTTTCCAAATGTAGAGCTTTGATTTTCATTTGGAATTTTTGTGACTATTACTTTTTTCCAAGTGAAGCGCATCTGGTTTTATTTTCAGCTGTGATTCTATTCAGCACAACTTGATTATTTACACATTTACACGTGCTTTTTTTTTCGCAAAGGGATCCCCCCCCCCCCCCCCCCCCCCCACCCTCACACACACACACACACATATGTATGGCAGATGGTATGATCAACTTTCTTGTTTAATTGAAAATGTAGAATATTATGCTTATTTATTTATTTCGTTTAGGATTACATGTTCAATTGCTGGACATAACATGGGGTAACATCTGTTCTATTGTATCTATCAACCTATAAATAAATTATAATATTTCTTTGCATGTGATCACACAATGTATTAATTATATAATCACAGAAAACATATCATTATGTGAATTATGTGTGTTTATTCTTTCTGTGAAGGTAATGTCAAAGAAAAAAAATGAGTGTAATAAGCAACCAATAATATTATTTTTATTTTACATTTCTCTTTTACATTTTTAAATACATTTTTTAATAAAAAAGGAAGAAAAAAGCACTAGTAAACAAATGCAGACTATTAAAATAATAAAAAAGAAAACGGCTGAACCTAATGAAGGTTACAAATTAGTTTACATTTTGCTTCTAGAAATATACTGGAGTAAAAGTGAAAAAATAAGAACTTGAAAGCACTCAAATATGTATAAAAAAAATAAATGACTAAGCATAATTGATTAACTGTGTTGTGTGTACTGTACATAATATATAATACTGTCCAAATAAAAGGAAAACAAAGACACAGCGTTACTGCATACGGAACAAACCAAAGCAAAAGCCTTTGACTTGATCATGTAATATCTTCAAGCTGCAGCTCTGAGCTGAATATCTTCTGCACATGACAATCCACTTCATGATATTGTACTGGTATATGATGCACAGGTTCATTTACGGATTTGGCATGCAGAACAGCAGCTAGCCACATGAGCTGAAACCTGAGCGCTCTCTGATGAGGAGTGTGGTAATCCGCTCACGTCGCTTCGCATTCCTCCTTCATATACACAGCTTGCCATCTCTCATGGCTTGTATAAGCTGAATACAGCATGTTTAACCTTTTTTTATAAAAAAAAAAAAAAATCTGAATTCAAACCCAGATGTCTCGCTAACACACACAGACATAAAGCATTCTGAAATTTTATTTGCGAGACCCAATTCAGTGTGGCGGAAGCTCCAAACGCCATTTTGACTCAAAAAAGAAAGACTGAGAGAGAATGGTGAGAGAGAAAGAAAATAAAGCTTGTTTAAAATTTCGGTACATTCTGATGTATGCAGCCTCCTTCTATTTGGCAATGTAGGTACCAATTTATTCATCACAAACAGTCAGAAGGAACACACCGGCTGCTGTTTGAACATGAAGGGGAAATGGAGATGAAGAAATATAGACTGGATTCACACTTATTAGGTTTGTGCAGAATTCTAATGGTGCACAGCTGTGGCTGTGTGGCATTGCGCACAGGCACAATGCACATTAGAGTTGTGGGGAATTAGAGTTATGAAGTGTTAGAATTGTGAGACGTTAGAGTTTTGAGGTGTAATATTTATGAGGCATTAAAGCTGTGAGGTGTTAAATTTGTGGGGCATTAACATTTATGAGCTTTAGACTTTGTAAATGATTGTGAAATGTTATTGTGTTGAGTTGTTATAGTTGTAAGGCATTAGAGTTTTCAGGTGTTACAGTTGAGGCGTAACAGTTATGAAATGTTAGTTATGAGATTTTACAGTTGTGAGGTGTCACAGTTATGAGACAGTTATCGGATATTTCAGTTGAGCTGTTACGGTTATGAGGTTTTACAGTTGTGGGGTGTAACAATTGTGAGATGTTGCATTTGTAATGTGTTACAGTTATGAGGTTTAACAATTAGGAGATGTCACAGTTGTGCAATGTTACTGTTATGAGATTTTACAGTTACAAGGTGTTACACTTGTAAGACTGTCAATTTGTTAGTGTTCTATTGGTGAGGTGTTACAGCTGTAATGTGTTACAGTTATGACATGTTACAGTTATGAGGTGTTACAGTTGTAATGTGTTACAGATTTGAAATGTTACAGTCATGAGGTGTTACAGTCGTAAGAGTTGTGAGAGATGTTACATTCTATAGTGTTAATGCAAATAGGATTTACAGGTTGGTGTGTTACAGTTGTGAGGCAGTATGTGTTACAGTTATGAGATGTTACAGTTATGAGATTTTACAGTTGTGAGGCCTTAGAGTTATGTGGTGAAACAGTTATGAGATGTGACAGTTGTGAGGTGTTAGACCTGTAGTGAGGTGTTACAGTTATAAGTTGTTAAAGTTGTGAATTGTTAGACTTGTAAGGCAGTCCATGTTTTCAGGTATTATATTGGTTAGGTGTTACATTTGTAAGGGGTTAGGGTTAGGGTGAAATGTTACATTTGTGATGTGTTATAGTTGTTAGATGTTTCACTTGTGAGGTTTTACAGTTATGAGGTGTTACAGTTGTAATGTGTTACAGTTATGACATGTTACAGTTGTGAGGTGTTACAGTTATGACATGTTACAGGTATGATGTGTTACAGTTGTAATCTGTTACAGTTATGACATGTTACAGTTGTGAGGTGTTACAGTTACGAGGTGTAACAGTTGTAATGTGTTACAGATTTGAAATGTTACAGTCATGAGGTGTTACAGTCGTAAGAGTTGTGAGAGATGTTACATTCTATAGTGTTAATGCAAATAGGATTTACAGGTTGGTGTGTTACAGTTGTGAGGCAGTACAATTTTCAGACGTTACAGTTATGAGGTGTAACAGTTATGAGTAACAGGTATTATAGTTTGTAGGTGTTTAAGGTACGAGGAATCAAGGATATATATATTGGGAAGTGTTCAACTTGTCAACTTTCTGCTTTTGCACTATATTTATTGAAAACCTACAATAGATACATAGCAAGCATCATGTAATAGTATAATAATAATAATAATAATAATAATAATAATAATAATAATAATAATAATAATCTTGAATTCTGTTGAAAAACAACTTCACATTCAGTTATTATCAGCATTTCTTATCTGTTTTTCAGTAAGAATAAAAGTAGTGTTTAGAATAAAAAAAAAGATAAACAGCATGTTATTGTTTTAAAATAAATGCAGAGTTTGTGGAAATTGCTGCCATCCACAGATTGTAGAACTTTCTTCTGGAAAAGACTTCAATTCCCAAAGGAATTCAAACCAACAGTCTGTTGTTCATTTCTTTTGGAACATAAATATCACATTTTCAGTTCAGACATGAAGAAAGCGAGAGAGAGAAAAAAGATGTGCACATCCGTACCCTAAATGATATGATGGCAGAGTGATGAAATGCACTTTGGAATGCGCTAAAAGCACGTGGCATGTGCGTAACATCTGCGAAGCGCATCTATATCCGATCAGTAAAGTGTGGAGACAGCCACGTAGAACATGCTATGATTAATTTACGAGGCAGAGGACTTCAGAGATTCACAGGGAACATGCTCTTTTGGTTTACTGAAAAACCAAATGTTTTGATTCTTATCAGATGTAACTGTCATGGCAGACTGGGACAAAAGAGCTTATATACTTAAAAGAGCTTGCATTCACAGAACATTTTATTATTAATTTTTTTATTCGATTACCCACGAAGGCTAGCACGCTGTACAAATTAAATGTTGAATGTAAAGTGATCGATGATGGAACAAGCAGGGTAAGGGAAGAGCCATAACTATTGTGTCAACTATCACTCCTCCACTTGTACATTATTTACTTTTTAATGAATTCTCTTTTCTGATTGTAAGGGGTTTTCCACCACAGGAAAGTCTTCAGAAAGGAGGATATTTTCCGCTATCCAGAGATTATAACTGGCCAATATCAGGAGAATAAAAAAACATTCTTCGTGCATGATAAAAAGGATGCACATTTTGTTAAACCCTCCCAATTAGAACATGCAGAAAAGCTAGGTGTGCACAATTCAGCAAGATTTCACAATTAAACAATAATTACAGATTAATCAAATCCAGCTTTCAAACTCATAAATGTTGCCATGATACAGCTCAGGAAGTTGGACCCGAGTGCAGCGTGCAATGTTTATTAACAATAAGGGAAATGAACTCCATCCAAAACTCTATCCAAGTATGAGTTCATACACCAAAATCCAAGCAACACTCAGAGCTAAACAAATCCAATTAAGATACAAAACCAAACAGAGTCTCTTGTCCAAATGCAACAAATCATACCAGGCTAATGTCCTTACTAGAACTTCATGTGTTTACACAAGCCTAGAGTCCACTTTCTGCTTTATAATAATTCATTTTAAGGGTGAATGTACTCTATATGTTTTGACTTAATGCACTATGAACATACGTTAATCCAAACACTGAGATCTAACAACTGGCAAAACCCTTGTGGCATAAATTTACATATACGGTATCCAAATAATGTAATGAAATAGAGCTTAAAGTTGGCTACATGCTATTCACTTTAAAGTTAAAATGTATTATTAGTTGTTAAAGTGATGAAAATCAAAAGTTGTGAGGCATTTCAATGATGAAGCATAACACTTGTGAGGTGTTACAATTATGAAACATTACAGTTTTAAGGTGTTACAGTTATGAGGCATTACAATTATTAAGCAATTTAATTATGCAGTGGTACAGATGTGGGGTGTTACAGTTATGAAGCATAACAGCTGTCAGGTGTTACAATTACGAACCATAACAGGTGTGAGGTGTTACAGTAATGAAGTATTACAATTATACGGTGTTACAGTTATGAAGCATTACAGTTATAAGCTGTTACTGTTATGAGGCATTACAAGTATGAAGCAATCCAGGTGTAAAGCGTTTAAATTATGGAGCATTGCAGTTATGAGGTGTTACAGTCTGAATGTGTTCACCTGCAACACTGCTTTATGAAGAACACAAGCTTGAACAAACAACAAATCATTTTACTGTTAGCTATAAATACAGCCTTAATCTATTCCAAGGAGCTGAATCTTTCCAGACCTCCCATCACTCAGCTGGGTTTAGCAGAAGTCACTAACAAAATGTAAACAGACTTTTACAAGAAATGTATAATTTTGTACATGTTACCTGTAACAAGGATTTTTTAGCTTGTTTACTCAAGTGGTAACGTCTGAATGTCTACTGCAGCAAACAAATATTGGCAGAATATATATTTAGCATCTGTTCTGAGGATATATAAATGTACTGCACTGCTGTTATCATTAAGGTAGCTTACTTGGCAAAAGAGAAGTTTCCATGTTTAGGATCAGCAAGACCTCTCCTACCTCGGCTGCATCAAAGACACTGAGAAGACAAGATTGATAATCTATTTATGTAGGCATAGCTAAACAATCCCACACACATCTAAATGGCAGCTTTAAACTGGATATATACAGTCATGTATACAACCTTTTTGGAATTCTAAGGTTTAATGTATCAGGATTTAGTCAGGTCCTTAGCTAGCCTTAAATTTAAATAAACACATCTCTAAACTAGATGAACAATACATGACATGTTACATGGAATGGATCTATTTATTTAATGATACAAAAATAAAGCCCATATTGAAAATCCATGAGCCAAGAAAGAAGATATCAGCAATTAACATAGACAAGCAACTGTTGCTGCCCATCAATCTGGGAATGGGTTGTAAGGCCATTACCAAACTATTTAAAACTCATCATTCTACAGTAAGGAAGATTACTAGTGGAAAACATTTAAAGCATTTGCCAATTTTCCCCAGAGTGCATCTCAGAAAATTCACACCAAGGTCAGACTGCAATACTCAGAGAAATTATAAAAAAAAAGAGAAAAAAAAAGACATACAGTTCTCATGGAAAGTGTTCATGACTGTACAGAAAAAAATGAACAAATATGGTTTGTTTGGAGGGTTGCCATGGTCTCTAAAAATCCATGGCAGCATGATAAGTCTTGTTGTGTGAACAAAACGCAAGACGTCTGGTACAAGGTCCTTTGGACAAACAAGACCAAAGTGGAGATATTTGGCAATAATTCACAGTGCCATGTTTGGGAAAAAAATGACCACAGTGCCCCATACCAGCTCTCAAACACAGCTCTCTGGACACTTAGCAGTCATTGAGTCAACTATGAAGTCCTCTACATACCAGAGTATTCTATAGTCAAATGTGAGGCCATCTGTCTGACAGCTAAAAATTGGCTTAAATTTGCAACAGGACAATGATCCCAAACACACCAGCAAATCTACAACTGAATGTCTGGGGAGAAAAAAGAATACACACACACACACACACACACACACACATATATATATATATATATATCAAACATGCGGATGATCCGCTGTGGCAACCCCTAATAGGAGAAGCCGTTTATATATATATTTGTACCTCAGTTTCTGGTAGCTGTTTCAGATGTAATTTTATGTGAAGTGGCCAGGCATCACTTTCATCATTGTGGCATGCTTTCAAATATGGAAACCAGGAGGAGAACTAGAAGTGGAACATTTTCTATTCTTTTTTTAGGCGACACCTGCCTTTTATGATTTTGTTTTTATCTGGACAAACAGATTATATAAAATAAAAATGGAGGACGTAGGCAGAGCTAGAAAATGTAGTGGATGTAATTGAACTAGACGATTTATAAAATTGGTCATAGTTCAGTTCTGAACACAATTCTTCATCCTCAATATTGTGCTACTTTAAACATTGTATAGAAATTACTATTCAAATCAATCAATGAAAATAAGTCACATAAAGCTTGACAAACATAAAATATACAGTGCATTCAGAAAGTATTCAGATCCCCCTTCACATTTTTTCATTTTTGTTATGCTGCAACTTGATACTACAATCTTCCAGATGGATTTCTCATGTATCTGCAATACTTAGTACCCCATTATGTCTAAGTGTAAGCAGAATTCTAGAAATGTCTCTAAATTAGTTTAAACAAAAAACCCCGAAACATTGCATGTACATAATTATTCACACTCTTAGCAACAGCAATTGAAAATGAGCTCCTTTGCCTCCTGTTACTCTTGATTGTTGTTGAGATGTTTCAGCACATTGATCAGAGTCAACTTGTGGAATGGTTTAGTGATTGGACATGATTTGAAAAGGCACCCACCTCTCTGCAGCAGGCCTCACCGCTGACAATGTATATTAGAGCAAAAAAAACAGGCCATGTGGTAAAGAAAATTGTTGTAAGGATTGTTGTATAGATTTGAGGAAAGGCTACACTATATATAAACATATACTGTATGTGTGTGTATCCGTACATAGTTTACTATGTGTATAAATATTGCTGTTCTTGTATTCGAGTGAACTAGTGTAAACTATGTTGAGATGGCAGTGTAGAATAGGCAAATGCCAACTGATGATCTTCAACAGACCAAACACACTAGAGTTATTTATTAAATCCTGTATTTAGGTTCTTTTCTAGTATTTTTTTAGCTTTTTTTTTTATTACCTTCAAATGTATAAATCTGTATCTTTTATATATATATATATGTGTGTGTGTGTGTGTGTGTGTGTGTGTGTGTGTGTGTGTGTGTGAAGATTTTGCACTTTGAAAGAGCATGCACTGTGATACAGTGCTCATGAGAAGAGTCAAGATGTCGGTGGAAATTTAAAAGAGAAGAAAAAACCTCAACATGGCTGCAAATATCCTAGAAGTGTTAAAAGCAGCTGGTGTACAATCGCTAAAGATTTTACAAGGCTCGTCAGAAGCATCTAATGGATGGCACTTCTAATCCTTCAGGTGTTCCGGGTGAGAGTGTGAACAAAGTCGTGCAAGTCAAGTATAAACCAGGCTTCGGAGTGTATTAAACACTGTACTCTGGGCATCCAGGACTGTATTACATTGATAATACATCTTCAGTGACAGCTCTTAATCCCAGGCTTAATCCGTCTCAAGGGATCCAGTGCTGCAGGAAAAGGTCAACAGATGCAGATTACACAGCAATGGAATTAGCTAATCTTAGAGAATTTGAAATAGTCCAGGGATGTCTGTGATGGATTTCGGAATTTGGCATGGTGTAGATTCAGGAAAAGAGAGAGAGAGACACAGAGAGAGAGAGAGAGAGAGAGGTAAAAAAAACAACACTATATCACCTGATGTTCATGGACACTATAAATGTTCATTGCTTTACTTATCTTTGCACTTGAATAAAAAATTTCCCTTTGTTGTTTAGAGAGACAAAACACTGGAATTCATAAGCATCCATAATGAAGACGGAGCGGCCATTTTTAAAGCCGTCGTCACATCGCGCACATGGATCACGAGTTCATGGCTGGGGGCAAACCAGATTTTTTTACGTTTTAATTCGATAAAATAGGTGAAAATTTCAGTCAATTTATTTGGCTGACCTTCTGCTGCCCCCTTCTGAGATAAGAAGGGAAAAAGAAACAATTGAATTATATGCTCAACCGTATTCAGTCGGGGCGAATGATTTTATTTAATTTTATGACAGTAATAAACAAACTTTTCATGCCGCCTGGCAGGCTTTCGTATTCCCAGCTCCACGAAAAGGTTGAAAATATAGAAAAAAAAAAGCGCTTCATATAATTTAATGCACATGAGAGCGTAATGTCATTAAACTTGTTTCGTGTGACTACAGAATCTCATCACATGCAAACAAATTGAGGTGTCCAATATGCGGTTAGAATATACCGTGCTTTACTGCGCCATGTGTTGCATCAGCAAGTGCACTCCGACTGACTCTTTGGGGGGGATGCGCCATATCCTGATGAATTGTGCATTCATCACATACAAGGGGTTCAATATGGCAAACCAAACGTGTGGAGAATTAGATCCAGAGCTGACGTTGCACATGTGTGTGTACGTTACTCGTCGTAAGCCGAGGTGATATCGTGGGACTGAATATTCCTGATACATAATGCAATTTTATGTCGTTCCAGGGGTTTGTTTGTGCAAATACAACCAGTGTCAGACTACAGAAGGAGAGAAAAATGGGAGAGATTACACCTATTGTGAAAGGATCTCTGCAGGAACTACAATGCTGTGCACAGGAAACACAGCCAACTTAATCAAGGGTTTTAATGTTGTTTAGAACACTGTGGCTTCACTACGATAGGAAATAGAAAGTATTTTCACTCTTACTGTATTTACAATTACTGTATTTTTCCTCTTAGTGTAAGTACATTTAAAAATATTTGTACAGTATTTTCATTTGAGGAAACTTTTTCTTCACTACATTTTAATATGCAATATCTTACTTTTTATTCCATTTAATTTCAGAAAAATACATGCAAAATACATCACTACCTTTAAGCAAATACTTAAATTGTGCCAGATGAGAAGAGTACAAATGTAACCCCATGGTCTTTGTGAGAGTTTGAGTGTGTGTGTGTGTGTGTGTGTGTGTGTGTGTGTGTGTGTGTGTGTGTGTGTGTGTGTGTGTGTGTGGAGTGTAGAGGGTTATTTTACTGTGTGTGTATATATTACTATAGTAAACCCTCTCATTATAAAAGGTACGATTTGGAGAAGAAGGGAATGTTGAATTGCCTAAAGATTTCTAATATATTTCTCATCGATCAGTTTCTTTTATTTTGCTGCTTTCAAAAGCAAGTACTTTTGTAATTTTACTCAAGCAGAAATGTAAAATGAGCACTTTTACTATTCATGGAGTAATATGTAAGCAGGGGATTTGTACATTTATGCAAGTACATGAATGGTGTATTACTTTTAACCTTGTAGAAGATACACTCAAAAATAGATTTTGATTATTAACCTGGGATGGCTGATTAAAAATAGGCAATGAGTAAATCTTTAAAAACATTCAATTACATTTATATTTGTTTCTAAAGCACTTTTAACAATGGACATTGTCTTAAAGAGATAAAGAGGTTATAAAGCCAGAATGTATACGTTTGTTCCTAATGAGTGAGCCAGTCGCCACAGTGGCAAGAAAAAAAATCCCTGAGCTGGTATGAGGGAGAAACCTTGAGAGGAACCAGACTCAAAAGGAAAACCATACTCATCTGGGTGGCACCAAACGTCAATTCATTTACATTGACATTTACGGAATTTGGCAGACGACTTTATCCAGAGCGACTAACAGCAGAGCAGTTGAGGGTTCTTTACCCAATAAACTACCACCTCCTCTATTTCATTATATTCATTACAGTTTCATCAGTATCAGAGGTGTAAAGTAATGAAGTGTTTAGGTACGTAGATTTTTCTGGTATCAGTACCTAAAAGCTTTAGTTTTGGTGATATGTTCTATATATATTTTTTTCTCACTGCACGCCATTTTAAGTCCATCAATCCATTTCATTGTCATTGTCAGTCTGCCACTCGTATCATTTCCAGGCAAGTTTATGAAGCAAACAATGAGCATGGCAGAAGGCAACAAGAAGTTTGGGGTTAACGTGGATGAGACAGAGGGAGTCAGTGATGTAAACATGAGTGAGAACAGAGACATTCCTGATCATCATCTTTTCTCTGATTATGTTCTCTATGTTGGTTGTTCAGTCTGGATACATTCATTAGGAAACAAAATTCAACTGTTTTGTATTAATATATTAACATGATGTGAGGTCCAGTTACCAGCGTGACACTAAAACGTGTTGTAATAATGACCACTTTTTACTGAAGTACATGTCAGAGGCCAAACTACTTTACTTTAAATTGAGTAAAAAAGTGTGGTCAGTACTTCAACTTTTATCGGTCTTTTAAAACATGAGTATCTGTACTTCTACTGGAGTGAAGGATGTGCGCACTTCTGTAATCTCTGATCATTGTTGAGGTGAACAGTTCAGATACTGTTGAGACTTTTTGCTTTTACTGTTAATATATAAAACATGTCTAAATATCAATTTTGCCCATTCGTAACTATGCTGAATAATAGGTACCTCTGAACGAGTTGTCACTATCCATAAAAAAGATATTTCATTGTATTGTGACAGCAGCAGATTTTAATACAGCTCATTTGGAAGGATATTTTATGATATGATGAGCAGCTGAGCAGATGAAGAGTCAGGACCTTTGCTTGAGGGCTCAACAGTAGCAGTTGGTTGAACCGACAACCTTCCTGTCAGTAACTCAGAGCCCCGGAGCTCTGTCACAGTCCTATAAACTCTGTTATGGCTCTTTAACTTTATGCACAGAGGACTGTCTGCCTGCTAGACTTTACTAAATGAGCAAGTTAATGAGGTCTTCATATATAAAAAGTATTAGGTATAAATCTGAAATGAGGAGTACAGAAGTGACAAGCACAGATTAATAATTCAATGCTTCTCCCCAGAACTACTTATATAACCAAGGATTCTAAAGACAGCGGTGTGAAATGTAAATCATGACTTGTTTTTTCTCTGTAAAATGAAAAAAATGAAAATGGCGGATATAAGGATATATATATATATATATATCCATAAGCACTGTATACATATTTTCTCACAATTATTTGGTATCATGATGCAGAGAAGTTAAAACAACATTTACACACCGATTAGGCATAACATTATTACATAATAACATTATGACCGGTGAAGAACAAGTGAATAACCCTATTTATCTCTTCATCATGGCACCTGTTAGTGGGTGGGATATATTAGGCAGCAAGTGAGCATTAAAGTTATTAACGTCGATGTGTTAGAATCAGGAAAAATTAGTGTGACAAATTGCAATGGCTAGGTCAGAGCATCTGCAAAACCGCAGCAGTGGTCAGTATCTATCAAAAATAGTCCAAGGAAGGAACAGTGGTGAACTGGTGAGAGTATCATCGGCAGCCAAGACTCATTGATGCACATGGTGAGCGTGTGGTTCAATCCAACAGACGAGCAACTGTAGCTCAAATTGCTGAAGAAGTAATATAATATAATATAATATAATATATATATAAAAATTAAATAAGTTAATTAGATTGAAGTAATGAGATCTGAGATTTCTTGTCTCAAATGGAGACAAGAAATAATGAGAGCATGACTCAAAATTTAGGAAGTAACTAAAGTAATAAGCATTAAAAAGATGAATGATATGACGTCCCATTGAGACAAAACAACGAGTTAATAACTGTAAAAAAGATATCACCCCAAAATAAATATATATAATATTTTAACAGAGCTAATGACGCAATAATAAACTTAAATACATCCTAGTTTATAAAGCCATCACTATTAGATAATATCTCAAAACAATGGGTTATTAATCCAAAGATAATGATTAATAACTCAAATCCCGAAGCATATAATGAGACAAGACAGATATTGACTCAAATTAAGAGGTGCAAAACCAAAATTAAATAATAACCCTTGAAATAATAGTTTTTTTGTATAAATGTGATAATAATAAAAAAGATAATACGATTCTATAATAATAAGTAAAAAAATTGTACTTTAATACATTTTTCACCCCTTGTATTACAGGGTGTTGAATAATTTGGTGTCTACAGTGAATCCACTATAAAATTATGTATTTAAGAGAGTGAGAGTGAAGTAAAGGATCCTGGGAAATGAAAGGAAAAAGGCAAAAAAAAAAAAATGTGTGTTAATTTATAGAAATATTATTTTTTTTTTTTGTTATAAACTTGTTAAAAACAATCATCTATTCAGGAAGTTTAAGGCACATTGTCTTATGCACAGTGCAAAAATCTGCATGAATATATATTCATATATACAGTGAATCCTCGTACACTTCCTATCCAATAAAAAAGCGATAGCTGATATCTGTGACCTCCCCGTCGGGCTTTCCATGTAGGACGTATAGGCGATGTGTTAACGTTAAACACTCGTGGAAAAGCCGGACGCTCGCGGTTACACTCCGAATCCCTGAGCTGATGAGCACTGTGTGTTTTTCCTGTCTGCTCTCATTAATATGTCTGCTCGGTTGTCAGCGGGATTATGCACTAGCCGAGAGTGTTCTGACTCAGAGCCAGAGGCATAGACCGAGGGAGAGAGCGGAAGCCACTCTAAATGGAGACATAGCTGAGGTGACACAAACTTGGCACATACAGAAGACTTTCCAGATATGTCATTAACTGAAGTGATGGTTAGTCACATAGAAGGAGCTATATCTGAATCGTATGTGCTGCGGTTAACGTTTTGCGCACCGAGGGGGTGGGGTTCGGTTAGTTGGAGCTTAAGAATGTAACAAGAAAAGATAAAATTATTTCCTCATTGACATACTTGTACAAAATTAGCAGCATTTTTGCTCGGACCGTTTTCCCAAAATGACATTTCTGTGGCTGTTTTCTTTTTTCTTTTTACTGAAGGGCTGTATTCGTAACACCACGGGACGTCCGCATGAGAACTTCGCAAATAAACCTTCACAAACATTTAAAAAACTTCCAATTGTAATGTTATTCCAAAACGTGTAAACTAACACGTTATATCAATAGGTGTCAATTTTCGTGTTCTTCCAATAGGTGTCAATTGTTTTGGGGACATTCGGGTTGTGTCATAATGCTGTCTAACTTCAAAGTCAGCTTTCATAACATGCTATGCCATTCAAACCCCCGACTCGACCTAGACATCTATGTCACATGACATACCGACATCAAAGTTGACAAAATCAGTCTTTATGACATGATGGGTCAAACACAATCCTTACGTATTAGATGATGTGGAACGGTTTGACTCCTGTTCTTCTTTTATGAGCATTTCTTTAGTTGACATAAGGTTGTGTTATGTCACAGCCTGGTGTGAAATTACATGACAGGCAGATGGTGTCATAACATATGACATAAAATAACCATGCTATTTGTCATTATTGTTGTCAGCTGACACCATTGGAATAAGTGTAAAAAAAATGTATATGTAGCACTATGTCAGTTGTCATGGAGAGTTTCTGTAGCCATTTAAAATTCTTTGTTGTGATACACAAAAAAATTAAAAACCATAATCAATTCTTCCTAATCAGCCAATCAGAGTGTCATATTTGAGTCACATGTCTTTTTTTCCACACCAAAACTGAAGCTAGACACAGCCGGGGCCAATATTTTTAATAATGCAAACATCGCTTTAGTTCTCATGAGCCATGGTTTAAATCATAGGACTGACAAAGAACAAGGCCCTTAACCCTCAGTCTGTCTCACTTCTAAGTAAGTTTGGATAACCTACTTGGATTGTATGTCACGTCTGCAAAAAGAAAAGCACACTAGCCAGGCTCGGGAAAAAATAAATAATGAGTATCAGATATGTAGGCGTCATGTTTGGCCCTAGCGCTCTATGTTTCATGGACTTACTTGATGGTGTTCACTCGATGTCAATGACAGGAAAACAACTACTTGTCCATGTTTCGGATAATCAGTTCAGACTCTTGAGAGACACAGCATCAGCCTGTAAAATCAATCGAGGCATAGCGTGATGAGCTCCGTATTCTGTGCTGGAGTGCGACATGCTTGGGAGAGGGTGGTTATACTGGGAATTGTCTACAGCAATTTTGGGGGAAGAAATCTGACAGCGCAGGCATTCATTACACACGACAATGACATACGTGCGTATATGTGCGTACACAGTCGTAAACTACATAATTAAATCAAGAATCGACTCTGGCATGTAAATCATATGTAGGATCCCGCAATCCCCTTGCGGTGCTTGATCAAGCCTTTCAGCAGCTGACAGCTCTGAATTCTTGCAGCGTTCTCTCCCGTGCTGGTGCCTCCATCGTCCATACATTCCTTTATTTTTCCACCGAGGAGTGAAAGGAGCTCCTCTTGGTGTCGTTTCTTTGGCTGCGCTAAAGCGAACCTGCGATAAATCGAATCCATCTTGACACTCTCCTGCTCTAGGAGCGATAAGCAGCCTTAAGCCCCACAAGGCAGAGACATGTTAGTCCTGCCAAGTCTTGGCTAACAATGCATGTGTTCGAATTGCATTAGGTCCGGCTTGATTAAACCCATTTGTGAGGCCAGTCTCGGTGCTCACCGTTCAACAGGAAATAAAGTTAACGCTTCAGATATGTGGAGGCGACCGCAACAGCCACGCAGCCCTGAAACCCCCACTGCTACTTCATTAGGCGTCAATTTGTCACGTAAACAGTTTTTCAGGTCGGGGAGCGATGAGGAGGGTTTGACAGACCGAAAGGGGACGAGTTAATGCATATTATGATCATGTTAGCTGATTGTGTGGAGGTCTGACATCGCTTGCAAACCGGCGTGCCCTCAGATTTAAATCGTCTCTCCATACTTGCTTGATAATTACACATGCAGGATCGGCCTCCGGTGGGTTTTTCAACGAACGCAGATATCGTTTTTTATAGATCACATGACCACCGCTACCCAACTCCTAACAATGCTCTGTAGTTAGGCAATTAAACAGTTAAGTGGGGAAATGGTGTAATAACAGTATGTAGCAAATGAGATGCAGCAGTCTTGCAGCACCTGAATGTGACCGGTGGGAAAGCATTAGTGTGCCTTTTCCTCTTCAAACTGCTTTCTATGTGAAATCTCAACGAGGAAACGCACCGCGGTGTACGGCATAGAGAGCGCTCGTAAGACTGTACAGCAATTACTTTACACGCCGGTGCTGGAGACAAGCACAAGAGTTTGCTCGAAGAGGGTGCTGAGAAGAAGCTATTACTGTAATATTGATGTGCTGTGAGCCTGGCTAGCAACCATAGGCTGAGATTGCCTTCAGAGAGCTCATTAAGTGGGCTTCACTTGGCGGTGTAATTAGAGTCTTGTTCACTTGAAGGGCCCCACTCTCATAGAAACTTCACCGTTATCATGAGATTCTGTGTTACTGACAGGTCAGCAGTACAAAAGGACAAGTATACAATTAAATGGTTCTGTACTGAACATGGAATCTAAGGACGGATGAAGGTACAGGTACTTGATACAACACCCGACAATTCGAACACGTATTTACCCTACAAATTGTGAAAAAAGTCTAATAGGTAATGGATAGGCTTATTACAGCACCCTTATCCAGATACTTTACCTACAAATGTATTTTAAATGCAAATGTATTAAATTGTACATTTCTCAATCCCTTTGTTACCTACAAGTCAAATCGCACCTCATTTGATTTGCTTTGCTCGGACCTCATTTCTGGGCCAGAAACAAATACAAAAAAACCAAAAGCCAAAATTATTTTTGCAGACGACAATTTCACTAAAATATTTTTTGAATTCATACAATTCAGAAATGCTTGCATAATTTACAACAGCACTTTATTCCACGATTTAAATAAGAAGCCCGGTTGTCTGGCCTCGATTTTCTCACAGCGGCTTGAGCCTCTTTGGGGTTTTTCCTGTATAAAAGGCACATCATCAGCAATCAGCTAATTATACTTCACTGAAATGCATCACGCAACGACCCCGCTGTCCTTTGGCATGCCCTGAAATTCATATTGTCATTTGCCTTGTGATCATTTAAGGCCACAAGGAGAGAAAGAGACAGCAGCACAGTGTCGGGTTTAGCTCTAAGCTCTAGAACAATTGACATTTATGAATGAGTTAATTTGTATGAAATCCAGTGTGATTCGCTCGAATTCTGCATGAGATGAATTTTGCATGAGATCAAGTTAGTGCACAAAGAATGTGGGCCAAAGCTCTCTTCTATGATGTGAATGCAGGGTGGCAGAGTAACTAATGAAAGCACCACAGAAAATCTGGAGTAATACTAAAGTGATGCTGTAATAAGAATAATATGAATACGTATTTCTTCTACCACTACCACTGCTCCTACTACAAATAAAATATTACCAGTAATACAATAATACAGGGAAGTAGTTCAGTGGTTGAAGCTCTGGGTTAATGATCACAAGGTCAGGAGTTTAAGCTCTAATATCACCAGGCTGCCACTTTTAGGCCCTTGAGCAAGGCCCTTAACCCTTAGTTCTCCAGGTGATCTGTAACATCTCTGACTCTGTGGTTTAATACGAACTTCCTACATTACTGGGATATGCGAAGAAAGAATTTCACTGTGCTGTGGTTTATTTTAATAAATACAATACTACTGTAATAACAACTACCACCACTACTACTACTTGTGAAGTTGTAGCTCAAGGGTTAGGTCTAATTGATGTTTATTTATTGAAAGGTCAGAAGTTTAAGTCCAATAATCACCAACCTGCCCCTTTTGAGCCCTTAATCCTCTGTACTATAGGATTGTTATATCATGGCCAAACCTTTGCTCTGACCTCAACTTCCTAACATCACTGGATTATGTGAAGTAAGAATTTCACTGTGCTGTACTACTATTACTACTACAATATGAAATTACTACTCATACTTCGACTACTACTACAATCTTCAGGAAATTCCCACCTTGTAAAGAATTAGTACTGTTGCTAGTGTTATCGCTACTAGCAGCAATAATATTAATAATAATAATTATTATTATTATAGTAATAATAATAATAAAAAGCAATGCATGAATATTTAAAGTTTATGCAATGCCACATCTAAATTTAAAAAGTACCCCATGTACCCCTTTGTTCTGAAGCCCTAAAGAAACGTAATCATGGCCTTTTCACTCTAGACTAAATGTTCACCTTTTGATTGAGGATAACCATCATTTACAGCTTGTACACACACTGCAAAGCAATAGTAGCATTCCTCTGGCATAGAATACAGCAGAATATCGCAGCTAAAACAAATAAAAAAGCGCTTTTCTGACAGCCAATTCGAAGGCTATATAGGAAGCAGGTCCCTATAAACCACCATCTGTTCCAGCAGAGCATGATCACACCTCGTGCTCTGCGAGAAAGGGGAGTGAAGGGGAAATGCCGTGGTGCACGGTGAAAAGAGAGGAAAATGTCCAGAAGAAAATGAATGAGGGAACGGCGAGGACGTGTTCCTACCGAAATCGAGTATGATGTATTTAGCAGGGCTGCGATTACAGAAATGGATGAGGAGCAGCTAGATGGGCCGAGCATGCTGGAGATGCTGAATGTCAGCTCTATTAATTCCAAGCAGGTGTTGCCTTTCCCTCCCTTTCTTGTTCTTTCCTTCTCGCCGCCACTTTTGGGCGCAGACTCTCTCAGTCACGCCGCTGTATCTTAATCCGCACTTTTAGGAGTTCATAATGTGGCTGTCAGCTCTGTATTTTCCCCCCGTCTCAAGCGCTTCAGTTTCTTTAATTCATGGCCTCATATGTCTTTTTCTCTATTGGTCTCTTTGACTGGAAAAAGATGTGAGGAATATTCTGACGCTTTGTCTTAACATTTCATCTGCTCGGCCTAATAATTAATGGCCGCCGTCTTTGGGCAAGATTGCTGCCGATTTTTTATTCTTTTTCTCAAAAGAGAGTACAAATGCAAAACTGTATTGCACTGAAAGAGATGTGTGGTAATAATTATAATGATTATAATAATAAAAAATTAATTAGCAATAATAATAATAATAATCATAATAATAATAATAATAATAATAATAATAATAGTAACAGTAATAAAAGCAGTTGCACAAAACTAATCAGAAAATGTAATGCAGGCAACCTAAGACAAATGCAATTCGCAAACGAGACAGACACAAAACCTGAAAAACAAACAAACAAAAAAAATTACATTACTTGTCAAGCTGACTTATTATAGTTATTACATTTTGCTCCGTATTATTGTTACTATGGCAAAAGCAACAAACACAATAACGCTAATTATTCTACTACTTTCTTCTACTACTGATGATAATAATATAATCATCATCATCATCATCACACTGGAATTTTGAGACTATAATAAGTCATAATAATCACTTTCTCTTGGGTGTTTGAATATACTCATTTCTTCACAGCCTCAGGTGTAATTATTTAATCAGAGCTACTACTCCTCCACCCCTCCAGCCAGCGGATTCCTCCGCTATGAAGTAACCCCTGCCATTCTTCTCAGTCTTTTGGAAACCATCTGTTTTCAGATTGCTTCTGAAGGGTGGCATGGAGCGCTGCCACACCACCGAGATTTAAAACTCGTTTGTAGACTTTCAAACACACGCCGAATGACAAAGAGTTAAAAAAGAAAAATAAGAGAAAGAAATCCCTCCGGCTTGATGTAGAGCAGCAGCCAGTGTTTTGAGCCGCAAGCCTGCCAAAACCTTACTCTGATTCGAGCCAAAGGAAACATATTCCACAGTGCTGTTTGAATGCTTCATTCTGATTGGTCAGAATTCATTTGTTCTGACAGCTGCTTTTTCTAATATGTTATCGTTTCTATAGTAACAACTCGCACAACGATTTATATACTAGACACTCCATATAAACAGATTAGAAAAATGTCTGTAATTGTTGAAATATTGTTTTTTTTTGTAAGAACATTTATTTTGCATTTTTTGAAGGAGTCACCAGTGTCAGCACTTCAGAGGTAACAGGTCGAAGGTAAAGTAAAGCTTCCTGACATGTGAAAGTATTCAGGTAGAGGACAATTTGTGCATTGTGGCTCCTTTTACTATACTTTACTTTAAACTAATACTTTATTTTATTAAATTTTTATTAATTTATGAAAAAATTTAACCATAACGTTTATATAATCAAAAATGGAAAACTCTACCTGAGACGTACCATTAAAAAGAAATTGCACAAGTTGTTGTGGTATATATGGTAAAATTGTTGTGGGTTCAACATTCATTTTTATAATTGATTATCCATATTCTACTACATTATCCTTCTACTATCTTTCCGAGATGTTTGTCTTCTAACCACATTTGCAAACAACGGCTGTTGAAATTAAAGTCATGTTGGACATTGCTTTTGAAACGACTAAAGTATCAAAAGTTAATGTACCGAACTACGAGAACTACATTTGTATTATTTATTTATGCAATTTAACATTCCATTCAACTGCACATAAGGACAAGTTTTCTATTATTACAGAAAAACAGTGAGGGAACCTTTACTCCACACTACTGCACACTTTCACAAGAATTGTGGGGTTACGCTTGTGCTCTCGCCACAGCTTCTCTATTAACACAGTTTGTGTGTTCACTTCACAGTAATGGGAAGATTGTAGTGGAGTAAGATATTACACATAAAAAATTCTCAAAATACAAACATTATAATACTTAAAATATGTATTTACATACAATAATAAAATAAAAGCAGAACTGTCACTCACTGAATGTTTTTTGCACCATTATTATTATTTTTATTTATTTTTTGTTTTAGGCACAGGCGACAATGTCATCAACATCACTGCTATTTTTGCCCTATTGTAATGTTTAATGTAAAACATAGCTTTTGATGTGTATCCGCATACGATAATAATAATTAGGTAATGGCATAAAAAAGCATGGGCACAAACGTCTCTATTAAATTGACCAGTAAGTATATAGTGTATCTGCATATTCTCTGTCTTAAACATATCTGCACTTTACATGTGGTGTCGTCCCGCCATTTTTCGCATCTCTTGCCATGACCCATTTTATACAGCACGGCTGTCTGTCAAACTCATTTGTGCCGTTGTGCCCCGTCTCTGGAGAACCGTACAGTGAGGAAAAAGAAAAGGGGAGCGTGAGACAAGACTTTCGCTTTGGCTGAGCCGTCCAGGGCATAAACACATCCAGATTTTTTATGAGGTGGGAGGGAAGACGGCCTGCGCTATTTACACGATGCGGGAAAAGCATTGTCTCCCAGTCGGCCGGTACATCAGGCCTCTGGAATTCTCTGGCTCTGACCTCCATCTGGATTTCCTCACTGCACACATACACACCAAACCACACATTTCCCCTTCGAATAGTTGAAGCTCAGCAGAACCAACAACCATGGCCTGATGGAGGCCACCCTCAGGCACTGTAAATTACCTTCAAAAGAACCTTTTCGATCTGTGCTCGTTCGTCTCTGAGTGAGTCACGGAGGAGGGGGGGGGTGAGTAAGAGCTTCTCATTGGAGAAGTTGCTAATGGCTCCAAACGGGCTTCTGTAGCTCAGGGCCACCGACAGCTGCTAAACAACAGCAGAGATGGGAAATTACATTTTGGCGTGCGAGTTCTCCTCGGTGCAGGATTTAACCGTAGCAAAAAGTCCTGTTGGGGTTAAAATATACAGAGATGATGTTAAGGTAAGAGATTGAGTTGAGATTAAGTAAGGGATAGAACACCTGGGGCGTGCTGTTATAGGAAAATAATCAGTGATGGACTGGTGTGCTAAAGCCAGACACAAGGCAGAGATACTGTTACCATTTTGAAGTGGATAATTTTTCCATTAAAGAATGTCCTAAAGTGTTTCATTCGGTTTATGCCACAGCTATTTGCAAACAAATACAATCTTTAATTCATTTCTGAAAGACCTCCTACGCTTTTTTCCATTTATGGTTACATGTGGCAGTTTGTTACAAACAGGAATTGGGCTATAAACAACTGTTATCTTAACACTTCTGTTTTTTTTCTGTCTTTGTTTTGCTCACTCAAGTTTATAAGACAAAACTAAAAATCAACTTATGTTGCTGAAAATGTCAAGTTACTTGACATGCTAAAATTAAGTAACCCTAATAACCCAGGGGAACTAGTAACTCAGTATTTAAGGCTCTGGGATAATGATCAAAATTGGGCCCCTGGAGCAGGCCCTTAACTCTATGTGCTCCAGGTGCACATGACCCCAGCTTCAAAACATTTGATATGTGAAAAAATTATTTAACTGTAATGTAAAAAGCAGCTTTTTTTTAATTTATAAATGATTTGTTATAAGATATTGGTTGTTTAAATGTTTGTATCGCCCCTGTGCCATGATCTGAACAAGAAATGCATGGATAATAATAGCTCAATGGTTAAAATGATGGAATTCTAATTAGAAGGTTGTGAGTTCAAATCCCAGAAACACAAAGATTAGTTGTATGAATAAGATCAATATAAGTCACTCTGGATAAAGGCATCTAGACCTCTACATTCATTGATACAACCGCTTTATATCTGTAAAGCTGCCTTAAGACAATGTCATTTGTTAAAATTTGAATTGACGAAATGCTATAAATTGAAATGTAAAAGAGTAAATAATAGGAATATTTAATAGCTTGTGAATAGCTGAGGAAACGCCATCGAAATGGAATCTGATGTGTTTGTTAAAAATTATGAAATCATGCTTTTTTTCCATGAAGGCTGTAGATCAGGACATGTATAAAAAGTGCCAAAAGGCCATACTTGTGTTCAGCTATAATTGGCTGAACAGATAATAGACAAAATAATCATCTCAACCAGACATAATAAACATCTGCTATAGTTTATTAACACTTCAAGTTAACCGGTGTTTTGAAAGTGGTGTACAAGAAGTGGTATTTGTTTGACATTTATCTGAGCAGCATTGGCTGTTACGGCTGTTGCCTCAGGAAGATGAGTTGGGGGGAGGGGAGTTGAGAAAAAATGAGAAAATATGGCTGGTCCTTTTCAAGGTCCCACACACATCTTTTTTAAACTGTAATATATGTTTTACAAGATGTTTACTGCCCTTTCTTTCTCCTTCCTTTCCCTCACTGCCTCTTAAGATTCAGCATAACTGCGCTCGCGATCTCACATGTCTCGCGTCTCGCCACTCTCTTACTGGCTGTAAATGCATGAATGAATCATTAAAAAAGCAACATTCATCCAAACCCTTTCCCAGCCTGCCTGTATGTCTTTTGATTTGCTCGGTTTGTTTATTTTTATCCTCAGCGTGACCGTAAAAGCCAGAATATTCTACGACCGTCACGAGCTGAGAAGGTTGCAGCTCCTTGGCTTGCTTTGGCCCTGTCTGAATTTGTCCGTATTAAATATGGATGAGCGATTACAGGTGAAGCAGGGATATGACGACTGAATTCGAAGCCACATCGTCGTTCCACCATGCTGGCAGGATTTTTCCTCTCTATTTTTTCCCCTCTCTACCTGTTCTGTTTGCCTTTTAGGATTAAGTGTTAGCACTTGCCAGATGCAGCCTGTTGTAATTATGAAACGTGTTTTGAGAGATCTTTCATCTCCAGCACTGGGAAATTAAAATATTTTTGCAAGGACATGATGGAGTTTGAGATGCTGGGGAATCATTTAGGCAGGAGAGAGAAAGTTTGTATTTCATTTTACACCACAGCACTGCCAAATTCTGGATCCTGATTGGTCAGAAGGTGTTGTCATTATTGTATCTATAGTAACATATTGTATAGAAAGTATACCATTTATGAAAGGTATGAGAGTTACATTTCATTAACTTTCATATTGTTAATTGACATTAATTATATAAAGAAGACACATTCTACACAGTTTAAGTAATACTTTGCTGCACAATGATTTGCACAGTGTCACTTTAACAACAGTCACATTGTAGAGTGTGTGTGTGTGTGTGTGTGTATACATATATATATATATATATATACATATACTCACTTTATACCACACCATACTGCACATGGAGACTTTAAGGACAATCACTACATCACTTTAATTTGTACTCTGTCAATATCTGCTATACTCATTAATGTATATACATATATTTTTCTATACTTTTTACTTTTTAAAATTATTTTTTCTAGTGTGTATATGTATTATATTATTCTAAACTTATTTTCATACTATATTGTTATACTTATTTTTTTATATACTTTTATACTTTATTGTTATTTTAAATTATTTCACCTAATTTTTTTTTTTGTTATTTCATTTGTATTTTTACAGCCATAAAAAGCATTTCACTACATGTTGTACTCTCCAATTTTTGAATACATGAATGATAAGGCTCCAACAACTAATAACTAAATTAATACTTACTTAAATATGAACTACTAATTAAAAGACCTTTCATTCCCTGAGGACTAATTCATGCCTGACCAACACACAGGTTGAGTACATAATGTTTTGTTCGTTAATGTTTTAATGAACACTAATAGAGGTAAATTCAGTCAAACACAATCTATACGGATGAAGATTAGTGTTCAAACTTGGTTATATCATTTGTACATATGCAGCAAACATCATTAGCCAGCACTCTGTAGGACAGTTTTCCAAAAACCACACTAACACAAAAGGATTGTGTGTTCATGAAAATTTTAAGTCAAAACATATGATTGACATAGACCCAGGAAAGCAGTCATAAATAATACACACAACAACATCTAAGACTGTCATATACCACAAGGGAAGTGAATGCAAGAGCAGAATCTTCTTATATAAAATAACTAGAAATATGAACAAAGAAAAAAAACCCAAACCTGAGCATAAGCAAGGACATGGAGAGACGAACATGAGACGGTAAGCGCTGTGAAGGGTGAAGCTATATACACAAGTGTTAATCAAGGGGATGATGAAGAGGTGTGAGTGATCATGGACGTAGGAAATGCAAAAAGTGCAGTGGCTAGTCCCTAGGCATAATCTAAATTTAAAGAAAACTCTGTATTTTAATCTTGTAGAAAACTGGATTCAAAATAAAAGAGTCTGCTAGAGGAATAAATGTTACTGTTTTTATTTCAGAGCAGTGCCCCAGGACATAGACACCCAGAACGTGTACTAGTACCAACGGGATTTGGGATGTGAAGAAAAATAGGTGAAGAATGATGCAAAATGGGGTAAAGATGATGAAGGTATTAATGTCTTTATATTTATTTATTTATTTTTTTTATATTTTAATAGCACCAGCACACCATGGAAAATTCCTTGTACATACAACCCATGATAGTTGGCAATAAAGACGAATGTCTATAATTAATCTGTCTTTCCACATTCCATAACGCACATTTTGTACCTTTTGATGGTAATCCAGCATTTTTTTATGCAATGAAATAAATAATATAGAATTTAAAATCATCAGTTTTCAAATGGTATTTTTCGTATAGAGCATTTTTTTAACAAAGTTATTGCGACACCTGACTTTTCCAGCCTTTCAGCCTCTTCCAGTCTCCAAACTGTTACTGCAAAGTTGGAGGCATAGAATTTTGAAGGATGTCTTTGGATGAGGTAGCGTTGCATTTTCCCTTTACTTGACCCAAAGGAGCCCCAGGAGCCCCAAACCTGTTTCAGCATGATAATTTTTCGGTGTTCTATGAAGATATGGTTTCCATGGGCTGGTAGATCTCCTGCTCTAGAGCTCTGAACTCCACACTGTTGAACACCTTAGGGATGAATTGGAATGCGGATTTCACCCACAGGAATCCCCTACATTAGTGATTGACTTTTAATAACACCCCCTAATATCTATTTGGCTGAATGAGCGCAAATCTCTACAATCAACCAAGATTTGATCTATAAAAAATCAAATAGAACATCTTCCTAGATGAGTGGATGGTCAGGTGTCCACCAACGTAATTAAAAAAACATGTTATGTATAATATATATTATGCATGTACTGTATAATGTTAGCTTTTCATTACTTTGGGCTTTATACATACCATAACTCATCTTATTAGTTCATACATAGTAATTTAGGCACAGTGATTGATGACTGATTTTCCCTGACCCCCCCACACACTAGTTTCAACTTATACCATGTTTCTGAATGGCTGGGAAATGTGCGTTTAAACAGCTATTGTAAACATTTCCTAATGACTTTACTGAGCTAAACAGATGCTTTTCCATGTCATTTAACTTATATAGTGAATATGGCAAGTTTGATAAATGAGCCGGAACACAAGATGAGTTCATTTATTAAAACTCATTCATGTGCTTGTCTGGGCCTCCTACGATCTTTAATACTACACAGAATTCATTCCTCCAAGGCCCAGCTATCTGGAATATTTTCTACTGGAAAGGACAGATGTGATAGATGTCAAGCGTCTCGGTGTAATTTAGGTCATATGTTTTTACTTGTCCTAAGCTGCAACATTATTGGGTTAATTATTTTTACAATTATGTCTGAAGTGCTCAGGGTCAGTATTGACGTATGCCTTGCTATAGCAATTTTTGGGGTTTTCCAAAGCTCTGGTCTTGGTTTAACTCAGAATAACTGGATATTTTATTCCATATTAGCTCAGCGTTTTTTACTATTCTACTCCACTGGAAATCCGATAATCCTCCAATTACATCTCAATGGATTTTTTGATACCATGCATTTTCTCAAACTGGAAAAGATGAAATGTTTTGGTCAGGTGAACTTTTTGAAGATTTGGCCTTTTTTTCTACTACTGTATTTTATTATTTAGAGATTTTCTAATCATAATTACGTTTAAGTGTGATGTTTATATGCTTAATGATTGCATGTGTGTTCATCATTAGACCTGATGTTTCTACATTGTGTTATAACCTTTTTCCCCCCTTCATAAAATGATTGATATAAAACATAAGAGAGGAAAAAAAAAATCAGATCATGTGAATTTGTTCTGCAAAATGATTTAAATTCCAAAGAGCTTTAAAGACCAGATTCTTCAGAATAATGAAAATCACCCTTATAGATTGTCATCTGTTTGACTTTCCTGCTTTTTTTTATTTTTTATTTGGCTTCTCCTCTACTGACTTACTCCGTGGTCATGAAAAAGATGAATTAGATGTCTATTTCTTTTGGGAAAATTGATAGTAAAAACATGCAAAATAATTAGAAGGAAAGCCCTCATTCAAATAAATATAATTTTATTGCAGTACTATATAACTGTGCATGGTTTAAAAGTAATGCTGGCAAATGAACATGGAATAACTGGGAAAATGTTCAATTCTAATACACTCCATGGTGGCGAGCACATTCTGCTTCATGTCCGATACTTCATATCTGGCCTCCCCTTGATGCGCATTAAAATTGTGTAACGCAAACCCAGTGTGCACAGTGAATGCAGATGAATTTTACATTTAGGAATTGCATTAATAATGCACTGTAAAATCCCATGTTATAATAACCTCTGCTCTTCTGGGAAGATGTTCTACTAGATTATGGAGTGTGCTTTCAGAGTAAAGTCATGTAGGTGATGTGAGGAAGCCTGGGGTGCAGTCAGCACTCACATTCATCCCAAAGGTGTTCAATAGGGTTGAGGTCAGAACTCTATAGTAGGAGATCTTCCACTCCAACCAATGCAATGCATATCTTCATGGTACAATTGTGTGCCTCCTAGTTCAAATATTGGGAAAATTCAATGCTACATCTAAAGACATTTTATACAATTGTGTGCGTCTGACTTTGTGATAACAAAGACACACAAAGAATACAGTATCACAAAAAATGTCAGATTCCCCAATACATTTGTGTATAAAGATGTGTATGAGATGTTTTCAAAGTATCTTTAGAAAAATATTAGGTTTGCAGTACAGGATCTTGAAGGAATTTCATTGTTTCAGAATGCATTAGACAAAGTTTGGAAATGTAGCTAAAGAATTGTTTTTGACTTGTGTCTGAAAACTTTGTTTGAGAAAGTCTTGTTGACGTTTAAATTGTCTGCGAATGTATTTTCACAGAGTAAACAGCAGAGCGCTTTAAATGTTCGAAACATCTCAATAGCAACAAATCTTAATCAGTAGGATAAGACTGAAGTCGCATGAATTTGTTTCGCAAGTGTTTCCCGAAAAAGATTTAACGAACGAGTTCTTGACTCCACCATAACCCGAGTCTGCTGCACACCTACATGCTTTCTGCAATTCGACATTTATGTGATTTAATTGGTACAATGCCACTGACCGGCCTGCAGACTGGTCTGAATAAAGTCAATAAATTAACTACATGTGAAGAGTGAATGAAAAAGTACAACAATGTTCAAACCGGAGAAAAAGAAAGCAATTATAGGAATAATCACTGAACAAAAATAATAATAACACTAAACCTCCAATTTGTGCAAATGGATAGCAGCTCTGAGCTGCACATAAAATCTGAATAAAGATGTTATTTGAATAAGAAATGAGTCAGACTACTTGGTAATATGGTAAGAAGGCTTTCAGGAGGAAAAATGCTTGTTAATTAACAAACATTTTCAACATAAAAACTGTTCAAGTACTTAACATAACAAACATCTCACAAGTCTATGTGAAATATTCTTCTTCTTCTTCTTTTTTTTTTTTTTTCATAATGCATTCCTGGCCAGCAGTTTTATTATTATGATAATGGTATCAGTTGGTGGTTACACACCAGGATAACACAAGATGATAAAGAAGAAAGGGTCGTCTAGAGTACACACAAAGACGGAATCAAAGAGCTCTTGTCATGTGCTTTTTGTTAGAAGCTATTAGCAGCGAAAGAGGAATTTACCCAGGTTTTAATCTCCGTCTCTGAAATTTTCTGTGCGCTCATTTGAAGCGAAGTTTTCAAAAACGATGCTAAATCTTCTCAACTTGCGAAGTAAAAATACATTTTTTTAAATAATTCAGGTGTTTATACAAAAGCTACGAGAGTTGATTAGCTCTCAGCCAATATGCCGGTATTATACTCGCCTCGATATGGCATAAATGGATTTCAAATCAAATCATGTGTAAAATGAATATGCAAATCCTATTCAGTAAACCATAGGCCTCTCTGTTAAACGCTTAATAAAGGTGGCATCATGCTGATCCTCACGAACAAGCAGATTTTACAAGCTCTATGTAACTGCGATGTCATTTAACGCTCCAGTCTCTATGAGTTAAAGTGTTTCGGGGATTTTTTTCATGTTGCTTTTCTCGGGACATTTTTGTTTCGATAAACTGACTAATGTCGAAATCAGTCACAGCTTTGATTTCGCTTCCAGCACCGCTTTTATTTATTCAGGAGTTACTTTTTTATCTCCTCATTAAAGGAAAAAATTATTTTGCCTCTTTTTGTCTACTCGTGGCTTGTTCACTTCATGTATGCTGATTGATGTGTTAACACTGATAATTAAATCATTATGCTATATATATATATATATATATATTATGTATCTTCTTTCCTTCTTTCCTTCCTTCCTTCCTTCCTTCCTTCCTTCCTTCCTTCCTTCCTTCCTTCCTTTCTTTCTTTCTTCTGCTTGCGCTTAGTACCATAATACCAAAATGTAGCATTCTATCTATATGGCCAGGTTTTGAGTCAGTCTTAGTTCACTTCTCTCTTCATTGTCTTCTAAACTTCATTATAAGCTCAGGATGTTAAATGTATTAGTATTAACATGTCCCACTTTATATGTTACAAACATGCAGTTTTTGCCTTTAGTGAAAACTTATCTGACATACTGCATAAAACCAAGATGTTTAGTGATACTACAAACCCCAATTTTCACATCACGGTGTAACTATGAGAGCATCTAGAGATTCCAGGTTTATAAAGAGTTTGGAGAAACA
>MU551524.1:338983-342636 GCA_024362625.1 Silurus asotus
TATGTGTGTATAGAAGAGGTCTCCAGTGTAATGCATCTATCTATCTATCTATCTATCTATCTATCTATCTATCTATCTATCTATCTATCTATCTATCTATCTATCTATCGTACAATATTTATCCACTTGTCTGTCTGTCTAAATTATTTTGTAACCTAATAAGCATCACATTTCCTTTTCTAATGAACTTTGATTAAAAAAATACAATTCTACTGCGGTCTATAATATAAGCGATAACGCTGATGCTAACATCAGATACGTTTCATAGATGTGCCATACAGGCATTGGCAGTTGAGGGGTTAAAGCTTCGGATTACTGATTATATGAGAAACTCGAATATGCAAACAACAACAACAACAATAAATTACTTTGAACTTTACAAATTCATTTAGAAAATGGTCAAACGTTAGCAGTTTCAGATTCCTGTTGTATACGAGGAATAAAACACTTTGTGCAGTGATGGTAAAATCTAGTTCTGAGTGGTTAAAATATAAACTATTTCACATCAGCACACATATCAGTCTGTTGCTGATTTTATCGTCATAAATTTTTTTCACATTATTATGAATAAAAAAAAAAATTCAGCCCGGGTTCGATCCTCGGTCAGGGAACCGACCCCAGCCACTCTAAGTGCCGGTCCCAAGCCGGGATAAATGGGGAGGGTTGTGTTAGGAAGGGCATTCAGCGTAAAAACATGTGCCAAATCAAACATGATGATCCGCTGTGGCGCCCCCTAACGGGAGAAGCCGAAAGAAAGTTTTTATGAATGAAAAAGATGTTAATTAATGTGGCTAAACTCAAACGTATAGACTTACCTGGATCTGTTGGCAGATTCCGAAGAAAAGAAAAACAAAATATACCGAACACGTGTCTCAGAAAAATACCGAAATAATGTTTCAAGCTGGTGAATGAAACGCAGGATGCATTTGTTTATCATACAGATTGCCTGTAGGGCTGACTACAGGAACAACATGATGCAAAACCCTGCAAAAAATGTGACACTGCAGTGACGCCTTTTCAATCAGAAGATAAAAGGAGATACATGAAATACTGTTTTCTTTCAAAAAAATAAGCTAAAATCTGGAAATCTATTGTGGATTTTTAGTGTGCATGCACACACACAGTTCAAACGGCGTAATGATAAAGCTCAATTCCGCTCAATGAATCATTAAATGCTTCATTACTTCTTTATTAATACTTTATCCTTTTGTTAGTTATAGACACTATATGAAGAGCTGCATGAAGCTATTTTACACCAAAAACTACTTGACAGTTAATCACTTGATTTATGTACACGTTTGAGAGTTTCAGGCATGATAAAGCGCACTGAAAAGTTTGCTTTCCAACTCCGATTAATCAAATTCAATGCGACACGATGAGAATCTCCTGAAGGTTAATCAGATATTTGGCTGAATTCATATTAATCACACTCATTAAGCCATAATGGAGATTTACTGACCGCTAATGAATTAATCGCATTACACTTTAATCGAATTCATTTCGACATGATAGAGATCTTCAGAAGTCTGCGTGGTAGAACAACATGAGGAGAAAAAAAAAAGTGGCAGCATATATAAAACCTCGTTCCCGGTGAGTGGAGCAACAGCTGGATGTCGGCTCGTGCACAGGGACGCTGCTGTGCCACATTACTGCTCCACTTGCTTTTTGAGCCAATGGTCAGAGTTTTTTTTCTTTTCTTTCTATCCCCCTCCTCTATCAGACTAATTAATTCAAGTACAAACCACCCCTGAGGTAGCAATTAATGATAAACTTATTAAACGCTAAATGCCCGGGAGGCCTGGATCCTGTCTGGACCTCAGTGCTGGCACTTGTGCCACTTACTCAACTGTCACATCTAATGATTCAGGGAGATGCACACTGAAAACACAGAAAGCACAAAATAAACTCTGTGTGTGTGTGTGTGTGTGTGTGTGTGTGTGTGTGTGTGTGTAAGAGAAAGAAATAACCTATTGAATCTATATGGACAAAAGTTGTAGACAACTGACCATATGTTTTTAAACATCCAATTCCACATTCAATCTCCATTTCCTGAGCTACAGTAATATCCTCCATTCTTCTGGGAAGATGTCTCACTAGATTTATGGAAATTTGTGCACAAGTTGTTCGTGGTTGGTGGTTAGAAGGTGTTAGTAAAGTAAAGTACTGATGTAGATGAGGTGAAGAGGCCTGGGGTGCAGTCGGCCTTCACATTCATCTCCAAGGTGTTCAATAGGACAATAGGTTAAGGTCAGAGCTCTATAACAGGAGATCTTTCACTCCAACTTATATAAAACAAGGAAATCATAGTGCTGACTTTGTGCACAGGGATATTGTGATGGTGGAGCAGGTTTGGGTCTACTAGTTCAAGTGAAGAGGAAATGTAATGCTATTAAATGGGAACATGATTTTAATTCCTAACCTTATAAATTAAGTATTGAGCACATGTTGGTGAAAAGAAGTCAAACTGAAAACCTTTTTATTCCCGGACCCCTCTCAATTTCTATATTGTTATTTTTAACAACAAAAAACTGTCAATGTACTTGATTCTCAAAGTCTCTCGGACTCTAGTCTATATATATATATATATTAGCATGTGCAATGTTATTCCTATGAACAAAATCATTGGGACTCCAGAGTTTTTCAGCCGTATGTGGGTTTTTCCCTCAAACTGTTACCACAAAGTCAGAGGCACTTTAAATGCATTAGTATTAAAATTTCCCTTCACCTTATCTAGAAGACCAATGACGATGCCCCTGTGCACAAGGCAGCTACATAACTCTGACCTTAACCCTATTAAACACCTTTATACTACACCTGCACCCTAGACCTCCTACATGCATATTTCATATAATATAATGCAGTAAAATATATTTTTTATTATTTGTTAACATCAACAAACAGATTATGTATTCACACTATAAGAAAATAGTAAAAAATATAGTATAAACATATTCTAAATTAATATATGAATATATGATATATATATTTTATGAACTACATTTCAAAGATATAACACACACACGCACACACACAAGTTGTTAATTATTAATAATAATAATCACATTAAAACTATATTTTATTTATGCTGAAGCATGTAATGTCAAATGTTCAATTTTAAGGAAAAAAATAAGAGAATTCTTGTAATTTGATGGTTGAAACACATCTCCAAAAATTTGGTAGAGGACAACAAAAGGCAATGTTCTTTAAAAAATTTTAAAAAAATAGCAGGAGGAACATTTTACAACTAGATAGGTTTATTTGCCAATTTTTAGTAAAATCATTGGGTATAAAAAAAAAGTGTATATACAATATATTTATAGCCAATCATATTTCTAACCTGTTGCTAATTGACCTAGTTAATATACATATATCTAAAATGCATTCCGAAAATATTATGTTGCCTGATACTACAATCAGATTTATTTTCTCATTAATCTACACTTCTATTTCAAATGGAATCAGAATTCTAAAAATGTCTGTAAATATGTTTTCTTGAAATAAAACTGAAATATCAAATGTAAGTATTCAGTCCTTTTGCAATAAAACATGAAAATTAGACTCTGCTATTCAAACAGTCCTAACACACACACACACACACACACACACACACACACACACACACACACACACACACACAGACCCCCTGCCGTTAA
>MU551524.1:342668-362770 GCA_024362625.1 Silurus asotus
AAAATTCAGGTTTTCTTTCTAACACACATTTTCTTTTCTATTGAAACAGACCATATAAAGAGATGTCCCTTGTAAAAGTGTCCGAGTGGGACCTTTCAGGCAAAGTGGCGGTTAAATAAATAATAAATCGAGCGACAGATCATAAATCTTTATGAAGAGGATGTGTTTCCTAAAGGGATCTTTCACAGACAGTAACTTCAAATATAATTCATAGCTCCTACACTCTCCGACGTGCAAAGAAGCAGATGATGTACACGACAGGTTGGAGTGAGTGGCGAGGTCGGTTTTCGGGTTGGCGTGGGCGTGACTGTGTCTGAATGCTGGGCACGTTGATAGATGATAGAGATGGACCATGTGTGCCATTAAAAAACAGGCCTGGTGTTGTCCCCGGGGTTCACACGAACACAAAAGGGCACAGGGAACCCGGATGTGAGCTTAATAGAGCACCTCTGATCGGCTGAACAGCGGTTCCTGCTGGTGCGCCTGTGGGTGACTGCTGTCCAAATGTTAATTAAAACGGGAAAATTATGAAGAGAAGATTGGCTGTTTTGTTCCCTTTAAGCATGCCGACGGTTAGGATTCATTAAGCAACACTGGATTGCACATTCCTGGAATAAATTAGCATGTTGATGGCGATTCTTTACCGAAAGCCACGCTACGTGCAGTAGAGTTTTATTCCTGTTTAAAAAAAACTAAAATGTATCCCTTGGGCTGTAGAGACTGAATCAGTTGAGCCTTAATTTCACAGGGACGGAGAAGACTAGGATCGGCACAAGAAAGCTAATCAGCTCTGCCTCTCTTCTGTTTTTTTTTTGTTTTTTTTTTTTAGGAATGTGCTCCCTGAGACTGGCAGCACTGCCTTATTTATTTATTTATTTCATTTCATTTCTTGTTAAATACGTTCCGGCGCTCGTCTTCAAGCCACGGTAATACTGGAACGAGCTCTGAAAGCCACTGGGGAGAATCTGTAGCAAATGAAGAACAGGAAAGGAGAGTCAAGGACGCCGCTGACGCCCTGCAAAACCGATTCAGTTTAGCATTCTCTCTCATCGCTGACAGTGATTCCTCTATCTCCACTGATCGCATGCGAAGTCTGTTTGCCAGACAGGACGCTTCCTAATCATACAGAGAGCGGCTGCAGTCACCTCTGAGAGCTTACGCAGAGAATAAAACACTTCAGAGGTGAAAATAGAGAAATGATCAACCAAGACATGGAGTCATGGGATGGGTATCATGACCTATTAATAAAAAGCTATTAGTAATAATAGATAAAAGGGGATAGAAACTCGTAGAGTCTTCAAGCACAAGAATCTTTGACATAACACCATTGATACTGTTGTTGATTAATATTCAAAATATACTGCGTTAGTGACAGAAATTATATCATGCATTAGAAATTCAGATAAATTCACAGAATTTATTCAAGCTAACTGAATCAATTCAGCCGGGATTTCAAGTCAAGTAGCTTTTATTGCAACCATATCCCCCATGTCCAGGGTACTATAGAAAACAACAGAAAGTTACACAAGCTAACACAGGGTGAACAAAGACTTGAAAAGACTTACATACAGGACTATGTGGAAAACTTGGTGCAAACAACACAACACAATACAGTAATAATGATAGAACATTAACTTGATTAAACTGATTTGATGACTGGATGGAGTTTTACCCAAATTGGAAAGCAATTTATTTCAATATACATGTTTTATTTGAAGCGGTTATACCGTTGTTTATAAGATTGTATAGTGCCCCTAAGTTTGTTCCTTATAATCGTAAGTTTATCCCTAATGAGGGAGGCAGTGGTGATTGTGGAAAGGAAAAACTCCCCAAGATGGCATGAGATAGAAACCTTGAGAGAAACCAGACAACCAGACACTCTGCTACTAAGGATGGCTTCACACGGACACCCTGAAAAGATACATGAGGCTACTGTGGAGAGTTAAAACTCAAGGACCATGAAGATGGATTTGGACTGTAATTGATATGAACAGTTTGCTAGAATGGCTCAAGGCAACACTTGAACGGTTTTGCATTAAAGTGCCCATCAGTGAACAGCTGATAGTTAAATTTGAACAATGATAGAGCTATAATGAATAAAGATTTCGTGTCACCCAATGAAAATCGGCTCCCTTTTAAATCTTAAAGTTTCTTCCAAATATCTTCTCAGGGAGTTTTCCCTCACCACCATTCCTCATTTTGGATGCTCTTATAGGGATTCATTTGTGAATTTAACTTTTATTAATAATTATTTATTTCTGTAAAGCTGTCTTTTTTACAGTGTCAACAAAAATTCTGAATTAAGTCATCATCTCCTGGAAAGTAAAATTTTTTGAAATGAAAAAGAAAGAAACATTGAGAGGAACTAGACAACCAGACACTCTCCACTGCTGAGGATGGCTACATCCTATACATGATACACAATAGATAAAGCTTCTGTGGAGAGATAAATTCGAAGACCATGAAAATTGATTTGGACTCTAATTGATATGAACAATTTTCTCGAATAGCTTAGGCTTCTAGAATTTTCTAGAATTTTAGGTTTCTTCCTCAAGCCATCTCATGGCGTAGAAGTCTCGACAGTAGAAAGTAGAAAGTGGAGTAGAAAAGCATCTCACAAATGTCGAACCCTGAGGTTCATAGGCTACAAAAGATGCAGAAAAGATCACAATAAACACACATCTGGTCAGTGTGCACGTCATGTAATTAGTAATGATTCACCACACTGAGTCTGTAAGTCTATATAGGCTGTTTACTCTGTAGGCCGATTCCGAACTGACAATGTTTCAATGAGGAAATGCAGCACAATCATAAAATAATTGCACACACACACATACACACACACACACACACACACACACACACACACACACACACACACACACACACACACACACCGTAACGATTCCCTTTACAGCTGTAATAAGACTCTGGTTATGCAGTTATGCATGATAAACACAGACCACGATAAATATCTCGTTAATGTGCTTGTGTAAAGATTTATCTTCATTAGAAGTAATCGGAATCTACAAAAAAGGAATGTATGGATTTTTCCGTGTTTAAAACGCACTTCTGCTCGAATCATTAAATACGCCTAATAGAGTTTATTACAAATAAAACGGTCTGGTTTAAGTCCAAGATGCAGTATTGGAGCGTGCAGCGCGTTTGCTGATTAAGACATGAACATATGCAGTAAACAGGAGGCCCACTCGTAAAATAATAATAATAAAACGCTTAATGTCAGGAACAACTGCGAGGAAAGAATGGAGATATCGATGCGTGACTGACAGATATAAGTGGATTTTGGTGACTATAAATTAATCGTTAGATGACCATAGCTTAATTATATAGCCCACATTTAGTTCCAATCCGATTCCTGGGCAGTGCTGAGATTAACAAGAGCCGTTGATTTTCTATATTCCTTTCTACACATTTATATGAAAGACAGTAGGATAGGAATTATTCTCCAGTTATATTCTTCATTTACTCTAGTTTGTATTAACTGTGAATATCAGTCTCACAATCCATACTTATACAGTACATATATACTACAGTGGAATTCATCTATACTAGGGGTCACCAACCCTTTTTGAAACTGAGAGCTATATCTTGGTTTCCGATTATTGTGAAGGGCTACCAGTTTGATCCACACAGTTTTTAGTTTGATCTGAAATGACATATTTGCTCAATTTACCTTTTATTATATCTTATTATTAATAATTAATGATATTCATCTATGTGAAGACACTGATCATGTTAATGATTTTTCATAATAATTATCAATAATAATTTAACAAATTAGGAAACAGCTATTTTTTAGAAAAGGCCCGCGGGCTACTCATGTGGTCCATGGTGACCCCTGATCTATACATTACAGTAGTAAGTTGGTTAGATTTTGATCCACTCAACAGAAAATGTAAAGTAATGGACATTAATGCTTTATTACTAAAATAAATAATTCAATAATGTGTTAAAAAAATGTAATAAAATTTGTTAATAAATAACTGTTTAAAATTGTATTCCTAACGTTCCTGAACGTTCGGAATTTCCAAATTTTCCAAACTGCAAATTATCGGGGGTTGACTATATACAGCATCCATACATCTGCTTAACTGTAGTGATTGAATATGTTAAAAACTTAAAAAAATAATACACAGAGTTTAAGCTGTTAACTAGATTTGACCCAAGTTCCTTTTCACACCTGAGATTTATTTCATATTAGACTTGAGAAGAAAAAAAACGAGGAACATTTTCTTAGAAAATTTTTTATATTTATATATTTTATATTTTTTCCTGTCTCTGTTTTGTTTTTGTTTTTTGTTCATTTTTATGCTAATTGTTTGTTGGTTTCCTGTTGGTTGGACTGAAAAGCTTTATGATATTTTTAATTAAAAATCTCAAGTTTAAAAAGAAAAATAAATATGAAACAATCACACTGGAATAAGGATTCAGTTTAACCATTGGCATACATCGCTTAAATCAAAAATGTTCATATAACATTTTCTCACTGCACAGTTCCTGTTTGGAGATTTCAATATAGCTTTCTTAAACGCAAGGTGCTTTTTTCGATCTTTAAAAAATTGATTTCTGGTGAAGGCAAACTAGAATGAATGCAGTGTCAATGTCTAACAACGTTACATTTATATATGTTTAATTCCCTCTTTCCTGGATTCCTGTTGTAATAAAAGCAGCTAGCAGTTTCGCTTAGGAGCTGAGGGCGTGAACTAAAATAAAAATAATAATCGGAAATCGGTCCGGCGCGTCTAGGGTACTGCCACATCGATTCGCTAAGTCAAGATCTGGTTCAAATAGCAAATGACAACAGTTAAAAACTGATTCTGCAGTTGAAAGTCAATGCATATCCCTCGGTTCCTGCACATATTGTATGTGCGTGCGAGTGAGTGAGTGAGAAAGAGAAAGAAAAAAAAAGGAGAGAGAAAGAAAGGGAGGGAGGGAAAAAGAGGGAGCACAAGCATTTCATTCATCGCTCAAAAGCAATAAACAAATCCCCAAAAATTGTTTCACGGGTGTTCTCATTGCCTGTAGTCATGATGGCAGGATTAGTGAATGACACATCCAACTTTAGTACCAGTTTGTAGTTCCGTTTAATGTTTTGAAACAACCGTGAAACAAGTTGGTTCCTGCCCTGCCTTACCTTCTAGCAACTATACACAGTCATTCCTTTACCAGCCTTCCCTATTCTTTTTCTCTCAGAGAGTTAATAAACCAAAAAGCACAGCTTGTCATGCTACTAAGAAACCAGAAAGTCTCAAATGTCTCAGGCCTAAAATACTTTCCCATGGCAGGGAACTTACATTTGTCTGAACTGAAGTGAACAATACTGGGACATGCTGGAACCATATAACATCTCCAATGAACTGGAACATATTAGTGAATTAAAGTGAGTAAGTGTTCCTGATTTAGCTATTTATAAAAGGTGGTGGTGGTGGTGTGTGTGTGTGTGTGTGTGTGTGTGTGTGTGGTTGATCATGGTCATTCGAAGACAATTTCTCATATTGCATTACATGAATGTTTGCTTAACTCACAGTTTGCTGCTATTTAGATAGATAGATAGATAGATAGATAGATAGATAGATAGATAGATAGATAGATAGATAGATAGATAGATAGATGAGACAAATTAAACTATAAATAGTGTGGTCTTATTAGTGATAACCCTGAACAGGTGTGAGTACTCAGTCATGTGTAACAGCCCATGTGGCATGCAGGGGCTGATGGGTAATGAAGTCGTGCACATTTCAGCATAATCATGGTTAAAGTAATCTATCTACAGTAATCATGTAAAGTTTTTACCTAATTTTTTTATTTTTTATTCTAATAAAAAAAATCATTACAGGGAGAAGAAGGGAAAAAAGAGTACATTGTTGTGATGCAAAGTTTCCAAGGAAACAGAACGTTTCAGAGAAAAGTCCTTCACTCCAAGGTCTTCCTTATTTCCCATTCATTTCTTTTTTCACAGATTTGAGACTTTGCTCAGACACACAACGACACCTCTCTCGTATATAGACTGGATTTGAAGTACAGCTCTCAGCACTGCTGCAGGATGTCACAAGGGTAGGAGAGGAAGTCACAGAGGCATACACAAGCAGAGAGATAGCACTGCCATTTCATTTCATGATTTAAAAAGATTTTGCTTACACAGCTGACAATAAACTGATGTCCAAAAACATTGTTATTATTATTATTTTTTTTTTAAGAAAACTTGGTGTACCCATAAAACTCAGCATTTATTCAGAGAAGACCCTGAGGATTCCTTTCTTGTGCCTTGGAATAGGAGAACCAAATCATAAAGGAGCATCATTAAGGAATATTATGGGAACTTAAAGACCTTTGTTGTACCTTTTGTTGTGTTTGCACTATGGGGAATGAAAATGTATCTGTCCCATACGTTCTCCCAAACTCGTTATGTATAGAAACTATATAAAAAAAAGGAAAAAGCTTAGAAGTGTGTGTGTATATATATATATATATATATATATATATATATATATATTTATATTATATATTTGACAGACAACATTTACCAAGGCCAACTTTCACTTTGATCTCATTCATACAATCTATCTATCTATAATCTATCTATCGTAAATAAATAAAACTGGAATCTTTTCATTATGGCACCTGTTAGTGAGTGGGTATATATTAGGCAGCAGGTGAGCATTTTGCCCTCAAAAATCATGTGAATGGATGGATGGATGGATGGATGGATGGATGGATGGATAGATAGATAGATAGATAGATAGATAGATAGATAGATAGATAGATAGATAGATAGATAGATAGATAGATAGATACCCCTTTCACCAAAAAAAAGTGTATCATGTGCCAATATGTCTATTTTAATTGGACAGAAAATATGTACCATTTCAGTGAACCATCTATAAAGTAAAAATACTCTGCCTTTTACTTCTTCTTTTTCAAAAAATTGTTTATTCTTTCCCCCTTTAGAGATACGGTGAATAGTTCAACCATCCTTCCCTCTCATTGGAGACGTGTCTTCTCAACGGTGACAGAAACGCAGAAAGGATGTTGACAAATAAATACAAAGAACATCTCTCACGCCAGCGCTATGAGCTGCCACAAGGTCACTGAGCGGGAACAGAAGGTAAACACAAGACCGAGTTTCCGAAGTTTCGTGCGGGCATGGAGAAGATCAACGCTCGCCAGAAGTGGATCCCGAGTGAAAAAACATTGGCATGTGTTTAGATCCAGCTTACTGTAACTCCACGTTATCCAACGTCTTCATCTTCGACGAGGTGGATTTTCTTGTGCATGTGAGAGACTCCTTCTGCCTATCCTCTTAACCTGAAAATACATATTCGATGTGACACTAATTCCAGGTTTTGCATACTGGCGGATCGGGAGCATGGATAAGTTCAGACTCGCGATAAGTATCGGGTTTCTTTAACGTAAATTCCAATTAAATCCAGATGCTGTCTGTCTTTCGAGTTTGTTCTTCTCATGGGAGAAAGCTGGATTTCATCTTGAAGATCAAGACACCAACATGCTCATGTTGACTGCTTTAGTGTTTTTGATGGAGGTTTACATTTACACATTTGAAGATTTTTTTTTTTGGAAGCTAAATTGATCTTTATAATAAGGTAAACCCTGGCATTCTATAAACATGTCACCCAGATAAGGATTGGTTCCCCTTTTGAGTCTGGTTCCTCTCAATGCTTCTTGATCATACCATCTAAAGGAGTTTTTAATTGCCACAATTGCCCCAGGCTTATATTTAAATTTATATTTAAGTTTTTGTTCTATAATCGTACATCGACCAATGAGGTCAACAATAATATCGAGGTTGCAAATGTTTTATTTACAGTATTTTTGTGTGTCTTGTATTTTATGCATTCCAGTGCCTATTCGTGTCAAATGTGTATAATCCTCACTTCATTGGACTTCTGAACAAAACAGACTTACGAACCTGCTCCTGAAACGTAACTCAGTAATGTGCTTTTTTTGCATTTACTGGAAGTTAAAGGTGATAATAAGGAAGAAACCATTTTGTAGCATGCTGTAAGGCTGCGGTCCCCAAACCTTTTTTGCGCCACGGACCGGTTTAATGTCAGACAATATTTTCATAAACAGGCCTTTAAGGTGTGGTGGATAAATATAACAAAACTAAATGATACGAGCGGCATAAAAACTGGTATTTTCTAAATATAATAAAAATGTGAATCCACTGTGTTGTTTTTTGTTCATTTTGCTCGCTTTGGGGTTTGAATTTAGCAGTTATGTATTATGTGTTAGCGGCTGGAGCCCCTTTTAAAAGGTAGCGGATGGAGGTAAGAAATGTGGCCGAGGCATCATGACATGCATCAAGAGTGAGTCATAGACAGATTTTCTAAAATAAAACATTGTTCATAATCAGATAATAAATAAAATGGAAATAATGTAAGTTATGTATTCTTGCTGTGTGGCCCAGTACCAATTGACCCACGGACTGGTGTCAGTCCGCGGCCTGGGAGTTGGGGACCACTGCTGCAAGGAAAGAAAGTTAATTATTTTTCCTAATTCTTAAAGTTAATAAAACAAACAACAAGACAAGCCAAGCCAAGCTTGTCATGTTATGAAGAAACCAAAAAGCTCAAATTCAATCGACCTGAAAACTTTAGTGACAGTTTTTGGATTATTACAAGCATTAGAACTGGAGACTCCTTCCACGAATCTTATAGAAAGTACAATCATTACATGTATTTATTATTGGATTTACATGATGTACATTGTCAGGCATTGACACAGAAACAGAAGGTGAAGCGGGGGCTAAAGATGGTGAGATTTTAATTGTGAGTGAAGAGCATGGACAGTGAGTTATTAGAGGGACAGTGCAGGTATGACGTTTTGGAGACAAGGTGACAGAGGTACTTGAGATGGTTTGGTCATGTGCAGAGGAGGGACATAGGGTATATCTGTAGAAGAATGCTGAGGATGGAGGAAAAGAGAAAGGCCAAGAAGGAGGTGGTTGGCTTGAAAGACGCAGATGTAGAGGACAGAGTGATATGAGGACAAATGATGCGCTGTGAGGAAAAAAGAAGAAGACATGATGTATATGCTATAGAAATAAGTAAATATGTAAGTCGTTACTGGAATTTCAATTGGAACTGAAGCAATCTGACCTATCAGATCCAAGAATTCTACAATGCTGTGTTTTTCTAAACCCAAATGTGGTCACTTGCAAAATCGTTGTAGTTAGTGATATCTGCTGTCATGACGATTAAAGCAACACATCGTGAAAAAGAGGAGAGTGTGACCCGGTCATGACTTAATTGCGCAGCCTAAGAAGAAAATCAATAAAAGCACTTTAGGGCAAAGGAAATCTAATGAAGGTGCCAAAGACAAGAGCAGCAAAGGAGCTCTGGTGGCTGTGTGTGGCACCTGTTGCCAGGTAACGGCTGATGGACATCTCGAGCTCTTTATCTTGCAGGAGGAGGTGGACGATGGCACTCAAGGTCAGGAACAAAATCACGAGTGGCTACATAATGCGAGCTCTTGAGTTTCGGTTGAAGGAGTGGAGAGGCTGGAGAGTGAAAAAATTCTTCACACTTGAAGATTAAAATCACATTGTTGCCTGTATACAAAAAAAAAGAAAGAAACAAAGAAAAAAACCCCTGACCTTTTTGGTGCTTAGAGGCTGCCTGGTGAGAATTTAGATTCATCTGGAATTCGAAGCTGCTATGACATTATGGGTAGGCATATCTTGCCCATGCAATCATGCCCAGCAATCGTGTCTCTTTAACTATAGCTTATACGTCAAGAACAATATAAACAAGTGCTCTTTCCTATATAAACAGTGCTGGTTCAATCTGCAACAAACACAGCTTAAACATTTAGGATTTCGGCTTTCAACGCACATGACCTCATTCAATGCCACCTTGATCCTGTAGCCCACCGGCTCAGGAACGTCTGTTTTCAAACCCGGGGTCTGGTGTAGCATTGATTTTCATAGCTCTCTGATTATCTCCATATGGTCCTTGCCGGGTTTTCATTTTTTTTCCTCCCCTGCCTAATGGTCTATTTTGTTCAGCATACCGTCTTGCTGTGCATCGGAAACAGTGGCATAAGTAAATTAGCTATGAATGAGTGCTAGTGGGAACCCTCCATTAATCCAAGACACCCCGCTGGCCGATAGCTGTGAACTTCCCTCCCGGTCCCTTGGAGCTGAATTAGGCAGAAGAATAAGAGACAGAGAATGCAACTGTCAGGCTCCAATTATTTGCAAAGCGACGTGCATTTGATTACAAATTATGTGCAGCCGATTTGCCCTCGCAATTAGCCTTGCTCTTTTTCTCCATCCGGCTTCGACAAGGTACGAGATCTAAAACATTAATGCATGGTGGCTGATTGATACAAACTTGGCCGGCGTTGCTGTGATGTGAGGCCAGCCAGGGTGTAATGACAGTCAGCTCTGCACTCAAAGCTCTGTACAAATTTGTTTGTAATTTACTGTTTCATTTTCAACAGCTGATTGGTCCTATAGCTTTTAAGTTATTGTGAGCCATTTCCCTGTACTTTATCTTCTTCTACCTCTACTTTCGGCCTCTCCCATTAGGGGTCGCCACAGCGGATCATCCGTCTACATACCCCATGTCCTCTACATCTGTCTTTTTCAAACCTAATTTCCCTTTACTGTATATAAATAAAAATAGATTTAACATTTTGTACTACACTTTTACAAATTCTTTGGTCAAAGGTATTTAATTGATAAAAAAGGAATCTAAATAATTTGTCCAAAATATTAGGAATCTGGTTATTAGTTGCCACTTTATTGAATCAGGTGATAGCTTATTGGTTAAGGCATTCAACCCTGAAGCCAAGGGTAGTAAGTTAATATCCCAGCCACAGCAAACTGCCAGTCCTGTGCCCCTGAGCAATGCCCTCAGCCCCATAGCTGTCACTTTGGATAAATGGTAAATGTGAATAAATATTATAAATAAGCATCAGTCAAAACCAATAGTAATTGCTATATAATGGTATTGTGTTCTATTAGTATTTCTTTATCATTAGACACATATAATTGATATTGTTGCAACCTGTGCTTGTACGTTGCTGTTTTAGTGGTTAATCTTTCTTCTTCTCTCCCCCACTCTCTTTCTCTCATGTGTAGGTGTATTTGTTGAAGAGAATAAAAGTGATTGGCCCAACAGAATATACACTAAAGCTTAAATTGAAATGCCGAAGTGATTTGCAGAAGCCCTTCCCCTTATGCGCAATCTCATTGTTTGTGGTTGTAAATGAATGTCTACACCACATACCTACAACCAAGATTAGCCTGGAAGTTGTACCTCACACAGGCCCGTATTCTTTGAAACCTCATCCATTATTTACTTTTAGTTAGGCTTGAGTGTTCTGTTTTCTAACAGGTAAGTTACGCTTTGTCCTTTTTTTTTTTATAGCTGTTTTTGGGCTGTTACTGACCCTGAGGAAATTGCTGCCAAAAATGAACTACTGGCAAATATTTTTTTGTATTCACTCTCAAGTTTTGGGCCAGGCATTGAGGAACAAAAGAAATTGTAGACACAACAATGTAAAAAAAAAGAAAAAAAGTGGAGTCTTTTCTGATTTATTTGTACCTTGTTGTTTTGGCGAACTGAGAATCGTCTGTTCGGTTGATTTAAAATCTTGAGTGGAAAGGTAACCTGTTATGGTGGTAAACAGTTATCTGGAGTTTCCTTCATGTGAAAATGTTTATAAATGCCAAAATAAATCTTGTAAATTGCCAAGGCTTGTGCCAACGTGCCTTCGCTAAAACGTAAATGATGGAATCTCGTCTGCACTTTTAAATGGTGGACTTGCTCAAAGAAGAAAATTGCAGGGGTGCTGCAGCAGAAGACACATTTGTCATAGACATTACATGCTAAAATCAGCACACACATAATTCCTCTTGAGTCTGATTCCTCTCAAATTTTCTTCCTTATGCCATCCCAATTAGTTTTTCCCTGCCACAATCTCCAACTTGGTTGACTCATCAGGCACAAGCTTACAATTATACGGAACAAACTTATACATTCTTTATTACCACTTTATCTATGTAAACCTGCTTTGAAACCATGTCCATTGTTAAAAGTGCTATACAAATGAAAATGAATGGAATTGAATTGAATATTCAGACTCATTTATGCCTAGGTGCAATTTAGGCAAATCCACCGACCAGCATGTTTATGGGAAAAACTTAAAAAGCAATAGACATGAACATTAAAAGAAACCCCACAAAACTTTTAACCCAAGCTTAAGATCAACCTACAGTAGAAACTGTGGACTTGCAAAACTGTATCTGTCCCACTAAACCACTCCTCCATGCTGTCATAGTCAAAAAAAGCTAAACTTGAAGATCTAATGCCAAGAGTATCAAACCCATCTGCTTATGTATCCTCAGCACTTAAAGCAGACAAATATCTTGGGTTACAAGTTTCTCTGGAGGCTAATCTACTAAGTTTCCTCCAGTGCGTCTATACTATGAATCAAAGTTCTCCTTTTTTAATACCGTGGTTTAGGAAAGCAGAAGCGGATTCCTGTTTTTAATGCTCTTTTGCGTTGCACAAGATGACATGTGGCCTTTATTGTTTTACTCCATGCTCATGAATTGGTAACTAAAGCTTATAGACATTTAGGTCCCATGTGAAAACCGCCAGCCAGACGTGTATTGCATTTGCTCGCAAATAGGGCTCTTTGTTTGATGAATGGTGTGCTGTATCTAAACTGAATGATTTTGAGCAACTTGGTGAATTGATTTTATTTGAGGCTTTTAAGGACTGCTCCGCTTTATCAAATAGTTTTCCGTTCAAATGAACAGAATGTCTGCTCTTTCTCTCTTACCGAAGCCACCATGCTGGCCTATGAATTCATTTTAATACACGAAACTGCCTTTTCATTAATGTGTGCTTTAAGCAGTTGCTAGTCCCAGTGGAGCTCCGATGTGACTGCGCATTAGTGCCCATGCAAAATCAGAGGGAACAACTAAATCATGTACACAAAACACTTGTACTGGTGAGAATTATGCTTGCTTAGGGTTGTAAACCTAATAGCTAATTGTGTAGCCTGGAGAAAGAAGCAAAAGGTGTATTTAACTTATACAATATATATACATCACTATTTTACATGACACTAGTCCCACACAGTCCTTCATTCCTGAGCAGGCACACCATGTTTCACAGTTGTATATCTTTTGTATTGGTTCAGGGAATTGTGTATAAAATCCTTTGCACACTATACATATATTTTTAAATATGCTTTGGGCTTTAGGTTTGCCAAAGCAGCTGTATGCTTACGGTTACTACTTGAAGAGATGTCCTTCATCTTGGAGAACGATTTGGCTGGTGGGAAGTGAGTGACACTGCCAAAATTGGATGCGATGCTCGGGAATGTTCAGCTATGTTTCCTGAATGTGTAATGATGCATGCTTTGGCTTTTTTTTCTGAAGAGGGATGATCCAGTGGGTTTCTCAGATAGCTTCATGGTTGAGTTTGTGAAGCCACAAAATCCATTTTTATTATTTTATTTTATCTGTTTTCTCTGATGCACTAACACTGAGTGAAGGACAAGAAATCCCTATTTACTTGGGAAAAAACACATTGCTAAGGACTAAAAAGCTGATTCTGCCTAACAGTTGCATTTCTAGGAAGAGTGTACCTTTTACCTGAGTGCATCTTGTACCTGAGGTTGAGTTCAGTCTAATATCATTTCTTGTGCATTGGAAATAGATCTAGCTTGAGATCATGTATTTTTAGCTCCTGCAGTTATAGGGTAGATAAGCTGTATGACCTTTTATGACATTTGCTCATTGGACTTGCTGAATGGGTACCACGAAATTCCCCTAACATTGCATTCTTTAGAAATGTCTGTGTTTGAGATGTGTGAATATTTTCAGTATACAATTTGACCATTCGGGTTGTAGAATGCCTCATCAGGTTTCAAAATTAGAGAGTGTTTAAGTTAAAGTTAAAAAATTATGGATGATATGGTAGTTTACTCATCTTAGTAATGTACCACTTAAGGTCCTATTATGAGGTCCTGTTTTAAATTCTGACTCTAGGCAATTGTGAGTTTGGCTTGGGTAGGTTACTGAAGTCAATGCAAGATGCTAATGTTTTAACTATTGTGAACTTTCCTGTACTTACAGCCCCAAATGAGCTGAGATTTATTTGGTAATATGTACATACATAAGCTTCTCCAGTGTTCTGACTTCCCTTATGGGTTCGTATAAGATGTGCATATTGTATTTTAGATCAATAGAGTGCCGCCTTGTTTTAAACAGACAAGAGGAAGAGCTGAAGGTGGAAGATTTGGCAGATTTTCATCGGGAGTGATGAGGATGGACAGTGTTAAAAATAGATTTTTAGAGGGACTGCACAGGTAGAATGTTTGGAAACACCAGTGAGAGGGGTGTGATTGAGATGGTTTGGACATGTGCAGAGGAGGGATATGGGGTATATCGGTAAAAGAATGCTGAGGATGGAACCACAGAGAGGTTTATGGATGTGGTGAGGAAAGACATGCAGGTTGTTGGTTTGAAAGAGGCAGATGTACAGGACAGAGTAGTATGGAGATGGATGTCGAAGAAGGAGAAGAAGAAGAAGAAGAGAGTGTCATCTTGTTTCAGTCAGGGCTTCTTTTTGGCACACCATTCATATACATTGCTTAAATTGGATGTAAATGTTGAAATTGTGTTTCTATAAAAAGGCTTAGAAAGAACTCACCACCACATTGTTATATTTTTAATAACATTTAGACCCCTAACTGTCAACTCCATATGTCACACCCACACTATTGTATAGCATGTCTGTCTATGCTGTACCATTAAGATCTCTTTTCAAAGCAACTAAAAAGGGCAAACCAGTGCCAGAATGACAATGTCTCTGTTCACAGGTCAATTAATTTAGCTATGATTGGATTGGAAGAGAACGAGTGCTTGCACACAGCATCGACCTCAACCCCATTAAACACATTTGGGGTGAACCAGAACGCTGACTCTGCAAGCCTTCTCACCCAGCATCACAAACACTAATAGCTATTCCCACATCTAGGATTCAAATTGTAGTGGAAATCAAAATGGGATGCACGTATTGGTGTGAAGATCACACACATTTACCTATATTAACCTGATCTTTTATATATAATCATAATGGAAATGGAGCTGTTGAAGTGGTCAAGCCAGCATAATGCAAAACAGAATGTAAAGAGCTACCCCAAATATAAACAGCATGTGCAATAAACTGTGACTTCCTGTCCATATTGCAAACATTAGAAAACATAATGAGTCATGTCTGATAGATAAATGACCCACAAGAGGCCTGGGGCATTCTTTTGTGTCTCTGTGAATTATTTGTCGACTCGGATGGCTCTCTTCTCTGCTCCGACTCCTCTATCTGAGTGCAAACATAGCGGATTCGGTACATTAGAAGTCTACACCTTCATTAACAGAAGGCTTGGTGAACGCCATGCGTTAAGTGTAGCCGTCGTTGCCCTGTAATTATGCACAAAAGGACTCGCTGGGATGGAAAGCCGTGGTGCTTAATCACTAGGAGCACAAACTGTGAAAGCCTGAGACGTTCCTTTTGACAGGAAGCTAGTCATAGTTGAGTTATTAAAACCGCAATCAAGAATAGCTGAAGGATTGGCTCGTCAAGATTCAAGACTGTAAAAGAATAAACGTGGGAAGGAGAGCGGGGAAAGGAGCTGGTTCTCCCTGCTGTTTTAGTGCGCTCGATCTCAGACCAGCAGCAGAGAAGTTACAATAAGACCCGAACTTGCTCTGAATACAATGGCAAAAAAAAAAGTAAAAAAGACTTTATTTAATTTATTTCATCATTCAACTCACACATTGCTGCATAACGGTGCGAAACTATTCACAGGTCATTTTATACGAAATAAAAGAAATGATTCAGAGACAGCAACGTTGAAAGTGGCTCATATGAATTCCGTTCTTGAACTGGAACGCACAAAAGCACAAGGAGAAATTTCAATAATACTTTTTTAATAATAATTAAAAAAATAAAACACCACTGTAAAACAATCAGTGGAGTTAAGAGGATTTTAGCTGTAACGTGGAGCTCGGCTTTGATTGTTTGAACACACCCACACCTTGTATTTATTTTTTCTCTTGCTCTGGTATTATCTAACTGTTACAGACTGTGTGCATTTGTTTTAGCACTATTAAACAAACTATTCAATGAATGAAGATAAAAAGAAGAAAATCTTATCATTACATTTGAACTTAGCAGCTGTATCAACATACAATGACAGTACAAAATACAAATTCATTATACTCCAATGTGTTTTCAAGTGTGTTTGAAGGAGAATGCTTATAAGGAAAGACTATAATACAAAAAAAATGGGTGATTCAAGGTTCGTTATGCTTGTCACATGTACCTAAAAGCACAGTGAAATCCTTTCTTCTCATATAGCAAAGTTAGGAAGCTGTGGTCAAACATGATACAGTGCCTTTGGAGCACAGAGGGTTAAGGGCCTTGCTCAAGGGCCCAAGAGTGGCAGATTGGCAATACTGGGGTTTAAAACCCCGACCTTCCGATATGTATTCCGAGTCCTACTCCTGTTTATTCTGCATTTGCACACAGCACCTCACGTTGCCATAAATCTAAATATATTTGCACTATATTTTTAAGTACCACATTATCATTATATAATATATTTTCCCATATCTTTTTTTCTCTCATTTGCTCATATTTTATATTTATAGACCCTTTTTCCTAATGCACAAATTCTGAGCGGCTGATTGGGTTTTTTATTCACTGCAAGTTGTATTATTCATAAAACTATGTTTGTGACAAATCTTGAAAATCTTAAATCCTGAAGTAACACAGAGCCTCAACCACTGAGCTACCACTTGCCGTTTCAAGAATTTACAATATAAAAAACTCTATTTAAATGGCAAGTCTATATATAAACCACATGGGACTGCACCCCAGTGTTCGCTCTTATTTAATATTTCAACTATTAAAAAAGCCATTATAAAGGCATTCTACAATCTCAATGGGACATATGCTTTGACTCACCACTTTTTTGTAGTATAGCCTCAGAGTACCCGGCAAAATGAAATTAAATGCAATAAAACACAACGTGGTGTATGAGCGCTTTATAACGGGATCAAAGCAATTTAACATCATGTCATATGAACGCGTAACACAAACACAGCCGCATGATCAATACTGTAAAAAATTACTCCTGGGTTACTGTTTGTATTTTTATGATGTCACATGGTTATATCCAACAAAATTAAACTACACTGCGTGCGTTTATATCAATCCGAATAAGAATAGAAAACGTGGAAGTGTCTATCGTTTCGTAATGAATAATATACACCAAATATACACCAAGTTTTTCCACGTTTAGTCCCCATTAGTAACCTCCACTCTTCTGGGTAGATGTTCCTGTAGATTTTGCAGAGATTCACACTCGTTCAGCCACAAGGGTGGTAGTAAAGTCCGGTACTGCGTTCACATTCATCCCAAAGCTGTTTAATATGTTTGAGGTCAGAACTCTAAAAGAGGAGATCTTCCACTCCAACCCATGTAAAGCAATTTGTATAGTGCTGGCTTTGTGTCATGCTGGAACAGTTTGGTTCTTTTAGTTCAAGTGAATAGAAAATATAATGCTCCCACATCCAGAGACATTATGTACGATTGTTTGCCTCCAACTTTGTGGTAACAGAAGAACATGGCTGAAAAATCAGTTAGGCCGATACTTTTGTTCATATAGTGTAGGTTACATTTATTTTTTTTTTCCTGAAAAAATACCATTCAATTGTTCTGCTTTTTTATGACAGAAACCTTTAGAAGTGATAACACAGAGCACTAATTGAGCCATGTGTATGAGTGTTCCACTTTGATATAAAAAAAAAAGAAAAGAAATCCATAAATGTGCAAGGGGAAGTCGTTTCTTTATTCACAGAGATGTTCACAGCATGATGTCCTCACCCACACACACACACACACACACACACACACACACACACACACACACACACACACACAGAGGCTCTGTACAGCATATTTATTCGCACCTGACCTTGGCTTTATCAGACGATGTTCAGGGAGGGAGACAGCTGAGTGCTGAGTGCCAGTTGCAGCAGTAAAATAGAAACCTGAAATGGTAACGAGAAAAGTGTTGCAGAGGTCAAAAACATGTATTCGCACACAAAATGTAATTCAAGTTTTATTCATTTAACTTTAAAAAGTCAAAACTTATACTTCAATTATTCAGCTGAAAGTTTTATACAATGACTACAGTACAGTTTAAGAGAATGGCATGCATATATATATATAGATAGATAGATAGATAGATAGATAGATAGATAGATAGATAGATAGATAGATAGATAGATAGATAGATACAATAAAACTGTATAAGCACACAATTTAAAACATCTTTGGTTAATTTCATGATCAATTCTCACTACAACTAGCAAGATTATTTGAAATCATTTCAATGTATAATTGATTATAAATGATATTATTTATAATAAAATTCCACCATTAAAGTGTTTAAAAAATTATGAATGGGCTTATGACATATGAGTATGATGCTCAATAAATGTGTTGCAGATTTTCCTAATTAGTGCAGATAATTAATTTCATTTAAGGGCAAACGATAAAAAAAATCACAGTAAGACTACACACATAAAAACCATCTACATAGCCTGAATGTGAACAATGACAAGTGTGACAAAATTGTGAGACAAGCGCTGTGAAGGGTGAGTGCTATATACAAGTGCTAATGAGCTGTGAATAGGAATCAGGTGCAGAAAGTATGTGACATGGCGATGTGGGTTATAGCAGATTCAGTCCAGTGTCTCTTACAGTATAACTTTTGAAAAATTTAATGGCTTCGAATGTAGAGAGTAGAATGGTAGCATTAAAACATTTGCAGGTTGGATCTACAGATAATGTGTTGCGGGTAGAGAACGAGGCTACGTGTAAAATGTGACTAACTTTATACAAGTAATCCATCATACTGGTTCAATGAAAATTCAATGCACCATCCAGTCAATACTGTAAAGATTGTCAATGGTCAAAACACATTTCAAATATAAACACAATATAAAGAATTATAATAAAGACTTATATCAGCAACAATGCCTCTGTTGACAAAGCCAGCTCCATAAAGATCTGCTTTAGATGGTTTGAAGTGGAAGATCTACTGCTATAGAGCAAAAGAGTATAACACAAGGGAATGCATACACATAAAAAAAAAGAAACAGTAACAGGGACTATAGGAATCAAAGAGAAAACTGAGAGCTACAATATACAATATAAACAAAAGTACTGGGACACCTGACTTTTCCAACCATATGTGGATCTTTCCCAATCTGTTACCACAAAGTTGGAGGCACACAATTGTAACGGACGTCTCTGGGTGTTGTAGCATAAAATTATCCTTGTACTTGAGACCAGGAGACCAAATATGGGGTTGGAGTGAAAGATCTCCTGCTATAGAGCCCTGACCTCAACCCTATTGAACACATTTGGGATGAATGTGAACACTGACTGTACCCCAGACCTTCTTACCTCACCTACACCAGGACTTGACTTCACTAACACCCTTGTAGCTCAATGAGCACAAATCTCCAAAATCTAGTGGAACTGGAGCTTAATAAAACAGCAATTTGGCAATTGGGATTGAGATCACATCAGGTGTCCACAAAACAATTGTCCATAGTTAGAAAGTACAACCATCTAATTATTAATAGTGTAAATAATGTATAATAAAATGTACAACGTTTTATTTTGTTTCATATTTTTAGTTAAAATTTCATTAAAAAAACTTACATTGATCTCTATTTCAATGGTTACCATAGAGAAACTATTAAAAATGAATTTAGGGTTCTGGATTGAAGCTTGTGTTCGTGTTTTAAGCTTAAAATAAATACAACCATCTAATTATTAATAGTGTAAATAATGTATAATAAAATGTACAACGTTTTATTTTGTTTCATATTTTTAGTTAAAATTTCATTAAAAAAACTTACATTGATCTCTATTTCAATGGTTACCATAGAGAAACTATTAAAAATGAATTTAGGGTTCTGGATTGAAGCTTGTGTTCGTGTTTTAAGCTTAAAATAA
>MU551524.1:364506-387006 GCA_024362625.1 Silurus asotus
ACACACACACACACACACACACGCACAAACACACACACACACACACACACACACACAATTTGCACATATTTAGTGTAGGTCCTGTACATACAGATACACTGACATGCCTAAAACTCTCTCTCTCTCTCTCTCTCTCTCTCTCTCTCTCTCTCTCTCTCTCTGATACACACACACACACACGCACACAGGACAATTTGCACACATTTGCAGTCATCTCTGGACCGACAGATACACTTCAAACTTCAAACCTCCTAGTGACACACACATACACACAACAATTTGCACACATCTTGAGTCATCTTTGTACATCCTCGTACAGACTTCACACACACACACACACACACACACACACACACACACACACACACACACACAGCATTTTGCACACATTTAAAGTTTTTAAATCTCAAAACTCCAACTGACACACACACACGCATACACGCGCACACAACTTTCCCTCTTTACATACAGATATATAACCTTCATATTGACATACAAACACACATGGAACAATTTGCATACATTTTGAGTTATCCATGTATGCTCAAACACCCAACACTCATATTTCATATTTCATATTCCTTACACACACACACACACATACACACACACACACACACACGCACACACACACACACACACGCACAAACACACACACACACACACACACACACACAATTTGCACATATTTAGTGTAGGTCCTGTACATACAGATACACTGACATGCCTAAAACTCTCTCTCTCTCTCTCTCTCTCTCTCTCTCTCTCTCTCTCTCTCTCTGATACACACACACACACACGCACACAGGACAATTTGCACACATTTGCAGTCATCTCTGGACCGACAGATACACTTCAAACTTCAAAACCTCCTAGTGACACACACATACACACAACAATTTGCACACATCTTGAGTCATCTTTGTACATCCTCGTACAGACTTCACACACACACACACACACACACACACACACACACACACACACACACACACACACACACAGCATTTTGCACACATTTAAAGTTTTTAAATCTCAAAACTCCAACTGACACACACACACGCATACACGCGCACACAACTTTCCCTCTTTACATACAGATATATAACCTTCATATTGACATACAAACACACATGGAACAATTTGCATACATTTTGAGTTATCCATGTATGCTCAAACACCCAACACTCATATTTCATATTTCATATTCCTTACACACACACACACACATACACACACACACACACACACGCACACACACACACACACACACAGTTTACCACTTTACATACAGACACATTTAAATTCTCAAATTTCCTACTCTCTCTCTTTTTCTCTCTGTCTCACACACACACACACTTAGCAGGAAACACACAGAGACACACACACACACACACACACACACACACACACACACCAAACACAGATGCTTAAGATCAAACACAATCCACGGTGACCTAGATAAAAAAGCTAGCTCACCCGGGGCAGATTTTTGCCCCTCAGGCATCTGCTGCATGCTGTAAAGAGGTCAAAGCAGCGACTATGGGGCATTTAATATTCCTCATTCTCCTCACTCAGTGTGTTCACTTGCTTTCCTGCAGCTCTACGCAGCACCTTTCACTCAGAGCGCTCACACAAAACACAGACACACTGCGGCGCTCAGCTCTCCCGAGGCCCACGGACTTACACTGCTGAGTAGCAGAAATCAATCCCGATAAAGGGGTCATAACGCACAGATCAGTCATGGCCTTCCACCCCCCACTCACCACACACACACACACACACACACACACACACAAAATGCACATGAAAATAATATTAATAATCATTTCATTCTCACAGTTTATTCATTAATTATATGTACTTGCATATACATATTTACGGATTGTAAAAAAAAACCCACAAAAAAAACCCCACCCTAAATCATCATAAATAAATAAATAAATAAACAAACAAACGGCAGATGTTGTTTGTGCCGAGATGAAAACAGAAATTTGCATCAAATGAGTTAATATTAGAAATCACCTAGCAACAGTTACTGGTTGTTGCAAAACTCCTTATAATATGTATGTAAATATGGTATTTCCTGCTAATTAAAAAAGATAGCAGAGGTGAAAAAAAGGCTCGTAATGTTATATGGTTAAGTAAAGCACTTATTGGATTTTTTTTTTTAGGTGTACATGTTTGAAGTTACATAACACACGCTGATGACAAGCTAACATCTGCTCAGGTTGCATTCAGTTTTATTTGGATCTGGCATTAAATTTGGGCAACATGCAGCTTTCTGAAGCCACTATATTATGTGAACAAAAGTTTGTCGACTCCTGACTGTAGTATATGATGTTAGTAAAGTCGGATGTACACGGATGTGGGTGAGAAGGTGAGGAGGTCTGGGGTGCAGTCAGCGTTCACATTCATCCCAAAGGTGATAGGAGTAATAGGAGATCTTTCACTCCAACCCATATAAAGCAGATAGATCTGGTAGATAGATCTGGTTGGTAGGTTGGTTGGTTGGTAGGTAGGTAGGTAAGTAGGTAGGTAGGTAGGTATTATGAGTAATGTTCCACAGTCTTTTACAGTCATTTAAGATTATGGAACCAGGAGCTACTAAGCAACTCACTAAATCTTAACATTTGAGATCATCACAGATCCAACACCAGCTTCTCCATGCCAGAGCCTTTGAACACTCAAATAAGGTCCAAACTCTACATGAAGTGGGATCCAAATTACGCTGGTACGTCTCTAGATGGTTCGAGATGTTTGCAGGCATCTACTTCTTTAAAGGTCCACAATCTTCATGAGGTGGGACTTGACTGGAGCTGGCACAACCTCAGGATGCCTTGGGATGGGTAGAGAAAGAGAAGTAGTGAAGAGGAATTAGCGTAGCTGCTGTTCATGAAAATAACAAGCATAAGTTGATAAGGTGCATGTGATCAGATGTACTGTAGGACAAGGTTATGATATGTGATGTTTGTTATGTGTTGACTGAAAAGATACGTCTTTAATCTGTGATTAAACTGGGAGAGTGTGTCTGAGTCCCGAACACTGTCAGGAAGACTATTCCAGTATCTCACAAAAGTCAGCACACCCCTCACATTTCAGCAATCATTCAAGTATATCTTCTCAAGGGACAATACTATAGAAATGAAACTTGTATATATTTTAGAGTAGTCATTATGCTTCTTCGCCTTCAGCTTTGTAAGCAAGGCAGTTGTCATATTGGCGTTGTGTTTAGGGTCATTATTATGTTGGAAATCTGTGGTTTTGCCAAGTTTCTGAAGGGAGGGCATAATGTTCTGCTTTCCCTCAAAGAACCACAGCTCCCAAGTACCAGCAGCACTCATGCAGCCCCAGACCATGACGATACCATCACCATGCTTGACTGTAGGAAGACACAATCTTTTTTTGGAACTCCTCACCAGGGTGTTGCCACACATGCTGGACACCATTTGAGCCAAACAAGTTTATCTCAGTCTCATCAGACCACAGAACATGGTTGCAGAAATTCATTCTCTTTGACAGGTTGTTTTCAGCAAACTGTTTTCAGGCTTTCTTGTGAGACAGCTCCAGAAGAGGCTTTCTTCTGGGATGACTGCCTGCAGACTGACTTGTTGCAGTGTGCGGCGTACAGTCTGAGCACTGACCTTCTGCTTCTGCAACCTCTCAAGCAATGCTGCAGCACTCACGTCTTTGTTTTTTGAAGCAGCTTCTGCACCAGATTCACAGCACGAAGACTCAACTTCTTTGATGGACCCTTGCGAGGTGTGTTCTGAATGGAAAACCTCTGAATGACCCTGACCACTGTACTGTAACTCAGATGTATTCTTATTTCACTTATTATAGCCTCAGTATCTTTGTGGAGATCAAGAATTGTAATTATAAAATCCTCAGAGTTCTTTGCCATGTGGTACCATGTTGAACATCCAGTGGTCAGTATGAGAGAATTGGACTTAAAGTGCCACATTTTAACTACTATAAAACAAGATGCACACATTTGTATGGTCTCTCAAGCAGACAAAATCACGAACATAATGAACTGAATGTGTGGCTGTGCACGGTTACATGACGTACAGCTGTTATCACTTAGGGTTTACTCAGTTTTGTTGCCAAAAAGTGAGTAAACTCTAATACAGGGAGTGCAGAATTATTAGGCAAATGAGTATTTTGACCACATCATCCACGTTATGCATGTTGTCTTACTCCAAGCTGTATAGGCTGGAAAGCCTACTACCAATTAAGCATATTAGGTGATGTGCATCTCTGTAATAGTAAACTCTAATATATACACTCATATATATCCAAGTTTCATTTCTATAGTATTTTATGAGAAAATGTATAAAACTATTTATGTACATGTATATAAAGATATAAATAAATGTATATTAGTGCAAGGAACAATAAATATGTGTAGTGAATGTGAGATATGTACATTTTTATATGAAACAGGGATACTGTCATGCTAAACAGGTTCGGGTCTCCTAGTTCAAGTGAAGTAAAAATTTCATGCTACTACATCTGAGGACATCCTACGTAATTGTGTGCTTCCAGCTTTGTGGGAAAAGTTTGAGGAAAAAGCACATATAGCTGGAACAGTCAAGTGTCCTAATATGTTTTCCCATATACTGTATATCGAAGACATTCTTCATTAAAACTTCCACATTTCAGTCCAAACCAAATAGCTTTCAAAAGTAAGATGTGAAAGCTGCAATTTCTTGTACTCTGAAGTGTTCTTTCCTCTTTTTTAGTTCTAGATCTAAAAGCTTTTCAGTCACTGGGAAAAACACCGATGCCCGAAGCAAGGTCATTGTCATGTGGCTTGTCTGTGAATTTGCTGTGGAAGATATACGTAAAAAAAAAAAAAAAACAATTCTGCATGATTAGCAAAGAAAAATGATGTTTAATAAAATGGTCTTGTCTTATCCATAAATTTGGGCTGAAATCAGCAGTATGTGATAAATCTCCATTTACACAGCTGTTCAAATATTTTCTCACAACACAAAGGCTAAGAGAATATCAAAGTAGGAATTCTCTGTGCTCCCTTTTTTTGTTGTGACCTTGTGTATGTTTAAATCAGAGATCTCAGGCTAGCTGAATAAAAATAGCGATGGTCCAGGTTTTTAATGAGTACAGAGTTCAATGGATTGTAAGATGAAACATCATACACTACCAGGAAGGTAGAAATCGGTCGAGTTCTGGTTTCAGGTCATGTTCCTATGTTGTAAGATTCATTCATTTTTTTTCTTCATAACCCAAATGTTACAAATTTGTCTTTCCTGTGTGATTGATTCTGATTGGTCGAAGAGTTGAATAACTTTTTTTATACCACAGCAATTTTGAATTATTTAATCTGATAGGCAAGAAAGTAACTAAGGGATAATCCATCGCTAGTTATGCATCATTTTAACCTGCCACCAAAATAAGTATGGGTTCCCTTTTTTAGTCGGGTTCCTCACAATGTTTCTTTCTAATACCATCCTAGGACGTTTTTCCTCGCCACATTTACCACTGGCTCACTCATCAGGAATAAACAATTATAAGGAACTACCTTATATGCAATATTATTTTATAACTTTTATAACTTACACAATTTTTTATATAACATTATTACCACTTTATCTGTTTAAAGCTGCTTTAAGAAATTGTGAAAAGCACTATACACATAAAATTGTATTGAATTTAATTGAACTGAGCTTCCATAAAGCTGAGCACACTGAAATCACACTGAACAGCTGAATGGTTATAATAGGTATACTGTGGTCATTTGCCAAAACTGATCAATTAAAGCAAGGATTAGACTTTTGATCAAAAGGATGAGAGTTTAAATATCAGCACGACAATACTGTCAGAGCTGGGCCCCTGAGTAAGGCCCTTACCCCTCATTTGAGACAATAATAGTTATATAATATATAAAATCATACTGTCACTCTAAGCACACTAATCCAATAATAAAATGATATGAATGAGTCACTGATTGATATCTATTAAAATGATCATGAGCCCAAAAACATCTTTTCATCTACGCAAATCAGGTGATGTGGGGAGTTCGAGTCAGGAGATTCGTCCATCATTTATTCCTCTCTAAATGTTCTGCTTTCTGTTGAACTGATGCCCAACTGTATGTTGGTAATAAGAAGATTCCACCAAGCGCCAATCAAAATTAGTGGCTTGTTGCATGGTTGACCAGTTAGGTTTTTATTCTCATAAATAAAAAGAAATGACTGATTTCACAAAATGTAGTTTGGAAAAAGGTTAAATATTTAACTTTAATATGTAGTGAAGTTTAATTCTTCCCAAATGGAAATAGTTGAGTAAGCTGCCTCAGCTATATATCGATGGAATGACAATAAAAGCTTTTAGACTTGATTTCACTTGACTTGATTTGACTTGACTAAAGTTGTTTTTTTTTACTTCAGTTCATCAAATTTATCTTGTGTCCATTTTTCAAAATCAACACATTCACCATATACGTTGAATTACACAAAAAGCATCCATATACCTGTCTCACACTATATACAAACATGTCCATATTTTATTATGGTATGGTGATTAACCTGGCCAGAACTTCTTGTGGGCTCTTAATTCAGAATCAAGAATCAAGAATTCAAACTGACCATAGTATAATTGTATATAAAAGCCTGGCTGTAAAGTTAACATCAGATGAATAATAATGTATCATCACTGCAGCACCAAAACTCATTCACAGAAACAGGGTATATAACTGTATAAGAGTCTAAAGTACGAAAGCATTGATGTGATGAAGTGTTTTGTTAGGATATGTTTATGCAACATTTATAGGCAAAGTTTCGAGTGTCAGCGCTTTATAACAGTCACGGTGTTTTGTTACAGGGGAATGTCTTCAGGACAAATGAGTTTACGCTTTCTGGTTTGTTGGTGAAATGACAAGCTGAGTATTTTTTTTATCTCATTTACTTCAAGAGAGAGAGAGAGGTGAGAGAGAGCGACTGTTTATAGCTGTAAGGGATAACAAGAACTGACATGTCTCACATCAACAGGGCATGCTGTTATAGCAAAATGATCATCTTCATCGTGATCAGATTACATCCACTTTGTGATGACTTGTTTGTGTTGTTGTTTATTTTCCTGTACATACGTACTGTATACTGTCTATACAAATACTTGCCATATTAATGTACTGTACTTCTACTTGCGTAAAGCATGTGTGTCATCTCTATATTTATATATATATATATATTAAACTTCAAAATAATATTTATATACAATTATTATTCATTTATTATTAATGTATGCCTTCAATATTTTTTATTTATGTATTTATGTATTCATTTGGTTAGTTAATATTTAATAAGAATGTCAGGCTATTATCAATAATCTAAATTATATTGGAAATTAAATGATGTAATGACAAGATAAAAGCTTCTGTATGCCACATGTAGGGTTCATCAGTGTGGGTGTCCTCAGCTCCATGTCTGCGACCAGAAGTCACGACCAGTCCTCTGAGACAGTGCGTGTGGTTATGTGTGTATGTATGTATACTTCGTGATGAATATCAAATCAAGGACGCACTGCAATAGAAAAAATCTAGCAGTTATTGGTATGTTAATGTTGGGCAGAAATAGACTGTGTCGCTGAGGGGATTGTGTTGATTTGATTGCTCATTTGCTCATTTGTGCTGACACTAACATGCAGCGAGCACTGATGGCATCCAGGATCAGGCTGGAAAGTTGTTTTCACAAGTTGTCACTTTCTAAAGCAGAGGAAGTCATCATTAGTGCATGTCGGCGTGTTGCTGGTGGTGAGCGGTGAGCCCTGCGTGAAGAATTGCCTGGATAAGCTTTTGTGAGTTATATAAAAGTTCACTGACTTTGATTTATTTTGAATTATAATTCTGAAAATAATAAATCTATCTATCTATCTATCTATCTATCTATCTATCTATCTATCTATCTATCTATCTATCTATCTTTCTGCCTTTCTTACCTTGGCCATGTCTCTGAGTATTGCACACCTTGTGCTTTTGGGCACTCCAGTGATGTTGCAGCTCTGAAATATGGCCAAACTGGTGGCAAGTGGCATCTTGGCAGCTGCACGCTTGACTTTTCTCAGTTCACGGGCAGTTATTTTGCGCCTTGGTTTTTCCACACGCTTCTTGCGACCCTGTTGACTATTTTGAATGAAACGCTTGATTGTTTGATGATCACGCTTCAGAAGCTTGGCTATTTTAAGACTGCTGCATTCCTCTGCAATATATCTCACTATTTTTGACTTTTCTGAGCCTGTCAAGTTCTTCTTTTGACCCATTTTGCCAAAGGAAAGGAAGTTGCCTAATAATTATGCACACCTGATATAGGGTGTTGATGTCATTAGACCACACCCCTTCTCATTACAGAGATGCACATCACCTAATATGCTTAATTGGTAGTAGGCTTTCCAGCCTATACAGCTTGGAGTAAGACAACATGCATAACGAGGATGATGTGGTCAAAATACTAATTTGCCTAATAATTCTGCACTCCCTGTATTATTATTATTATTATTATTATTATTATTATTATTATTATTATTATTATTCTCTGTTTATAGCTGAACCATTATTAGAAATTCAATTAGAAATCAATATTGATTGGAAATTTCTGTGTAAATAGTTTTTTTCTTGTTTAAATTATATTTTACCAGCATTGAAAACGGAAAATTGTTCTGTACATGTATGCATTTCATCCTGAACCATTTTTATTTTTTATTAAAGAAGTGCATAGACTTATCTATGCAGTAGAGTGTAATAGATGTGTATATGCAATTTTTTTTGTTTCTGATTCTCTCTCTCTCTATGTAAGCACTCTTCTGCTCAGACAGCGAGCACATTTGCAAATGAATCCCATTCTCTCTTGGGAAATCAGAGGAATCTCCTCTGAGGCTGAAGAATTTATGAGCAGAGTGAGGGTATACACAGCAATTGTGCTGTTTACAAAAAAAAAAACCAAAAACTTAATAAAAACATCACTCAAACTTTGTTTTTTTTATGAAGCAAGTCGGATGTTTTCACTCCTGTGATCATGTTAAACATGCCCAAGCAGGCATTGGAGTCAGGATTTGACATAACGACCTGGTGTGCGTCGCTCCAGCCTTCCTTGCCTTTGGGGCAGCGCTCCATAATGGGCATTGTGCTGCGAGCGCTCTGACAGCACGGCGCATTGTGCTGCATTGTGCACCGGCGCTCTGAGAGCGTGCTGAGAGCCAGTTTACCAATGAGCCCAATAAAAGCAAATCAGCTGGTTGCAAAGAATTGTGGGTGCCCCTGATTGTAACCTGAGCATACGAAGGTTTCGACTATTGTGTAATGTTACTTAAGCAATAAGCTCAGAATATTCAGCACAATGTAAGCCTGTAAAAAAAAAAGACAATTAAAATAACCACTGTGTGGGTTGAATAGAATTCAATTTATTTCTAATTAAGATGATCCTTTACTACTAATACTTTATAATGAGTTTTTTTTTACAAACATTATTTAATGCATTCATTATCAACAAACTACTATGGTTCTGAAGTGATAAACTTCAAGTGCTCACAAAATAAATGAAGAGACTTGGGGTGTGCCATTATATGAAAAAAATCATTTACATTTGGCAGATCAAGGGCAACTAACAATTATCTCATTTATACAACCGAGCAGTTGAGGGTTAAGGGGCTAGCAGTGGTGCTTTAGGGATGGCAAGGATTTGAATTTATGACCTTCTGATCATAAGTCCAACATTTTATTAACTAAGTTTCCACTTTGCCAGTGAGATGTTTTGCAGCCCAGCATAAAAAAAAACTTCTGGTTACCATCTAGAGGTTGATCATCTTTCAAATAACAGCATGTCCCAAAGTGTTTTATTTCTCTTAGAACGAAGCAAATTGCTGATGCTAACAGCAGCATGTAATTTTTTTTTATTTCTTTAAAGTTGCATAAATTAGTTCCAAATCCATGAAACATTTCAGATCCTGTAATAAAAGTCTTTCCTTTTTTTTGTCCTGAGACTTATGATGGAAAACCTACTGCCTGTTACAATCAAAAAGGTTCAAGACTAGGTTTGTAACATGCCAACAGATGCCAGCGCAAGGCTGCACGCACAGTCACACAGTGCACTGAACTTCATAAGTCAATGTGCCAAAAGACATCGCCTGTGTACATCGGGAGCTGTGCAGCTGGTGCAAAACAACAACACAAAGTCTGGATATAAGGCCCGATGCTCTGGATATAAGGCCCGAATGCTTAAGGACCACTGAGTTTCTCGCTGAAAACAACATGACATGACTTTTCCCTCTTCCTGAAGATAAAGATCCATCTTAAATGTCTGTTTTGACACAGTGTCAATCGCAGAAGTTGCTCGACGTGCTTTGAAAAGAAGACTTCCAAGACAAAAAAAAAGTGGTGGAAATGCTGGGAGCTCTGTATTGCTGTATTGCTTTAAAGGTGATAATGTGTAAACGTAGATAAATGAAGTACCTTCTTGTAAACAGAGGGAGTCTTGAAACATTTTGATGCCACTTCCTATAGATGACTTTATCCAATAAAGTAAAAAAAAAAAAGTTTTATGTCAAAATATTACCACAAAAAAAAAATCTTCTGTACATGGCACATCCATAAACCATATGAGTCCCCCTGTGAATAATCGGCTTGAAACATTTTGATGGCACTTCCTATAGATGACTTTATCCAATAAAGTAAAAAAAAAAAAGTTTTATGTCAAAATATTACCACAAAAAAAAAATCTTCTGTACATGGCACATCCATAAACCATATGAGTCCCCCTGTGAATAATCGGTTATAAAAGTTTATCAGATTGCTCATATATGTCTTGCGGGTGGAATTACTGCCAGGGCTGCTGATATAGAAAGTAAATCAACCGATCAAAAAACAGCCAGATTTAAGAATTGGAGGTATTTAAAAAACACAGATAAAAACAGGGAGGACAAAAGCAAAAAAATTTAATAAAAAAAATCGAGTACCAGGAAACCAAATAAGAACTTATAGTAGGATAATTTACAGCATTGTGCTGGGATTAGAATTTACAACCTTTCAACTAGAAGCCCAATGCGTTACTTTCTGAGCTACCACTTCTACAAACATTTGCATTTATTGGATTTATTTGGTGAAGGCCCTTATCCATAAAAACAATTATTTCATATATATATATACATACAAAACCATGCAGCTGAAGTTTAGGGCCTTGCTCAGGGGCCCAGCAATAGCAGCTTGGCAGCACTGGGATGTGAACTTCTGATCAGACATCCAGTGTGTAATCCAGTAAGTTAAGAAATACTTATATGTGTGTGTATAAAGAGTGTGAACTGTGTGCGATTAAATATAACAAGGTCCATGTGTGTAAGGTGTTGTATCCATGTCGGCTATGTCCGTAGGCCATGAATCTGATACAGAAATGTGGTTTACAGGGGCTATGTTTGAAAGCCGCAATGCATTATAGGGAATTGTAGTAAGTCACTGAACTGAGGCAGTGAATCCAGTTGATCTGCCAATAATTGACATTTGTTTGGATTTGTTTGCATGTGGAAAAAATCATTTTTTTTACTGACTGATTACTCAGAAAGTTGTCTTTCAGGAACAAATGAAGGGATTTGGCAGGAAAGACATTTCTCCAGGCTTTTTCTTTACTAGCATTGTTTCACTTAAAATCCTCCTGATTTCATTTAGTACATTGTCATATTTCCTTCCTATATTGGAAGTGCTGGAGTACTTAACTCGAGTCATTTGAGCGATCGCCATCGAGTGTAATTTTATTTTGGAGTTTCTATCCAATCAGATTTCAGATGTCACATCATGTAGTGTATTAAGGGCAGCAGAAATTACCAGATTGGGCTCTTGGTAGTTTCAAAAACCATGTTCCTGGAAGCAGTTGCTTTAACCAATCAGACTGCGCCTTGCTTATTCCGAGGACCCCGGGTTTTTACATCTTTTTATTGGATAGTCAGCAAACTGTAGCAAACTGGACAAGCTCAAATTTTGGTCTCTTGTTCTTGTTTTACTGTAAATATGGTTATTGATTTTATATTCATGTTGATCACATTTCAATTCCTGTGATAGAAGTATTTGTTATTGCATGTGTGGGAATTCGGCCAGCAAAACAATATATACAAATGTTTGTTCGTTATTTTATGTTACGTACGGTGCAATAACAGTCCGTCAGCTGAAATAAACATTTTTAGTCTCGGCACCTGATCTTTCTCCGAGCGTGCCAAATCAACTCCAGACGCATCAGTCAGGTTCCAGGAACGCAATTTCAATCCGAAGTGTGGAAAAGAGATCAGAAATCGTCCCCCTGACGCTTTTTTCGCACGGTCTGTATTTTACGCTGCACATTTTCCCCCGAGGTCCCCGGGCCTCTCAATCAGGCGACGATGAGCTGCCATGTGACCTGGAGTTTCTCCATCTAATTCCAGGATCCTGCTCCCATGGGAATCATTGAAGACGTCTGCCCAAATCCCACCCACTCAGCATGAGACTTGTCATTTCATGTCAGAGCAATGTTTCACACACGGGCGACTCGGACAAAAATCTTTCGACTTGCCAGAAAAATAATCGGAGCATTTCAGGCTTGTCATTGTGTCAAAGCTGCCATCGGTGTCTGCTCACACTTTCGAGACGTCTCACAATTGTGAAGTGTATATGTGTGTATGTGTGCATGGGGAGTCAGGGGTATGCTCTAGTTGTGAAGTAATAAAGAACCAAAAAAAACGATAATTTAACTCAAATTGTGAAACTTGTGTATTAAATACATTCAATGCACACAGACCGAAGTAGTTTAAGTGCTTGGTTCTTTTAATTGTGATAATTTTTCTCACATTTAACAAAAAAATTGAATAAGGTGCCTTCAAAATGGTCTCTAAGTTTGGTTCACTAGGCTACACAATCTTCGGGAAGACTGCTGATATGACAGTTGTCCAGAAGATGTTCCACCCTAAACACAGCACTAAACACAGTTGCTTTTGTCCCGTTCGAGATTTCTTTTGAATACGTTTAACATGAACATTGTTTGTTTCGCTATTAAGTCTCACAGCACTATTTTTGCAAATCAAAATTGATGTGAAATCTGTATAAAAAACTAAAAACACTTAATAGTTTGATACAAAGAACTAATTCAAAGAGTATAAAACAAGGGAATGCATACACATAAAAAAGAAATATTAACAGTGACTTGAAAAAAAGCAAAGAGGAAACTCAGAGCTACAATATATGAACATAGGTATTGGGATTTCCAGCCATATGTGGATCTTTCCCAATGTTCTACCACAAAGTTGGAGACACACAATTGTATAGGACGTCTCTGAATGCTGTAGGATAAAATTATCATTTTACCTACGACCAGGAGACCAAAACCTGTTCAAGCATGACAGTGCCCATGTACAGAAAGCCAGCTCCATGAAGATATGGTTACCATAGGATTGGAGTGAAAGATCTCCTGCTATAGAGCTCTGACCTGAACCCTATTGAACACATTTGGGATAAATGTGAACACTGACCTTCTCACCTCACCTACACCAGTACCTGACTTTACTAACACCCTTGTAGCTGAATGAATCTCACACAAATCTCAACAATCGCAGTCCAAAATCAAATGGAACATCAACAGCCGAGGTTATTGTAACACTAAATGCAGAATGGGATGTTTAAAAAGCACATGGTCAGGTGTCCACAAACTTTTGTCCATATAGTGTCTTTAAAGCCGAAGAGGGGATTAGTAAATGAGGAGCAGGTGAGTGTGATTAACAATCATGGGACTTAGGGAAATGCTGTTTAGACGATGTGACATTAGTTTCAATTAAGTTTTGAAATGAGTTGCCTGCTAGGCGCTAGCTAATATTCTGCTAAACATGTGAAATCTATCATGCTGAGTCTCTTGTAACCTTTTGCTGTTCCAAACCCGAGGATTTATTAAATATCATGGATTTAGAGTGAAATTGCTTGCAGTTGTGTATTTTTGCCGACTGGTTACACAAAATGTTGTCTTCAAGAAACAAATGAATGGATTTACCAGGAAAGACTTATTTCTCCAGGCTTCGTTTGACTTTAGATTCTCCTGATTTGATTCAGTACGTTGCTTTCGAAACATGAAGTCAGAGTGTTGAGTGAAGTGTGAAGTCCTCGACTTCAGTCATTTGAGCGGAATCACAACACAAGTGACAGTAGCGTAGCAAACTAGCTGAATATGGAGAACAGTAAAGAGTTTGAATAGCCATTTTTCTTTTCCCCACATGCAAATGATTTCTCTCAATTAGCAGTTCTGGCTATTGGTTATTAAATATGTTGCTTCAACCAATCAGTTTGCGCCTTGCTTACTTCAAGAACTGCTAGCTGGCATCCAGTCACGTTGGCATTTTCAACTACTTTGATTGGATGGTCAGAGAACACACTAGTCAGAGCTCGCAAACCACATCTGTAGCAAACTGCACAAGCTTGAATATAATTCTGTGGATTCAATAGCTTTTCTTTCATTCCACAATGGTTGACATGTATCTCATTGTATGTTCTCTCTTTCTCTCTCTGCATTTTCTTTGACCATTTCTCTGTCTGTCTGTCTGTCTGTGCATTCCTCTGTTTATCCACAACTTTTTCTCCTTGCCTCTCTCTGTTCCTCTTTGTTTTTCATCCTCCTCTGTTTGTTGCTCACTCTGTCTAGCTGTTTGTGTCTGTCTGTGTCTCCTCTTTTTCTTTCTGTTTGTTGCACCGTCTGTCTTTCTGCCAGTCTCTCACTCTCACTCCCTTTTCAAAATGAAAAATAGAATTTTCCATGTTTTCATATTTATACTTCAAGTTCTCATTTTATTTCATTTCCTTCCTTCCTTCCTTCCTTCATTGTGAGGAAAGTTAAAACATTTTTTTTACAAACCATTTATACGTTCATGTTTTCTTTCCTGTAGAATTGGCACGAAAACACACAACTTGCCCTCATTTCAAATCATGATGCATAAAAATGAACAGAAAACCACTCCGTTTCTGAGGTAAAATATTGCTACTTTTTGCTACATACGATGTATGCAGGTGGTGCAGCTGTGGCTACAGTGAAAGGAGACTTTTTATGTTATGTTTATTGGGCAGCTTGGAGGTAGTGGGGCTTGAACCATTGACTTTCTGTTCAATAATGTGTTGAATGAATAAATAAATTCATATAAGTACAGAGTTTCAATTCATATATCATAGTATAGAATTCCTATAAAAAACACACATATAAAGTAAAATGCATTTTCTTTTTAGAACTACGGAGTCACTGCTGGGACAGTGAGTGAACTTCATATCATTCAGCTGCAGGCTGTGGCTCTGGACTCTGGACTCTGGACTGCGTTCGGCTGCACATGTAGATTACTTTGGATGGAAGTGCGTGCACTAAAGCAACAGATTACACAATGTGACCAGCGCAAAGAAATATCATCCCTTATTTACATCACTGTTTCTTAAAAAAAATCTCACGTCAACTCTCTCGTTCACTCTCATTCTTTCTGTCTTCTCTGTCCACTTGCTTCTTCTGGGTGACTCTGTTCTTTCTCAATCTTTACATCTGGTCGTCTCTGAAGTCTCTTTCTGTCTAAACTCCTCTGTGCAATTCTCTTCTATTTTCCATCTGTCTGTCTTTTTGTCCAACTTTGTCTGCCTGTCATTCTCAGTCTCCATCTCTGTCTCTTTTCATGTCAACGTTTGTGTTTCTTTTTGTTTGTCTGTCTTTATTTCTGAAGATCTCTTTTTCACAGTCTCCATGTCTCTCATTGTATGTTGCTCCATCAGTGTTTTGTTACGTTCTCTCTGACCATTTCTTATCCTGTCTGTCTGTCTATCTGTTTGTCCACTTCTCATTTTTGTCTGTCTATTCCTTTCTCTCTCTGTCCTTTTGTCTCTCTGTCCACATCTGCCTGTCTTTTTTAGTCCTAATCTCTGTCTCTTTTTATGTTTCTCTACGTTTGTTTTTATTTGCTTCTCTCTCTCTCTCTCTCTCTCTCTCTCTCTCTCTCTCTCTCTCTCTCTCTCTCTCTTTCTTTCTCTCTTTCTCTCTCTGTCTGTATATCTCTCGGTTTTCATGTCTCTCATTGTATGGTGCCTGTATGTACTCTCTCTACATATCCCTCTGACCATTTCTCAGCCTGTTTTTTGTCTATCTGTCCATTTTTCTGTGTCTCTTTGTTTTCCATCTTTCTTATAGTTGCTCAGTCTGTCTATCTGTCTGAGTGGCTGTGTCTCTTTTTTTTCTCTCTGTTTTTTTCTCTCCCACTTTTTCCTTCAAAAACTGAGCAAATAGAAACCTCTAAGTTCCCATGTTTTCATATTTACACTCCTACCTCTAAGTTCCCATGTTTTCATATTTACACTCCTTTCTTTCTTTCTTTCTTTCTTTCTTTCTTTCTTTCTTTCTTTCTTTCTTTCATTTATGTCTCAATGTCTCTTACTGTACGTTTCTCTGTCTTTCTCTATCTAAATTCAATTTGACCTTTTCTCAGTCTATCTATCTATCTATCTATCTATCTATCTATCTATCTATCTATCTATCTATCTATCTATCTATCTATCTCTGTCTGCCTGTCTGCCTGTCTGTCTGTCTGTCTGTCTGTCTGTCTGTCTGTCTTTCCTTTTCTCTATTTATCTATCTACTTTTTCACTTTGCCTGTCTTTTAATCTTTCTCTATGCTTGTTGCTCAATCAGTCTATCTGTTTTTCCGACTGTCTCTTCCTTTTCTCTCTTTTTTTGTTGCTCTATCTGTCTTGTTGCCAGTTTAATTTTCTCTCTCTGCCTCTTTTTCTCTTGAAAAAGTTAGCAAATAGACCCCAATAATTACCTGTGTTTTTATATTATTACTCATACAAAGTTCTCACTTTCCCTCTCTCTCTCTCTCTCTCTCTCTCTCTCTCTCTCTCTCTCAAGTACACAGAAGCCCGACAAAGTTAATCTTTTCTCTAACAATGCATCACAGTGTAATAATAATGTATCATAAGTTGTCCATGTTGAAAAGCGCTTCCTCTAATGATCCACCTTTAGTGCAGCTGGGGCTGAGGTTTAGTCATTTCAATCAAGCTTTATTTAAGCAGAGAGTCAGACTGGGAGCAGCGCCTGCTCCTCAAACATGATTAAATGCACCGGATACTTGGACCAAGTCATCGCTGGAGCTTAGTCAAGACACCTGGCCAAAAGTGCCAGAGGGCCGGTGGATGTTTAATGATCCTGGAGCTTTGAAGAGCCCTTCCAGAGAGAGTGAGTGTGAAGGAGGAAGAGAGAGAGATAGACAGACACTTAAAATCAAAAGACCTTCATTCGAGAATGTCAGAGCAGCGATGGCAATTAATGTAAATAAGGCATATACAAGGGACAGCCGTATAGAGGGGAAAAAGTGAGGACTGCACACCAAAGCAGGTGGGTGAAGAAAGAGAAATGATTGAAAAAAAAAAAAGATTTGTCAGTCTGTCTAAATTCTTGTTGTAATTCAAGGTGTCAATATTTTTTTTTAAATAAACTGTAGAGATATTAACTACAATAAAAAGAACTTTAATTATTAATTAAGGGTGTTGAAGAAGACCAAGAGAAAAAAAAAAAAAAAGGAAATACAAAATAGTTAGTTACTCTATATTTAAGTTTCTTATAAAGTATAGTAATTGTTATACTTTATAATCATATAAAATATAAATAAAAAAAAATTAATGTATGCTATCTATCTATCTATCTATCTATCTATCTATCTATCTATCTATCTATCTATCTAGTGTTAAAACAAAATAAGTAACTTTAGCTATTTTTAATAGTTAGACAATATGAAATATAACAATAGATAGATAGATAGATAGATAGATAGATAGATAGATAGATAGATAGATAGATAGATAGATAGATAGATTAGAGGGTTAGATAAGGTTAGCTGGGTTGCACAGCTCAGAGAGATGGCAGTGGATCGTGTAGTGGATTAATGAGTGTACACTAAACGACCATCTGTGAATCATTAGTCCAGTCTACCAACACACTGATATTACAATTATCCAAGTCTGCATTCATGTAGGAGGATTTGCTCTGTCCACAGCACTGCGCTTGCCCAGATCAGTCCACTGGTTCCAACGTAGACATTGTGGCTAGATTTGGAAACCTTTTAACCCCTTTAGCAACTTTAAAAAAGCCTAGCAACTTTCTGAAAACATTATTTACTTTGAGAACTGGATACACCCGCTCTAACTCTAGCTCTAACTCATATCACAGCTGCTGGTATGTGAGCGGAGTGAGCAGGATCACGCCGACAATTATTTGTGTATCATTCCTGACTGTGTTGTTCTTGCAACCAATTAATGATCACAGGTGTACCAATAGACCAATCGCTGATCACAGGTGTACCAATAGACCAATCGCTGATCACAGGTGTATCAAAAAACAATCCCTGATCACAGGTGTATCAAAAAACAATCCCTGATCACAGGTGTACCATAAAACAATCCCTGATCACAGGTGTATCAAAAAACAATCCCTGATCACAGGTGTACCATAAAACAATCCCTGATCACAGGTGTATCAAAAAACAATCCCTGATCACAGGTGTACAATAAAACAATCCCTGAACACAGGTGTATCAAAAAACAATCCCTGATCACAGGTGTATCAAAAAACAATCCCTGATCACAGGTGTACCAAAAAACAATCTCTGATCACAGGTGTATCAAAAAACAATCCCTGATCAAAAGTGTATCAAAAAACAATCCCTGATCACAGGTGTACAATAAAACAATCCCTGATCACAGGTGTACCAAAAGAACAATCACTGATCACAGGTGTACCAAAAGAACAATCACTGATCACAGGTGTATCAAAAGAAAAATCGCTGATCACAGGTGTATCAAAAAACAATCCCTGATCACAGGTGTACCATAAAACAATCCCTGATCACAGGTGTATCAAAAGAAAAATCGCTGATCACAGGTGTATCAAAAAACAATCCCTGATCACAGGTGTATCAAAAAACAATCCCTGATCAAAGGTGTATCAAAAAACAATCCCTGATCACAGGTGTACCAAAAGAACAATCACTGATCACAGGTGTATCAAAAGAAAAATTGCTGATCACAGGTGTATCAAAAAACAATCCCTGATCACAGGTACCAAAAGACCAAATGCTGATCACAGGTGTACCAAAAGAACAATCCTTGATCACTGGTGTACTAAAAGACCAATCACTGATCACAGGTGTACCAAAAGAACAATCGCTGATCACAGGTGTACCAAAAAACAATCGCTGATCACAGGTGTACCAAAAAACAATCCCTGATCACAGGTGTACTAAAAGACCAATCACTGATCACAGGTGTACCAAAAGAACAATCGCTGATCACAGGTGTACCAAAAAACAATCGCTGATCACAGGTGTACCAAAAGACCAATCCCTGATCACAGGTGTACCAAAAGAACAATCGCTGATCACAGGTGTACCAAAAAACAATCCCTGATCACAGGTGTACCAAAAAACAATCCCTGATCACAGGTGTACCAAAAAACAATCGCTGATCACAGGTGTACCAAAAGACTAATCCCTGATCACAGGTGTACTAAAAGACCAATCCCTGATCACAGGTGTACTAAAAGACCAATCGCTGATCAAAGGTGTACTAAAAGACCAATCGCTGATCACAGGTGTACCAAAAGACCTGTTTTCCAATGACCAATCAATAATCACCACTGTTTCCTTATGACCAATCATATATAATTGATGTGAGGGGCCTTGAATAAGGTTTTACAGTGCAGATGAGATCACCTGAATGCTCCTAGTATTTCTCTACAATTCTCTTTTACAATTCTCACCACCTTCTACAATTTATATATACAAAAAAACAGTACTTTTTGCACCTGACTGATCTAACATATCGGAAATTTTGAGCATGATGACAAATTCAAGCCAAAATTTCTTCCCATAGATAGGTCTTTTTGCTGATCGCCCATTTTATAAATTTATATAAGAATAAAAAAAGAAAAAACTCTGTACGAATGCAGTGAATAGGAACAAGAATAGGCCTTTCTTTCCTTTTGACATCCACCAGCATCTACTAAGTCTTAGGTGCATTAAGGCTGCTTTCACACTAGCTGATTTTTTTTTTTTTCTCAACAACTAGTACCAGAAGGTTTACAGGGAAAATACAGAAAGGCATGAGGAATGCTCCTGCTTTTTCTTTTTTTTTTTTTTTACAACAACAAAAAAAAGCTTTTTGTGATATTTTTTGTGCTTTTCTACAAAGTTCAACAGAGTGCCAAAGACTTTTACTTACGAAACTCTCAACCTTGAAGGACAGGTGAGAAAAAAACAAGCATAGAGGAGAGAGTGCAAGTAAATCTAAAGAAATTCAAAATAAAAGGGGGACTAAATGTGGAATTGGATGCTCAAAAAAAGCACATAACAATCTTATGGTTACCAAAACCATAAACTTTCGTTCATATTTCGTACGAGTACCGTATTTTTCGGACTATAAGCAGATTTTTCCTACGTTGTGAACACCGCGGCTTAACCAACGAAGCGGCTAATTTATGAATTTTTCCTGGGTTTTTCCTGTTTTCACAAACTTCAAGCCAAAAAACCGAGCGACATAACATAAGACCAATGAAATAACGCACTTCACCTGTGTTCTGAGCTGCATGGAATCGGCACGACAATGCTAAAAGAAAAACTCCCGAGAGAAATAGTTGTGAAAGGAAGGAGGAAGACAGTGAACAATGACTTTATTGGTCGGCTACTGTTGAGTCTGGGTGAATGGAGAGCTCACTAACTCCAGTTGCAACAGAAATCATATAAGCACAGACAGGTTTCCAAAACTCGTGCTTTTTTATTTTTCTTGGCAACAGAGTTAAGGGTTAGTCAAAGAAACTTAGAAATGAGCATCAGAAAATAATAAGGTCATATTCCTCGGTCTTGCACACATGCAGTAATACCAGGTAAATGCAGTGGCATGCTATTTCCAAAATACCGCTCTGCTCTTAAAGGAAGCGTAACATATTTCATCCGTTACACCGCTTGTAACGTGTCTTTCGTTAAAGCCTGTGTAAAGTTCATTAGTGTAGACATGCGGCTTATAGACAAGTGCGGCTTATTTATGTTCAAAATAAAAATATTTTTAAAATTCAGTGGGTGCGGCTTATATATGCGCTTTATAGTCCGGAAATTACAATATTTCCCAAGTTGGCTTCAATGTGGCATTTTTAATGGACACATCATAAATCAAAACAGCATAAATATTTTTTATATGGTATATAATAAAGTAAAAAAGCTAATTTCTGAGTTAACAGTGTGTGGAGAGAAACTGTAGTGTTGCTGTCTGACATGGACACTCATTGTTCTGAACACTGACCCCGAATGCAATAGAGCAGAACAAGCTTGCAGAATAAAAAAAAAAGACAAGAACTAACACACAAAAACCCCCTCAGAAACAACAGGAACAGAACAACAAGGTTTAAAACTTAATGAGACACAAAAAAAAAAAGCGTAAGACTCTACAATAAGAAAAAACAAGTACAGGGTATAAACAAACATGAATTAAAGGGCTAACACAGAACAGGTGCACACTTTAGGAGAACAAACCAATGAGAGGCAGAGGCGGGACCAAAGACAAATCAAACTGTAAATAGCGAAGCGAATGGAGGTCAGAGAACAAGATCGATTTTGTGACACCTGCTGAATTTCGAATTTCAATAGAGTTAAAATGATCCCTGTTTCATGTTTATGTCTAGTAACAATACGTTGGATCTCGATAATATCAGCAGTGCTGGTTAGCTAACCAGTAGCAGGTAGCAGCTACAGTAAAACCCTGTTGTACGAGCAAAAAAATTCACGCTGCCGGTTCACGTTTTCGGCGGAGGGTCGCATCAGTCGCTTAATTGATGACGTATCACTCGGTCGCTCTCGTTGTTCAGTGCAGCAAAAACTTTTTTTTTGTTTTATATTTTTATTTCACTAAAAATCTTGAAAAATGTCTTTCAAGAAAATCAGTGATGGTGCTGTGAAAACGAAATTAAATAGAATTACCATGGAAACCAAGAAGGTTATGAGGGTGGTGCGCGTCTCACACTCGCAATCAACCACTATCACATAAGTCAGTGTTAAATTATTTTCACATTACGGTAATTTGCGGTGTATTTGTTAGTTAAAATAGGCTACAAATACTTTATAAGTGCAGAAATAAGCGATCGGATGAGACCTCGGAACGGATTAAATCATTTTTACATTTATTCCTATGAGGAAAATTTGTTTAAACGTACGAGCAAATGGACCTATGAGCAATTTTCATGAACGAATGATGCTCGTACAACGGGGTTTTACCGTATTGGGGAGAAAAAAGCTCTGGTCTACACTTCAAAACAAACGAATGAATGAACAGGTGAACAAACGAATAAAAGACAAAGCAAAACAAGATGTTACAGGCTCCAGATCCTCAACGACACTCATAAAGCAAAATAACATGATAAGAATAATAATGAAAAGAATAAAACATAATGTAGTAGAAAACAATACAAATTCAGGGCAAGACAA
>MU551524.1:389506-442006 GCA_024362625.1 Silurus asotus
ACACACACACTCAGGTTGTTTGCAGATGAAGAATTCCAGTGTGTAACGGCAGAGCCCTAAGGTAATGCAGGACCCCTTCTGTTCAGCGTCTCCCCCTAATGTAATTACACGTCTCTCCACTCCAACTTCACTCTTCTCCACATTCTTCACTTTCACTTGTTTTCCTTTTTTCCTTTTTCACACACACACACACACACACACACACACACACACACACACACACACACCACACACACACCACACATAGATGTTACACATAACACACACACACACACACACAATACATACACAAACTACACACACTATACAAATACACTACACACATTAAAAACTACACACATGTGATATATATATATATATATATATATAACACACACACACACACAATATACACAGATGTTACACACTACACACACACTAAAGAGATGTTACACACCTGCTACACTCACACTACACACAAAAACTACATACACATGTGTAAAATATCCATAACACGCACACACTACACATAGATGTTACACACTACACACACAAAATACATACACAAAGTACACACACTACACAAACACATCACACACATTAAAAGCTACACACATGCGTGTGCTATACATAAACAACACACACATGATATACACACTACACACACACACACACACACACACACACACACACACTAAAGAGAGATGTTACACATCAGACCGCTACACTCACTCTACACACAAACACACAAACTACAAACACATGTGTGCAATGCATACACATAATACACACACATTACAGACTCAAATGCTGAACACAAATGTTACACACACTCTACATAAACACACAACACACCACATATACACGCTACACATGTGTGTTACATGCCCATAACACACACACACACTACACACAGATGTTACACACTACACACACACGCTAAAGACAGATGTTACACACTCGCTACACTCACACTACACACACTCATAAGCTAGAAGCACAGAATCTTCTTTAATACGTTCATATTCGACACCTTTTGCTAGCGTTTCAACAACAGGCAGAAAAAAAAGCAGCATTTCTTCTAAAAGCTCTCAATCTGGTGCACGTTTAACACTGACGCTGCCCGTAGAGTTGAGCAGAGCTTCATGTAATGCTCTAATGTAGTCATGTGGGAACGAAATGAAAAAAAAAGAACAGATAAAAAAAAAAAGATCTGCATTTGTGGCTCCTTTTCCTTTCAGCGTTGTAACTGTAATTGTGCCGTTTGTATGTGAGCCGAGACAGAAGACAGGGACGTACGGAAAAAAAAAAGATCCTAGAAATGAGTCTGGCAGCATTAATAGACCAATATGAAGGAGTAAAGAAAGGGGAAAAGAAGGAGTGGGAGGAGAAGGACCAATTGAAATGTATGGGATTTGATGAAAAAGAGTGGGGTGGAGTGGTTTTAAGGAGCAGCATATGGGTTTGGGACTGGCACTGCCAGATATGACACATTATAACTGAAACTTTTAACATGGGAGCAGGAAAAAAAAATCTTTTCTTTTCTTTTCTTTTGAAGGGACTGGTACGACTGATGATGTGTGACAATGTGGGGGGAAACAAACATGACTATGATTAGCTTATATAAAAAAAGACGAGCTGTAAACCCAGGGCTCGGTACGGAGGAAAAAAAAACAGATTTAAAAGACAAAAAAAAAAAACATGGTGTAGTTTTAAAGTGATGATTCGCAACCTTGACAGAAAAAACACACACTTGAGGAACACGTTTTTTTTAGCTACATCATGCTATTTGATTAAAATAGTCATATTATTTTCTATATTCTTTGGCCATCATATCAATAATGATGTGTGATTCAGACTTATTGTTATGCTGATACTATAGAAAAGCACTCTCATGATCGTTTTCGAGATTCAAATGAAAACCAATATTCCATACTTCAATTTGTATTGCGCTTTTAACAATGAACATTGTCCCAAAGCAGCTTTACACAGATAATGTGGTGATTAAAAGTGAATATGCTCTTTATAAGTGTAAGTTTGTCCCTGATGATCGAGCCGGTGGAGACTGTGGCAAGGAAAAACTCCCAGAGATGGCATAAGGAAGAAACCTTGAGAGGAACCAGACTCAAGAGGGAAACCCATCCTCATCTGGGTTGCACCGAATGTCCATTTATTGCAGATATACGATGTTGTGGGGTGCAGTGATGGTGATCAGAAGGGAACTGTATTCCTGAATCTATGTAGCAGACTGTTTACATTAACTCCAGTCCAAATCCATCCTCAAAGCTCCCGTTCTTACTCTGGAATTTCATGGAACCACCCAAGGCGTTGATGAGAAACCGTCCCCAGCTGCACAAAGTGGCCTGCAATCGAAGAGAACACCATCCACATTACCATACAATTCCGTATAGGCTGTGGCTCATTTAAACCCACTTCACCCTACAACAAGACAATGAGCCGAAGCGTACATCCAAGCCCTGTAAACATTATTTAGAGAGCAAACAGTCAGCTGGAGTCTTATCCATCATGGAATGGCCTGCACAGTCAGTGCACCTAAATCCTGTGAACTGTTTTGGGATGACCTGGATCACAAGGTCAGAAAGAAATCTCCAACTAAAGAACACATCTGGCAAGATTTTAAAAGAGGCCTGATAAAGTATTTCAGATGAATGTTCGGTGCAACGAACTGTCCAGTTTTACACTGTTATTGATGCTAAGGGAGAATTTTGAATGAAAAAAAACTGTAACATCTGTGCCTTCATATATTTGTTTGGTCGAAGTAAATCATACAACAACCTTGTTTCTCTTGAACCCCCATCCCCACATATATTGGCATGCCAGGCTAAATCAAAGCTCCCCACAGGCCATCTTTGGGTCACGAGTCCTAGTTAGGGCGTCTCTTCGTTAGATTTTATGGACTGTACTGTGATTACAGACGTCAATAGGAACAGTAAATTATCACAATGAGCTTCTCATTCAAAACCTCAACAGTTTTGTGAAGGCTTCCAAAGTCTCTGAAATGTTTCTTGCCATCCTGCCTGCTTTGTTTCTAGTTCCTGTCTCTGATCCTTGTTTCTGTCCCTGCCTTCCTGGACTTTGATTTGGACTTTGGTTTGTGTTTGTGCTCTGTTTGCTGTGTCTGATTTTTGGACTGTTTTTGGTTTCTGATTTTTGTCTTCTCTCCATTTCTCTGTTTTGATAGAATTTGATTAGAACTGTATTTTGAACTGTGATTTTGCTCTGCTTCTTTATTGATCAGGTTTTGGGCATGTTTATTAATTAGAACCTGTTACTTTCTCTCTCTCTCTCTCTCTCTCTCTCTCTCTCTCTCTCTCTCTCTCTCTCTCTCTCTCACCAGCTGCTCTTATTAAAGACTGCTATTTCAAACTCTGCTTACATCCTGCATTTGGGTTCCTTCACAGTGATCTAGCCCAACATGAATCCCGCGAATGCACCAAAGCGTTTGGCTTGTCATGGAAAAAGCAGAAGCGATCAATGTTTGGAAGCTCAGTCCCCAACGGAGAACTGATTACTATCAGGAGCTTCATGCCCAATCTATGGCGTGACAATTGGTTTTTGATGACCTACTGAGATGGCTGTCCCTCCGGCCCCTGATCCCCGCTGGTCTTCCAGCAAACTCCACCTAGTTCGCCTGGAAGGTAGAAGATAAAAAAGTCAAGCCAAAAAAAAATAAGAATTAAAAATAGCATGATAGATAGATAGATAAATAGATAGATAGATAGATAGATAGATAGATAGATAGATAGATAGATAGATAGATAGATAGATAGATAGATATCATTAATGTAAAAGAACAAACTAAGAGAAAATCTAAGGAAGCAGGGAAGGAGAAAATATCATTAGAATGTATAAGATTAAAAACAGGAAATGAAAGAATAAAGAAAGATTACAACAGAAAAACAAACTAACTAAAAAAAGAAAAATAGATTCAGGTGGTGTGTCGTTTTCGGCTCCAGCTTTCCCTTTATTTCTTCCCTCCCTTTTGATTTCTGTGTATGTTGAATGCACTGTATGGTTTCCTGGAAGGCTGTGTGGTGTTTTTGTATGTGTGTGTGTGTGTGTGTGTGTGTGTGTGTGTGTGTGTGTGTGTGTGTGTGTGTGTGTGTGTGTGTGTGTGTGTGATATGGATGGAAGGTGCATGGGGGAGGAAGGGCTGGGTTTGAGGGGTTATGAGGAATCTTGTTTGAAGTTGTTTGATGATGGACATGAAATAATGAGCGGAGGAAAAGAAAAAGCAGCGCAACGCACCAGCGTGGAGATCAAAGCCTGATTGCACTTCTTTAAACCGAACTCATCTTAGCAGAGTTAATTTGGGACTGCAGCAGTCAATCATCTGAGCTCTCAATAGAGCCCGAGTTTGCAGATTGCATGTCCGGGATAAATACACGTGGGAACACGTTGTGTGTGTTTATTATTATTATTTATTTATTTATTTTCTTTTACTTTTGGGAAACACTGGATTTTTCTAAATAAATGCACACTTGACGGGCAGCTGGTTGCTTATGTGGAAAGCGGCCTTATTAGAATTGCATAATAATGTTTATAAGTGGGATGTAAGGAAATGTCTTTGTTTAGTCCCACATCAGTGTTTTGAACTGATTCTGTGGTTTAGTGGTGAGAGCTGCTAAAAAATAAATAAAGAAATAAATAAATGAAGGATAAACCTGCAGAGATTTTTTTCACCCAGTTCTTTTACTTTGAAGTTTGTTTTATTTTTCTCTCATGTAGGTCTTGAAATCTATGAGCGAGTAAGAAAGAGGTTTACTTTATCTGAGTCTCATGTACATCCTGTAAACAATGAGAGAGAGGGAGGGAAGGAAGAGATGGAAGAAAGATTTGTCGCTAATAGAAGAAGAAAAATGGAGAAAGAAAGAAAGAAAGAAAGAAAGAAAGAAAGAAAGAAAGAAAGAAAGAAAGAAAGAAAGAAGGAAAGAAAAAAAGAAAGAAAGAAAGAGAGAAAGAGAGAAAAAGAAAACAAGAGAAGTTGCCAAAAGAATGACGAAGAAAGAAAGAAAGAAAGAAAGAAAGAAAGAAAGAAAGAAAGCAGGAAAGAAAAGAAAAATAAAACAAGAGAAGTTGCCATAACAATGACAAAGAAAGAAAGAAAGAAAGAAAGAAAGAAAGAAAGAAAGAAAGAAAGAAAGAAAGAAAGAAAGAACAACAAAATTAACAAAAAACTTGTTACTGATGTAGAAGATCCAAAATCTACATAAAAGAACGAAAGAAAAAAAGAAAGAAAGAAAGAAAAAAAAAAGAAAGCAGGGAGGAAGTTAGAAGATTAAAAAAAATCAAGACAAAACAATAACAAAACAATATTAAACAAAAATAAAATGCTTTCTAAACAAAAAAAGAAAGAAAGAAAGAAAGAAAGAAAGAAAGAAATGCAAGACAAAAACAAAACAAAAACAAACAAGGCACACCGTATACACTACAATAAACTAAAACTAAAAAAGGAAAAAAAGTCACGTTTGAAAAGGTAAATTTTTCTCCATATTGTTCAGTTTCCGTTCCAAAAACAAGCTTTCAGGAAGAAAGAATAGACAGATTCTGTTCCACCATGGCCGGGATAAAGTTACTCCTGAAAGTAATGATTATAAGTAATAATAAAAAGAATACTAATCATTATAATAAATAATAATATCAAAGATTTTCCATTTTATGTTGTAGAATGTACATGCTATTTTACATTAAGTCGACAGTTGTAACTTCCACTCGTCTGGGAAGATGTTCCACTAAATTTTGGAGTGTGTTTGTGGAGACTCAGCCAAAAAAAGTAAAGTCAGGTGCTGATGTCGGTGAGGTGAGGAGACCTGGGGTGCTGTCAGCATTCCAGTTCATTCATATTCAACAGGGTGGAGGTCGGAGCTCTATAGCAGGAGATCTTCCACTCCAACCCTTATAAAGCATATCTTCATGGAGCAGTCATTGTTGTCATGCTGGAACACTTTTGGGTCTCCTAATTCAAGTGAATGCTACTACATCCAATGACGTCACCAAATCTCCAAGTTTGTGGTAAGAGTTTGAGGAAGAACCACACTTCAGAAAGCATCAGGAATCCCAATACTTTAGTCCATATATGTATAAAGTTACCTTTATAATCATGAAGTTGTTTGGTTTATATGATGTAGCAAAGTGGTTTACAGAAAGCTTCACCTGGACAGCTTAAAACTTGAATATTACCAAGAAACTTTGAGAAGATCCAAAAAAAGAAAACATCAGACAACTATCAGCGCAAAATATCTGCTGTACGTGGAATAATAAACACATCAGAGCGTTTAGGAGTTACTGAGCACCGAGTAAACATTCCAGAGAAGGTCTGAATTTCCTGCAAGGCTTCTCAGTGGAGCTAATGTGCGGCTAATTAAAAATCACAACAGAGCAGGGATTAAAAGGTGATGAGGTGATAAGAGCAGGAGCAGCACTTCAGGATTTTAAACTGAATAGTAAAAGCATTATACACACACACACACACACACACACACACACACACACACGCAAAAAAAAAGAGCAGCAACAGATCATTAATTCTGTTTGGAGTGCACAGTACTTGACATATGGTGTATATGATAATCACGGTGCAAGCTGCGACTCCAGCACGCCCAGTTCGAACAGCTTAACTAAAAACCCAGCTCCAGAAGGCTGCACTGGCATGGGGTCGTCCAAACACATCAGCACCCCTCCGATTCGTCTCGCGTTCAAGTGTATTATTCACTTTTAATTTAATTATCGGCGTTCAGGCACAAGCTTTTTGTAAACACACGAGACCTGAGGAGAAAAAAAAACAACCAAAACAAATAAAAGTAAGGTTTCATCCTTGAAGAAACATTAGCTGCAGGGCATTGCTAAAAAAATTAACCCCTTGCTCAAGCTTTAGCGCCCTGCAATCGAGGTAGACAGTAGGAATGGTGACAGGCAATACTGTAGCTGATAAGTTCACACTGACACTCAGGGGCAAGAAGGTTTCGAGTTCAGGAAGTCAGGAGCTGTAGCTTGAATCAGCAGACTGGCAATAAAACACGGCTAATATGGTCAAGGGTTTGGGTTTCTAGTAGCACCTTGTGTCAATTGCAGCTTATTTCAACACCTAGCAAAGGCATGGGCAAATAAAATAAACAAGAGAAATATCTAATATTTAGGTAATAAAACATGTAAATCCATGTATGGAGGGATAGATTGAGAGATGAAGGGAAAGAGGGAGGAAACGAAGGAGTAAGAAAGCATGAATGGAAAGAAAGAAAGAAAGAAAGAAAGAAAAAAGAAAGAAAGAAAGAAAGAAAGAAAGAACAACAAAATTGAACAAAAAACCTGTTACTGATGTAGAAGATTGACAATCTACATCAAAGAAAGAAAGAAAGAAAGAAAGAAAGAAAGAAAGAAAGAAAGAAAGAAAGAAAGAAAGAAAGAAATGGATTAAAACAACAAAAAACTTACAAAAAGTTCTAAAACAAAAAAATATATAAAAAAATGAATAAGATAAATATTTAGCAAATATTTAAATAAACAAATGTAAGGATGGGAGGAAGGAGGAAAGAAAGAGGGTGGGAGGGAAATAAAGTGTGAAGGAAGAAAGGAAGGAAGGATAGGAAGGAAAAGACAGTAGGAATAGTGTCTAGCAATACTGTAGCTCAGCGGCCCCCAACCGTTTCTGCGCCACAGACCGGTTTAATGTCGGACAATATTTTCACGGACCGGTCTTTAAGGTGTGGTGGATAAATATAACAAAATAAAATGATACGACCGGCATAAAAACTGGTCTTTTCTAAATATAATAATAAACGTGAATCCACTGTGTTGTTGTTTGTTTATTTTGCTTGCTTGGTGGTTTAAATTTAGCTGTAATGTATTATGTGTTAGTGGCCGGAACCCCTTTAGGAAGGTAGAGGATGGAGGTAAGACATGTGACCGAGGCATCATGACATGCATCAAGAGTGAGTCAAAGACTGATGTGGAGGAGAGAATCTGTAATTTTCCAAAATAAAACCATTCAGAATCAGAAAATAAATAAAACTAAAATAATGTAAGTTATGTATTCTTTCTGTGCGGCCCAGTACCAATTGGTTGGGGACCACTGTTGTAGCTGATAAGTTCACACTGACACTTGGGGGGAAGAAAGTTTTGAGTTCAGGAAGTCAGGAGCTGTAGCTTGAATCAGCAGACTGGCAATAAAACACGGCTAATATGGTCAAGGGTTTGGGTTTCTAGTAGCACCTTGTGTCAATTGCAGCTGATTTCAACACCTAGCAAAATGTATGGGCAAGAAAAATATTACAGCAGTAAAACTCCAAAAACTTCCACTGTATGTAAATTTCCACTTGTCAAACAGAACAAAAGTAATTTTTAATGGACTTAAGTTTTAATAGTAAAAGTACAGACCTATGAGGATTATATCATTGTAATATCAGTCTTATAATACATATATCTGAGAGTCGAGATTTCCATAATTACAGACACACAGTGAGAACCATTACTCCACACACACTCGTTACGCTTGTGCTCTCACCACAGCTTATTATTTACCACGGTTTACTGTATGTGTGCACTTTACTGTAGTGAGGAACGCCTGAAATGTAGCAGCAACAGAAAAGTTATGTATCGTTTATACAAATCTAATCATTTTGGGATTTCTTTGTTCAGTTTTATAGAAAATTGCAGAGTGGGCAGGTAGGTCATTCTACGGAAATCATCTGTCTCCATACCCCCCTGTCCTCTACATCTGCCTCTTTTAAACCAACTACCTAGCAAAGAATAGCAAAGTCCACTAAAGGTGGTAGAGCATTTTCACATTTAGCTCCTAAACTCTGGAATAGTCTTCCTGACGGTGTTCGGGGCTCAGACACACTCTCCCAGTTTAAGTGTAGATTGAAAACATATTTTTTTAGCAAAGCCTACACATAACACACATCACATCATAACCTTGTGCTCCAGAACATCTGATCACATGCACATGATCAACTTGTGCTGTTAATATCATGAACAGCAGCTACCCTAATTCCTCTCCACTGCTTCTCTTTCTCTCCCCATCCCGATACACTTTGAGGTTTGGCCAGCTTCAGTCACCTCCCACCTCGTGATGATTACGGACCTTTGAAGAAGTAGATGCCGAACTAACAAACATCCCGAACTATCTAGAGACGTACCAGTGCCATTTGGATCCCGCTACATGTGTGGAGTTTTGACATTGGACCTCCTGAAGTGTTAAAGGCTCTGGCAAGGAGACGCTGATGCTGGATCTGTGGTGATCACAAATGCTGAGCTTATTAAACTCGGAGCTTCTAACCATGTAGACTGTTTTAGAAGGCAGAAAGAACATCACTTATAATCTTATACTCCAGTGCTCATGTTAGTTCTCACTCTCCAGTGTTCTGTATTGTTGGAAGATTTATGACCAAACTCTTGATGTCACCCAGATGAGGATGGGTTCCCCTTTTGAGTCTGGTTCCTCTCAAGGTTTCTTCCTCATAACATCTAAGCGAGTTTTTCCTTGAGACAGTCGCCACGGCTTGCTCATCAGGGACAAATTCGAAGGAGACGCTGATGCTGGATCTGTGGTGATCACAAATGCTGAGCTCATAAAACTAGGAGCTTCTAACCATATAGACTGTTTAAAACTGCAGAAAGAACATCACTTATAATCTTATACTCCAGTGCTCATGTTAGTTCTCACTGTCCAGTGTTCTGTATTGTTGGAAAATTTATGACCAAACGCTTGATGTCACCCAGATGAGGATGGGTTCCCCTTTTGAGTCTGGTTCCTCTCAAGGTTTCTTCCTCATAACATCTAAGGGCGTTTTTCCTTGCCACAGGCTTGCTAATCAGGGACAAATTCACACCATTCACCATCACTGTTGATTTGTGTAAAGCTGCTTTGAGACAATGTCTGTTGTGAAAAGCGCTATACAAATAAACTTGACTTGACTTGACTACCTGCATGTCTTCTCTCACCACATCCATGAACCTCCTCCTTGGTCTTCCTCTTTTCCTCCTTCCTGGTGGCTCCATCCTTAGCATTCTCCTACTGATATACCCCATGTCCCTCCTCTGCACATGTCCAAAAGATCTCAATCTCACCTTCTCACCTTGTCCACAAAACCTCCTACATGCGCTGTCTCTCTAATAAATAAACATGTTTCTAATCCTGTCCAGCTCCACCTCCTCAACTCCAAAAATATCAGTGCTTGATTTGAGTGAAATCTTATGGGGGTCCCTAGTTGTTGTGTAATTCATTTATTTTTTACAAAAATAATCTCGGTGTCCACCCTAAGTCTATTTTTTACTTGTCATGGCTGGTCTCTAGTGCCCCCAGCCACCCTTAATTCGAGAACTGGTCTAAACCATTCAGCAACTTGTGCATTGATGATACAAGTTGCAACAATCAACTTGTATAACAATCCACGTGATCTCACTTCCACACCAATCCTACAAGCCAGATTTGGCTCCTGCGGACTTCGACCTCATCCCAAAGATGAAGCTCTAGCTCAAAGATTAGTGTTTTGACACCATTGCAGAGATTCAGCGTAAACTGCAGAAGGTACTTGACACACTTTGAGAAGATGACTTCCAGGACATTCCAGAAGTGGCAGGAATGCTGGGCTATGGCTATATGGCTGTATAAGGGGATTATTTTGAAGGTCTAAATGTGGATAAATGGAGTACTTTCTTGTAAAAGCACATCTCGAATCTTTTTGATACCGCCACGTACATACAGAACACAATATTTTAGAGAACCTCGTTCACACCCAATGCAATATAATTCGTTCACTTACTTCTGTATTGCAGACATTTACCAAGCCCTTGATCATTAGTGTTGCCACGTTGTTACAGCGCACGTTACGGTCCCCGTGTTTGACACTGCCATGCTTACGTTTTTCCTATTTGCTAATCAAAATGCAAGTTTTTATATTTTTGCTTCTTTGAATGCCAATTTGGATTATTTCTGTCTCCCTATTAAAACCCTTTGAGTGCATCGGCATCCGGCGCCACTTGTGCATTCTGACACTAAATATGACAGGAGAACTTTACCTTCTTGAAGTTATATGTCAAGTCATAATGAGGAGAAGTGAGTGCAAGTGAATCTTTTTTTAATACAGTGCAAATGTATAAGAGAACTACTATGAAACAAAAGGCAGACAATAGACAAGATTCTGAAACGTGGAGCGAGAGCATCATGCACTACAGCACAATGACTGTGATGCGTGATGAGTCGAAATACAAGTGCTAATTAACAGTACATGTGCAAACCGTCATGTGAATAAAGAACGTGAAGTGGCTGATGGGAAATCGGTCTTATTAAAACGATAGAATGCAATATGAGAACTGGGATATGTGTTTAAAAGTAAAAATAGTTACGTCATGTCTCCCTTCAGACATTTCTTGCGGGTTTTCTGCATAGTTGGAGTAAAGGAGATAGACATACTTAAAGCCAAATATATTAATCCATAATTCAATTCCCTGTCCTCCAGTACCAGTATTTAATTTACGCTGACACATTTATAGGCATATAGTGGCATTATTTCATAATTTAATATCAAAGCAGAGCTTCTCTCTGCTTTGATATTATATTATATTATATTATGAAATAATGCCACTTTTTGTGACTTCAGGAGCAGGATGCTACTAAGTTCTACAATTTAGCCAGTTTGTCTACTGCCTGGTTTGGACTCTACTCTGTTTTGTCAATCACGTCTACTTCTACGTGTGGCATTTCCTGAAATGTGAGTGTCAACCTCCTGTCAAAAAAAAAAAAAGACTTGACAGCTTATCACTCATGCCAAAAAAACAGACAGGCGTGTCAGAATACTGTAATAATATTTGGCCATTAAGGCCACCCTGAAGCACGTCATTCTGACACGCCGGTGGCTCAAACTTTTACCATCTGTCGAGGATGGCCGTTTTTTTTTTTTTTCCTCACGCTGATCTCAGGATAAGTTTTCCGGTTTCTCCTGAAGCAGTTACAATTATTCAGCAGATAGCAAGGAGCCCATGCTGCACTAATGGAATGACTGTCAGGTGGAGGAGGCTGCAGTTCAGCTCATTTCCTTCGTTCATTACACCGTTCGACCAGAATAGCCGGAATCGCTTCTGTGTGTATTGGCATCCCTCCGGACTGTGACACAACAAGACTCTGATGTGTTCATGGTCTCCAGACATCAGGTGGCTAAATGCGATGGCTCGGTTTGCTCAAACTTGCAGTAGAACAAATCATCTAGATAAAATGGGGACACACAGAGAAAGATAGAGATAGAGAGAGAGAGAGAGAGAGAGAGAGAGAGAGAGAGAGAGAGAAAGAGAGAAAGAGAGAGAGAGAGAGAGAGAGAGACAAAGTGAGATAGATAAAAGTGTCTAGACACCTGACTGTAAAATGTGTTTTTTTTTTTTTTTGAGCATTCCATTCCTCATTTAGTCCCCATTTGCTGTTATAACAACCACATTCTTCTGGGAAAATGTTACACTTGTTTTTGCTGGGGTGCAGTCAGCGTTCCAATTCATCCCAAAGGTGTTCAATAAGGTTGAGGTCTGAGCTCTATAGCGGGCCACTCAAGAGTGCAACCCATCTGAAGCATATTTTCATGGAGCTGGATTTGTGCACAGGCGTATTCTCGTGCTGGAACGGGTTTGGGTCTATAAGTTTAAGTGAAGAGAAAATTCAATTGGACCACCTCTAAAAGACATCCTATGCAATTGTGTGCCTATACCTGTGTGGTTTAAGTGGCGGAGAAGCACATATGGCTGGGAAAGCCGGGTGTCCCAATACTTTTACCTTAACAGTGTAGACAGACAGACAGACAGAGAGATAGACAGACAGACAGGAACGGGTTTGGGTCTATAAGTTTAAGTGAAGAGAAAATTCAATTGGACCACCTCTAAAAGACATCCTATGCAATTGTGTGCCTATACCTGTGTGGTTTAAGTGGCGGAGAAGCACATATGGCTGGGAAAGCCGGGTGTCCCAATACTTTTGCCTTAACAGTGTAGACAGACAGACAGACAGAGAGACAGAGAGACAGACAGACAGACAGACAGACAGACAGACAGACAGACAGACAGACAGATAGATAGATAGATAGATAGATAGATAGATAGATAGATGGTTTTTAAAGTATGCAGTGGGTTTAACCAAAATTGGTCCAGAAAACCGGTCACAGGGTCATGGGCTTTAGGGTGATGAGTGGCAGATACAGGGGCTTGAGCAGGGGCTTTCCCGGACCTTATAATCAGTAGCCAAGATGCCTTAACCACTGAGCTACCAGTTCCCCAAAGATTGACACATTTAGTGGTGTGACGGTTTCATCATACCATCTTAGGAGAAATGTCATTGCTTATAGTGCCACTAGCTTGCGCATTAAGGACAAGGCTTCTGGGTATTCATTTATGAACTTGTACATTGCATGTATTTATAATGAGTGTTTTCTGTATACCTACTTTGACATTGTTAAAAGTGCTTTAACAATGAAATGTAACTGAATTGAGTATATGCATGTGTGCTGCAAGTATTAGCTCAGGTATTTATTTCCGAGTTATTATTGCCTCGTGGCACCAGCTGCTCTTGTGCAAATGCACGCTTTAAAAATTCAATATGTGTAAACATGTTCTAAAAATGATTTGTAATTACCACAAACGTACACATACCCATATACATTCACTGCTTAAATACTAGGTCCTTACTACACTGTGGAAGAAAGCCCACAATGAGCACTGTCTTCTTTCATCTCTGAAACAAAATAAATAATAAAAAAAAAGAATAGAGTCAAAATAATTAAGAAGTAGAAATAAAACAGTTAATAAAAGAATCCGAGTATGTGCTGTTCCCGAAGATCGTAACATATGATATCGTGCATGATGTATTGTACACTTAGTGACCATCTGTTACTCATTAGTCACAATAGCAGAGGATTTCATCCAAATCCTGATTCACATCAGAGAATATAAAAGGGTGGAATCAGTAGAAACGAGAGCTGCAGATACAGTTTTTGAGAAATACAAATGAGTCACAGGAGTACATGCTTTAGAAAACATCTAGCCTTTAATACACGCTTGAACAGGTGTTACCTCTCATACCGTATGAGGTATATATTGAAGTGTATCAGTACAGAAATCGCACGTCTTTACACAGACCCCGGAAAAGGACATATGTATAATTACAATAAGACAATGTGCTGAATCATGCACTGTTATCTAGTTGCTGATTAATGACTTTGGAGACCATTGTGTTCAACCAAATTCACAGTCAATCCATTTATTTAATAAGATTAGAATAAATCGACATTCTGTTGGACCCCTAGAAGAGGATGGGTTTCCTTTTGAGTCAGGCTCAGAAGTTTGCTTTCTAATACCATCAGACACTTTTTTTGCTCACCACCATCATCTTTGACTTTCTCATTAGGGGTAATGATATAGGAAGAAATTTTGCAAAATTTGCAGATTTCTTTCTTTATTCTTGTATTATTTATTTATTTCTGTAAAGCTGCTTTGTGCAAATGTCCATTGTTAAAATTGCAATACCCAAAAATATTTAATTGAATTGAAATCGATTTTATGGAAAATTAGAGCTACTCTGTTTTAATAGCAGATACTTTGAGCTCATGGGAATGAAATGAAACATTCATTTGAAATGGACAATAAAAAAAAACATGCTGGATCAAATGCTATTTAACAAACTGCTGATGAATGAACACTGAGGCCATTTTATTCTACCAAATTTGCAGCAATTCCAACTAATATAAAGGAGATTTTGAAAATATGCACCAGAACAGGCAGGTTCAAGGCCACCTTTTTTACATTCACCATCACCCTACTGAACTCTAGAACACTGTATAAACACTGTGTATAATTTCTGTACACTTGCACATACAGTACAATGTACATATTAATGTTTATATTGCTTATTGTGAAATTGTATACCACTCTTTCTCTACACATACTCGACTTACATCCTGCCTAATATTTCACATATATGTATATACATACTTATCATACGTCTATCTATCTATCTATCTATCTATCTATCTATCTATCTATCTATCTATCTATCTATCTATCTATCTAGATCTAGCTATAAGTAGTGTTAATTACATCATAAAGCCTGTGTACTTTTTTGATAAGTAGAAAAAAATAGTTAATCTATCTATCTATCTATCTATCTATCTATCTATCTATCTATCTATCTATCTATCTATCTATCTATCTATCTAGATTTAGCTATAAGTAGTGTTAATTACATCATAAAGTCTGTATACTTTTCTTATAAGTAGAAAAGTTTATCTATCTATCTATCTATCTATCTATCTATCTATCTATCTATCTATCTATCTATCTATCTATCTAGCTTAGCTAGCTAGTGGGCTGGCTAGCTAGCTAGCTAGACTATAAGTAGTGTAAATTACATCATAAAGTCTGTTTACCTTCCTCATGAATAGAAAAAGAGTTAATCTATCTATCTCACAGAGCAATAGTTGGCAACATACAGATGTATATTCCTGTCAGATGTTGATTTGGGTGCACATCCTCATCACATTCATGACATTTACATTTGGCAGATGCCCTTCCCCAGAATGACTAACAACTATATTATTTATAAAATGAGTAGTTAAGGGTTAAGGACCCCACCTGGATTGGTAGAACTAGGATTTAAACGCAAGACCTTCTGATCAGTAGTATCACTGAGCCACCACATTCCATTTTTAATTGCCTTATGTTTTCATGTTCCATATTAAATTATGCCAATCCATATTTTTTTATCCCCTGCTGTTTTTTGAGCTTTAAGGCAAGTGTTCCCCCTGTTTCAGTCATTACAGGAAAAATCGAGCCAATTTTGAAGTGTGAATCAGATGAAGATAACCGATGATAATCATTTCGGTTATAAAGAAAAAAATGAAGAAAAATGCTAAATACAGAGGAACAAAAATAGAAAATGGTTTGAAGTGAAGCCTTTTGTTTTTTGTTTTTTTTCATTTCCTCTCTCCAACATGTGTCATGATTACCCTTCAGCCTGGCTCTGTCGGAATTGTCGTAATCAGAACTTACATCAAATATTAACACCGTCGTCATGCAACATGAATGAGCAAAGGCCGTCGTCAGCTGAGTGGATCTCGCCGATGACTCGCTTCGTTCCTGAGCTGGCAGGGTGATAATTACAACCGAACACAACACAATGATGTGTACGTGTAACGCTGTTCAAACCTTCGCTACTCAGGTAACAGCTACTCAGATTTCTTTTCTCTTTTATTTTCACATTTCATGCTCATTCCATCTGCCGTTCCTCGGAAAAAGCCTCGGTATATGTTTCATCATCAAATTTCACATTGCTTTAAATGATTTCCATAAACTCGATATGGTATGTACAGAAAACCCATTAAACAAAGAGCAGAACTCGACTCTGAATATGAGGAACTTTCTGTGGGATATCTTAGCAAATTAGACATATTGAATATGCTCAAATTTATCCAATATTTCCTTTTGGATGTTTTAGCCTAGTTTGTCGTAGCTTTTACTCATTTCAAGCTGGAAATCTTTTACTGAAAAAACATTTTGCTTCTTTCTAGACAGGTATATCTTTCATTAGAGGATGGTTTTACACAGACATCCAGAGAAAAACACTTTAGACTTGGACTTTTAGACCATAACAGCACCACTTAAAACCTATGAAGATGGCTTTGGACCTGCCTTTAATACAAACTTTTGTGCTGCAATGGCTTGGTACTACAATTGCTATGAACAGATTTGATCTCAAGTGAGCAGTTTTGATATGTTCAACAATGATAAATCTCATCTAGATGAGGCAGGGTTGCCTTTTAAATCTGGTTCCTCTCAAGGTTTCTTCCTTTTACCACCTCAGGGTTTTTACCACCTCAAGGAAGTAAAATCTTCTAAGATGTCAAATTTCTATATAATATTCTAAGATGACTATAAATCATATTGGGGATTGTATAGCCAAGGCTGTAGATGCTTTTACTCATTTCAAGCTAGAAATTTCTTTCTATTGATCATGTTGCTTTTTTCTAAACAGAAATGCTTTAATAATTATCCATTCGAAAAGTTCTGGAACACGATTGTTTTTTTTTTTCTTCCTTGTATTTGTGTTGTAACATTAAATTTTCATTTCCCAGTACGGAAAATGATCTTTCAGCCTGAAAAAGATCTGAGATTAAACTCTGCACCACTCTGCTCGATTGCTTCCAGTAGCAGAAATGGAACGAATCCAGGCTTTTTTTCCCTCTCTCCACCTTGAACTTCATTTTACCTGCTCCTCATCCATCAGCAAGGTCAACATGCATGGATTGTAAACCCCTGGGAATGGTTTCAACAGGTCAAAAGTAGTTTTGCTAGTCTTCTGAAAAAGTGATGACTGATGGATGTGTAAAAAAAAACACTTATACACACAGTATACTTTAGAAGGCATTCGATAGGATGCTGAACTCCATTCAATCAATTTTATTTATTTCTTTTAACAATGGGCATTGTCCCTGATTTAATCCACCTCTTAAAAGCAGAAATATGATGTCATGGCCATAAAATCTATTAAAATAATACAGAAATGCAGTATAACAGAGCTCTGCATCACAGACAGGTATCTCATACAGTGAGAATCAATGCCATTACTTAAGCAAGAAACCCAATAAACCCAACTGAACAAGTCTTCTTTCACTGCAGCCACAGCTCTAGCAGAAGCATCAATATTGACCTCATATTGTGTATTTCCTTGTATTTTTATGCATATTTTCAGTGCATTATGGTTTAACTTGGGATTTGAAATGAAGGCAAATTGAGTGTTTTTGTGGAAATTGTACAGGAAGGAAAATTCAAAAGTAAAAACTTTTCATAAAAAAAGCTGAACAACTGTTTTGTTTCGCCTGACCTTTCCTCAAGATGTCCAGCTGTTCTTGAAAAGTCCGTCTTGTAAATGGCCTAGTAATATAACTGCGAAAAAATTAATTTCTTCCCCTTTTCCCAGCCATTATGGAATGAAAAAAACAGCTATTAAATCCACATGAATACAGGTGCATCTCAATAAATTAGAATATCATTAAAAAGTGGATTTATTTTAGTAAATCAATACAAAATCTGAAACTCGAAATCCTGAGCCTTTAAATGACGTCTCAGTCTGGTTCAGCCTACACAATCATGGGGGAAGACTGCTGACTTGGCAGATGTCCAGAAGACAATCATTGACACCCTGCACATGAAGGTTAAGCCACAAAAGGTCATCGCTAAAGAAGCTGCTGTATCCAAGCACATTAATGTTTGTGTCTAGCCACTAGACTTGTGTCTAGTCTTATGAAGAATTCACATTTTTTGAGATAGTGATATGGTGGATTTTTGTTAAATTAAAAGAAATAAACACTTTAAATATATTAGTATGTGTGTGATGAATCTATATAATGAGTTTCTCTTTTTTGTATTAAACTACTAAATTAAATCAACCTATTGATGATATTCAAATTTATTGAGATGCACCTGTATATTTGAGCTTTGCAGCAGATGCTTTGATTGGCCAAATCCCAATCTGATTGGTTAAAACTTCAAGCAACATGGAGTTTATACTTAAAACAAAGCCTGCTGTGTTCACAGTGCTGACTTTAAGTCAATATGATGGGATAGGATAGAAACTCAAATGTAAACAGCGCAGAGGATGGATTATTGGGAGAAATTTGATACATATTCATGGACGGAAATATATTAAAAACGTAATTCCATGATTTAGATTTTCCCGATGGCCTGCCACTGGAATCTAAATATTAATGTCATAAATTAGTCCCTTTATGTTTATCCCTTATTAGCAAGCCAGTGGCGATGGTGGTGAGGAAAAACTCTCGTGGATGGTATGAGGAAGAAACCTTGAGAAAATCCAGACTCAAAAAAGGAACCCATCCTCATGCATACTGACTGTCCATTCATTATATTTCCATCATTGTTGAGGCTATCAATTGGTCTTTTACATTTACATTCTTGGCATTTAGCAGACGCCCCTTTTCCAGAGCAACGCACAAAAGTGCTTTGAGACTCTAGTAATGAATAAATCTGCAATGGTACACAAGATTACAAACTTAATATAAATATAACCATTGAATTTTACAAACATAGAAAGTGCTAATCTAAGTATTTTAGGAAGAGGTAGGTCTTCAGTCGTCGTTTGAAGATAGTCAGGAACTCTGCTTTATGGACATCTAGGGGAAGTCTGATAGAAGTCTGGTCACTGATAGACCTAGGCCATTTTAATAAACTGTCCACAATAATCACACTCCATATCCATCTTCATGGTTCCTAAGTTGAATCCTCCAAGGTAACCTCATGAATCTTGTTGCTGTTCATGGATAACCATCCTCAGCTGTACCCAATTAAAAAAAAGCATAATCTACAGTATAGGTAGAGCGTCAGGATGAATCAGGCTGGTCTGGAAAGAGGACAAGGATCCCACAGGAACAAGGAAACAGTCCTTGTGGCTTTTATATTACATATAATTTATTATTACTTTACAAAAAAAAAAAGATTAATAGCTGAATCATGTATCACATGAACTCTACTACTATTGAATATACTTTAAACAGGTAATGGTTGAGTTTGACCTAGCTCGCTAACTACGCTAAAATATATATATTTAAATGATACTGCAATGTTTGATTCTATTTGTTTGTTTTATTCTATTTTTAAAATCTACATGGATTACATTAAACCATGTAGTTGCTATAGTATTCCAGTTTCGATGGTGTCACAAGGTGGTTGCTTTGTTAGCTTATCTTTTTGCTAGCTGGTGTCTAGATTATCCCAGTTGGCTGCTAGGAAGTTACCAAGTTGTTGCTATGTTAAATTAGGTGGTTTCTAGATTATTCTAGTTGGCTGCTAGGAAGTTATCAAATTGTTGCTATGTTAAATTAGCTGGTTTCTAGATTATTCTTGTTGGCTGCTAGGAAGTTATCACGTTGTTGCTATGTTAAATTAGCTGGTTTCTAGATTATTCTAGTTGACTGCTAGGAAGTTATCAAGTTGTTGCTATGTTAAATTAGCTGGTTTCTAGGTTATCCTCGTTGTTTTCAACAGTGTTGATAGGTTGCTGCTAAACTGAAATGGGGGTTGGATTATTTTAGTTTTGTTTTTAGGGTGTTATCTGGATGTTTCTATGCTAATTTAGCCGGATGCTAGTTTATTCATCATGTATTCCTGAGGGTTAACACAGTTTGGAGTGTAATATGCACTGGCTGTAATGCAATATTTCCCACAAACATACAAGACATATGTTATAGTGTGGGAACAACATTTTGGCCAAATTCTGTGTTTCTATATCAAACACTGTGACCTGTCAAATTCAAATATACTATATATTTACATTTTCGCCATTTGGCAGATTCCCTTATTCAGAGAGATTTAAGATTAAAACAGGGGAAAGTTAAAAGGCTTAAGCAATTGTGACCTTATGTTCCAAAATCCAATGCTTTAACCACCGAGCTACAAATCCTAATACTGTTACAAAACGGTGGATATAAAAAGAAACTCAACCAGGAAACAGACTGACAACTTTCTGTAGCTCATTAATTTAAAATACAACAAAAATGAATGATTTGGATGTGTGTAAATCGGTCAGGAGGGATTGATAAGAAAATGTGAGCTAGTTGTTATTCATACTGTCAATATGCCTCTGCAGATAACATTAATATAGTCTTTAAGAGACTGTTTGGAAGATGCTACAATCAATATTAAGTGTAAAATATTGAAAATGATAGATGTTTGGTATTAGCTGTCTTGTTCTGTAGAAAGATTTTATTTTTTAAATGTATTTTTACACACACACACACCTACCTATATGTATATATATTTATGTGATGATAAATCTCATCAGTGCCTATGCCCCACAAGTAGGTTGTGAGATGGAGGAGAAGGAAAAATTCTGGAGAGAGTTAAATGAAGTAGTGGAGAGTAAACCAAGGAATGACATTTTAGGATGTAGGTTAAGGGAAGGAAGGTGATGAGGAGGTGATGGGTAGGTATGGCTTCAAGGAGAGGAATGTGGAAGGGCAGATGGTGGTAGATCTTGCTTAAAGGATGGAAATGGCAGTGGTGAACACTTATTTTAAGAAGAAGGATGATCATAGGGTGACGTATAGGAGTGGAGGAAGGTGCACACAGGTGGACTATGTTCTATGCAGGAGATGCAACCTGGAGGAGATTGGAGACTGTAATGTGTTGGCAGGGGACAGTGTAGCTAGACAGCATCGGATGGTGGTCTGTAGGATGGTTGTGGAGGTGAAGAAAAAGAGGAGGAGAGTGAGGACTGAAAGAAGAATAAGATGGTGGAAACTGAAGGAGGAAGACTGTAGTGTGATGTTCACGGAATAGGTCAGACAGGGGCTCGGTGGTGGTGAAGAGGTGCTGGATGATTGGGCAACTACTGCAGAAGTGATAAGGGAGACAGCTGGAAAGGTACCTGGTGTGACATCTGGAAAGAAAAAGGAAAAAGACATGGAACTAGACATGTTGGTGGAATGAGGAATTGCAGGAGAGCATAAGGAGAAAGAGGTTGGCAAAAAAAAATTGGGATCGACAGAGAGATGAGAAAAGTAGGCAGGAGTACAAGGAGATGTGGCAGCAGGTGAAGAAGGATGTGACGAAAGCCAAGGAAAAGGCATATGAGGAGCTGTATGAGAGGTTGGACACTGAGGAAGACCAAGTAGGCGGTTTATGGATGTGGTGAGGGGGGACATGCAGGTAGTTGGTTTGAAAGTGACAGATGTAGAGAAAAGGGTAGTGTGGAGACAGATGATATGCTGGGGTGACCCCTAATGGGAGCAGCCAAAAAAAGGTGATGCTGGGAAGTGATAGAGAGAGAGAGGGAGAAAGAGAGAGAGAGAGAGAGAGAGAGAGAGAGAGAAAGAAAGACTGACACATGCAACCGACATATGCAAAGTTAAATATATTTACAGTATATATATAAATATATATATATTGCATATGTCGGCTGCATGTGTCTCTCTCTTTCTCTCTCACTTCCCAGCATCACCTCTCTCCACCTCCCCACATGTCTCCTCACTTCTCGTTTTAAATAAACTCACACTCCCTTTCTGCCGAGTGTACGCTACATGTCACCATGTTTCCTGTTTCCTAACCGCTGTGCTTCTCGGTGTTTCTTTCTCATGATGTACTCACCTACTCGAATCAGCTTTGATTAGATTTTTCTTAAAATAGCAAGCAGGTTATTTACTCCATAAATCAAAAAGACAGAATAACAAAAATCAAAGGTTGAAGCATTGTTTTTTTCCCATTAACTCTTTTGATAGATAGATAGATAGATAGATAGATAGATAGATAGATAGATAGATAGATACTTTGTAAGCAGCAGCACACAAGATTGATATGTGCTTTTTCCAACATCCAATTCCACATTAAGTCCCTGTTTGCTGTTATAATAAGCTCCACTCTTCTGGGAAGACGTTCCAATAGATTCTGGAGATTTGTGATGGTTCAGTGTAAGTGAGAAGGTTGAGGAGGTCTGGGGTGCACTCAGCGTTCACATTCATCAAGAATAGGGGTCAGAGATCTACAGACATATATTATATAACTGTCTGCCCCCAGCTTTATGGTAACAGTTTGGGGGGAAAAGCACATATGGCTGGAAATGGCAGGTGTCCCAATACTTGTGTCTGTATAGTGTATCTATAGAATTTATTTCCAGCTTTTTACAGACAGGTTCATCAAACTCATTTTAATTGAGTCCATTAATAAACCCAAAAACAGTAATTGTGAATATACATGAACACGTAAAAACATATTGTAGAATAAAAAAAGAATGTAGATCAGTATTAGACTAATTAAAAGTCTCAAAAGTCTAAAGTAAATGTTTTAAATCCTCTCAATCATTAAAATGTGAAAATGTCCTGCAATTGAGGAATATGAAATGATTCAATATTTACTGAATGAAATGTTAAAAAGAAATTTATCTAGATCTGATCTGATCTGCTGTAATCCGAGACCTTTAGCTCTGATTGGACACTTGAGACTTGTTACATATTTACGTTTCAGAATTGAGAATGTTTTTGAGTCTTTTTGACAGCTTTAGGCTCTGAATTCAACCCTGACTTTTATAAAACAATCAAATACAGTCGCATTGGCATTCGATGGTATTTAGTCTCCAGTTATGATAATCTCCATTCTTCTGGGAAGATGTTCCACTAGATTTAAAGTGTACTTGTATGCGTCACAAATTTCACCTTATGTACAGTTATATTTTACTGGCTGCAGTTTCTCTTCCACCCGGTTTCTCTTCTTCTGTGTGTTTTCTTTGTTATCTCTGATCCCCCAACATTGATCCATGTGCTCAGAAGTGGCATAGTTGGACTGCAGTTGGATCTTTTGCTAGGTAAGAAAAAGAAGAACAAACATCTCCAAAACCTGACGCCTCATCGTGGAAACAAGAAACCGAAACCTCTTACCAACTCAGCGAATTTGGTGAGAATTGCGTACGGGCATGATGCATCAGTCAGGGCCGAGCGCTCGTGATGCACGAAGCCGCGCGTTTCGTTCCGCTAATGGCCTCAGCCTTTCATTTTTACACCGCGGCGTGAAAATGCGTCCCATAAATAACAGTAGCCGAGCAGGCACGCCTGAAAGCAAAGGGGCCAAGTCGCAGCGCTTGAGTTTATTATTTATTTCCGGAGGTTATGGCTCTATCATTATTACTCGTAGCACCAAAAAAAAAAAACGATACACAAAGCACTCAGCCCACCGATGCCATCTGCCGTTTCCATTTCCACATCTCTCCGCTCGGGTTGGTGAAAGACAAGAAAAAAAAAACAAAAAAACACAACTATCCTGAATGGCTCCATTGTTTGACGAAATGCTCTCCAGCTCATTTATTCCACTCTGATGTTGTTTTGGAGCCATTAACATATTAATTAGCAGCTAATGGACTTAATTAGGTTACTTTGTAATTAAACAGAGAAGAAGTGGTGAGGCGAGCGCAGGAAATCATTGATGAAATGTAATTTCTTTCTTAGTATGTGCATGCGTTTTTTTTTTTTGTTGTTGTTTGTTTGTTTGTTTCCCTTCTCAACCCTGAAGACGATCTGGAATGATGCACATTCTGGTAGAAACAAGAGGAAAAAAATGTTTTCACATTTATTTTTCGATATCAAGAGTCGGTTGTACATCAGCGTCTGACAATGGGCTTCTACAAAAAAAAAAAAAAAAAAAAGGAAAATAATTGAAAAAATTTTACGATTATTAACAGCATTTTATTCTCGCGCACACTCTCATTTCATCTTCATTATTATTTTTCCGTAATTTAGCTAATAAATTATTTTGTGTCGAACGCCGAGATAAAATAGCGTGTTCACACATTTAAAAAAAAAAAAGAAGAAAAAAAAATCCATATCCCTGGCAAACACTGCCACTGAAAAAAAAAAATATAAATTACACACAAGTCCAATTCTCTCCCAATTTGTGCAAGACGTAGCTTTTTTTTTTTTATTATTGAAAAACGAGGGAACGTTTTTCCCTCCCAGACACTTTTTTTGTTGGCAAACGAAAAAAAAAAAAATACAATCGAAAATCCTTAATCGATGAAGGCGAACGCACTGCTCACAAGTGGAAGTGTGAATACGGTTTCCTGGTTGTGTTCTCGAAGCGTCTACGACAAACAAAGTGTAAGAAGATTTCACACACAAAAAATGTGCAACCCCCTTCCCCCTAAAATGTCCTTTTTTTGAAATGTTACTTATGGTTGCCATAATATTTTTTTTTTTTTGGAAATCATTTTCTTGAATTTCAATTTTCTTTTTTAAATTGAATTAATTTTTTTTCCACTTGTGGTACAGCAAAATATATTTTCTTTAGCTGTCATTCTTATAAGAGTTACATGTGCAATAGAGAAAATAGAATAAGGCCTGAGTCAGGAGTAGTGGTTCTTTTTTTTTTTCTTTTTCTCTTTCTTTGCCTTTATTTCTTTTAGTTTTTTTTGTTGTCCGCAAAGTCATGAGTTTGTGAGACGCTTTTGAGTGTGGGGTCGTCTTTTTTTCTGTCCTTTGCATCCCAAAAAAAGAAAAAAAAAGAAAAACTCCAGGGAAGTTCTATAAAACGTCATTGGCGTATTGGTGTTTGTTATGCTGTTTGTAGGTACAGTACGGTATATCATACAAAATGGTGGCCAGCACGTAGACAACGACAGCCTCCACACAAACACTTTTGCTCGTCGAGCAGCCTGGGTGCTTTTCCCACCTCGGCCCGAGAAACCACAGATGGCTGGTAAAAAAAAAACAAAACGAAATGGCAGAAAAAAATAAGCGCATCTGTGGAGCATTCGGAGAAAAAGAACGTCATTGAACCTACTGGAGGGAAAGGAAACGCATGATGAGCTCAGAGGCTGGTGATCAGCTGCATTTGGCCGTCTTTCGGGGTCTCGGGTCCGTCTGGCGGCTGACATTCGTTCGCCTCGAACCCGTGTCCGCTGTGGTAGTACTTGGCGGGTTGGACGCTAAAGTCCTCTGTGCTTTTGTGGCACGGTTCGTCCGTCTCGCTGTGCCCGGACGACGAAAGAGGGCACTCGTCCTCTCCGTCGTGCGGGCACAGGGATGGAGTCGAGTCTCTGAGTTCGGGCATGCTCGTATACACCGAGTCCCTGTTGTCAAGCGAGGGCGTGGTTTCGTCCTGCATCACCCCTTCGTCCTCTTTCTGCGCCTCTCCGTCCTCCACGTCGTGACGGTGCCGGGCAGGTTGGCGCGACGCCTGCTTGGCACTGTACAGGAGTGAGTGAGTCCGCTGAGGAAGCAGAGGCGCATCCAGGACCTCGCGGTGGTGCGGTTGGAGAAGGAGCTCCAGCGCCGGGTGGTTGGAGTCGTTCCCGGCATCGCCCTCGCTCCTCCCTCCGACGCCTCCAATCACAGCACGGCGGCCCAGCGGGCATCGGTCCGGGTTAGACGGCTGCTCGGGGTCTTCCGGGCAGCGCAGATGCCCGCGTGGCCGCAGGTTGTTGTGCACCAGCTCAGAGATGATCATTTTCTCAAAGGCGGCGTCGTCGAGGGAGTAGCTGCTGTTGAAGTTGCCGTTGAGGGGCAGCGTGTCCATGGCGCTGACGTCGCGGCTGTTCGTCCGAGAGTGCTGGCCTGGAATAAGACACATGGGCACACTCAGGGAGAGGAGACGCACTCACAAATGCTCAAGCACAAACATATAGCAAACAGTTAATATATATGCAGCGAACATCGAAGCTACTGTTAAGGACATATGGATTTTTGCTTTCCTCCCGCTTCTGTCCCTTCATCCCTCTATATTTCAAGATCAGTAATAAAAGTTTATTACATATTAATATACATTAATATTCGAATTACCACTGCCATGATTACGTCCTTAACAGTACGAAAATAATACAACGTTGCAGCCACCAAACGGTTAAAAAAATGCAACACACATAACGCACATAGAAGCAAGCGGCCACTGTACACGAGTACCAAGCGCAAAACAAGCGCCGGCGGCAGAAAACAGGCAAATGGTCATGAACCGTTTAAAAAAATATATATATATTAATAAAATGTAAGCATGGTCAATGACGCGCACACACACACACACTCGCACACATATACACACAGAGATACAGCTCCAAGATTGTACACAGCCATCTGCAGACAACGGAGCCCATTTATGCCAGTCAGTCCTTATCACACACATAAGCAGACACATACACACACACACACACACACTCATACATACATACATACACAGGCAGGCAGGCAGGCAGGCGTGCAGGCGGACGAGGTGCAAGGACTCACTTTGCCACCACTCACATTATGTGTGTCTGCTCAGGCTAGCTGGCCTGAGAACTGCCGACGTGCCAAAAGAAATGTGAAAGAACGGCGTTTTTTTTTTTTTTTTTTTGAAAAAAAAAAAAAAACCAAACAAAAAAAACAATTGCAGCAATGATAAACAAGTGAGAAACAGCAAAAAAGAAAGCTTTCAAAACTATACGCCTCTGAATTCAGTCCATCCTCTCGACTAGGGAATGTATTTCTACTGTATCATTATAAATCCTAAACATTATAAATATAATAATATAAAAAAATTACTTTTTTTTCTCTCGGGGTTCACCCACACAAAAACAAGCTTTACCTCATGTTTTTTTTCCCTCCATGAATCGAAATCAGGACTGTTTGGGTCCTTTTTTACTTTTTCCCAGCAAAAAGAAATGTTTAGATTCGAAACACAGGGTAATTTGGGCTTTTAAAATCGATCTTCTACGATCGCTCGAAAGGTAGAAATACAAATAACGGATTCGGATCACAATAATTCACCCCTCCCCCCGATCCATGTGCAGTGGAATAAATGATCTGCGATGAGCACGATCGATAAAAGCATGTGTGGATGCGTATGGAGGCGCGACGAGCAGCCCCTTTCATTGCGGTAATTATGACTTCCTTCATTGCTCATCGCTTAGTTCATCTAATTAACGAGAGGCCGCGCCGGATGACTGAATTCAGGATATGGAGTGTGTAAGGGTACAGCGGCAAGCATTCACAGCAACTCTCTCTCTCTCTCTCTCTCTCTCTCTCTCATCGAAGCCTTCGGCGTACATCTAATGGAGGCGACCTTCGAGCTTAAAAGCTTGCATAATCTACTCGAGATTTGTTTTGACTCCAGTACGTGACCTCGCAAATATTGTTTCATTTCCAATAGTTTTGCCAGCGTCATTTCAATCTGCTGCTCCTGCTCCATTACATGGCTGTGTAACACAAAAACAGAAAAGCGAGGGGATCCCCAGGATTTTGCCTAAAATCACTGTGATTGACAGGAGAGAATGTAACATCAGCCTTCGCGCCCAAACAGAACTCCCATCATCGGGGTTTATGATCTCCTGATTATATATCAAACTCATTTCTGTTTTAATGCTCTGTTTTAATCTCATGTCCAATTCTGGCAAAATGCTTGTGAGGAATTTTTTTCTATCTCCTCGAATACGTTGTATCGCTTGTTCGAGGGACGCCGGAAACGTCGCCGTTCTTAGAAGTACACCAAGGGCTCACCTGCTGCTTATCTAGTATGGGTGGGTGTTTAAACATCATACGTCTCAAACCACAGTTATCAAGCAGAAAAAAAATAAACAAAAAAAAAAAAATAATAATAATAATAATATTTCTATTTATATACTTGAATATATATATATATATATATATATACATATACAGTCAACACCGATAATTCGCAGTTCTGAGCTCGCAGCTCGGAAAATTTGCGGGTTCTCATTTGGAACCTAACTAACTGCCGGTTGAGATTATTTTAATATTTGCGGGAATCTGCAGTGGTACCGAATGTTCAGGAACGTTGGGAATAACATTTTTCACTTAAAAATTTTAGTAAATTTTTTAAAACATTATTGTTTTATTATGACAATGTCTAGATGAATTCACTAAGGTACCAGAGGGGCAGCGGGGGTGCGTGCAAAATTCGCAGATTTTTTTTTACTTGTCTTAGAATTTAACCCCCGTGAGTTTCGGGGAATACTGTATATATATATATATATATAAACTGTATATATAAACAAATCACAAAACGAAACAAGCCTTGATTACATTTATAACTATGACCAATCAAGAGAGGAAGGAAAGAAAAGGAAAGGAAAGAAGGAAGGAATGAAGGAAGGAAGAGCAAAAAGAACGGGTAATATGACAAAAAAAAAACCTGCACAAAAAAATAGAAGCCTTTAATGATTGGATTTCTTTTGAAGCAGTCTAAAAATTTGCTTGACGCGTTTGACTGCGTGCTGCAGAAACAAGAATTCTAAATCCTCAAATGTACACGATATGGACATAAGTATTGGCAAACCGGACTTTTCCAGCCATATGTGGTTCTTCCCTACCACAGAATTTGAGGCACACGGTTGTGAAGGACATCTTTGGTAGTGGTAGCATGAAATATTTCCTTCACTTGAACTAGGAGTACCACACTTGTTCTGGCATGACACTGAAAAGTTCCCATGCACAAATCCAGCTCCATAAAGATCTGCTTCACATGGGGTTGGAGTGGAAGATCTCCTGCTATAGAGCCCTTAACCCTATTGAACGCCTTCGGGATGAATGTGAACGCTTACTGCACTCCAGACCTCCTCACCTTCTCACCTGCATCAGTACCTGACTTTACTAACATCTTAGCTTAATGTATAGCCCCACTGCTGTTTAACTGCACTCTTGTTCATATGATATTATTTCTCTAGGGTTTAGTTTAGACTTGGGAATATGGAAAAAGCCAAACTGCGAATATTGCTCTCTAATTTACTACTAAATAACTACCATGACAGAACATTTTTGACCCACTGATAAAATCTGAGAAAAGAGTTCCTTATTATGATTATGACAAAGATCTTATGCTAGGATTTTTAAAGTTCTTGCTCAAACTGTCCAGCGATTCTATAGTCGAAAAAAAACAAGTGACTCAGATCCTGTCAAGTTCCACCATGATGTCACATTTTCTCAGATAACGGATACTTATTTGCATTACTGTTAATAACCAACGTCCATTTCTCTGTTAATCGAAGTCTAATTGAAGTCTAGTCATTGATGTATTTATCCGGGTCAAAAAAATAAAAAAAACGGAGCCACATTTCCGCAAACAAAAAAAAAAAAGATCTATCCATCCCTGAAACGTCATCCGGTAGGAGACATTGAAATGCCGCATTAAGCGGCGCTCGGTTTCACGTCTCACGCCGGCTACGACTCGAGTCCCTCTAATTTGAATAGAAATGGGAGCGAGATTGCAGCAAATAGAAAGGAGGCAGGAAAGAAGAAGAAAAAAAATGATGGCTGTTGTAGTGTGACATGCAGTAGTCGAGATAAGAAACGGCTCCCTTGTTGACGCCGGAGAAGAAACCGAACCCAGACTTCAAACGAGTTTAGCTGAAGGAGAGAGAGAGAGAGGGAGAGGGAGGGAAGAAAGAGGCGATGAAAAAAAATATAAATAAAAGAAAGGATGATGGTGAAGCAGTGCTATAGCCAAGAATATGTGTGTTTTGTTTATGCATGTGCAATCGTTCAAATCCAGCCAGGTATTGTGCAGAGAGTGTGACTATCAGATGTGGACAGAAGTCCATAAAGCTATATCAGCATTTCACTCTATTCAGGCTCTGCATCAAAGCCAGCGCTGCAGAAATTTTCCTACGGATGCTTTCAGGACCTGCGCCATTCTCTCTCTCTCTCTATTTTTTTTGTTCCTCTTGGCTTCACCCATCCCCCCGTCTCCTCGCCCTTCACGCTCTTAATAAAACGGAAGGTAAACCATGAAGGCCAGACGACTTATTCCAAGGCCGTGTTGTTCTCATTGTTCAGCTGGCGCACGCCTCGGATTTACGGCGTCGCGATTGACATATCCATACAGGCCTTCGTCGGAGTTGAGTAAAGCCCCGAGACGTGAATGCAATGCCAACGCGCCGCGTCGGCGCCTTCCTTTCTCTTCCGCCCACTCGACGAGGTGCTCTTCTGTTCGATTAACCGCGACGGCATCGGGACTTGCCCACGGTTTCCTCGTCGACCCTCGTTCTGTTCTTCTTCCTTTTTTTTTTTAAAGCACTCTACACTTAAACAACTGGCGGATGTTCACCAAAGCATGAAATATGTTCTACGGTTCTGTAATGCCATTCTCTGAAATCCTCTAAGTGTTTACGCGTGATGAGATGGCTCGCAGCTTTTTTTTTTTTTTTTACAAATTTCATTCAATTTTTGCCTCGATGGCGCTTACTTATTTTTCGCAGCCTTTGGTATGAAAAGGCCTGAAATAACATGAAGGAATGTTAGAAATTACAAGCATGGAAGAAGAAGGTCGGATAGATTTAATAAAACTCTTCCATGATTAGTGCAGCGCTCGTGCCACCTGCTAGTCTCCAGTGAGATCCCGACGCTGAAGAAATTGTTAACAAGAGCGCTCGAGGATTTGTGTCGTTCATTTCCTCTTTCTGCTCCATGGTGTGGAAAATATATACGCTATATTGGAAAAAAGTATCGGGAGACCTGTCTGTCTATCTGTCTATTATAAAGATACATCTCTTCATTCATTTATTTATATCATTCATTTTTGATTTTATCGCTCTGTCTATCCATCCATCCATCTTCCTACAGTACCTACCTATTCATCCACTTATCCAGACATGTCTGTCTGTCTATCCATTCATCCATCCATCCATCTACATACCTACCTATCCATTCATTCAGCTGTATGTATCTTCCTGTCTGTCCATCTGCTTACTGTCTCTCTGTCTGTCTGCCTGTCTGTCTTTTCTTCTGTCTGCATGTCTGTCTGCATGTCTGTCTGCCTGTCCATCTGTCTGTCTGTCTGTCCGTCTGTCTGTCAATTCACTTTCACAATCAAATATTAAAATCTATGCCACACTGCTGTGGAATTGTTGATGTTCTTTGTAAATGTCCGGGCAAAAAGTCTTCAGAGAGAACCGGGTTAAAGAGTAATTATAAACGGATAAAACATTCAAAGTGATGTTTCTTAATTAAGGAAATAGCGGCATTCTTGGCAGAAATATCAACAGTGAGTTGGAAAAAAGCCGCTTTCCTATAAGTTACAATGTAGAACCTAATTGCAGTTAGAACTCGAGCTCTCATACAATCGTACAATGGAAACATCTTCCTCTCCTCTGATGTAAATTGTACGAATGTCTAAAACAAAAAATTCAGGTGAAGCCATGTTAGAATGTTGGCGGTCCTCCAAGTAAGAGATTCGTCCTTGATGCTGGTGCACAGAGGGTTTGGAAGACACCAGCGACAGCTACGTGCTCTAGTTAGAACACAAACAGGCAGACTGGAGCAGAGCCATGGAGGCTGGTGTGCTGGTGTGAGATGAGAGAGCAGTTCTCAGCATGCACATCCCACTCCTGTGATAGACACATTGAAGACCTACACTCTGTTCGCCCAGACAGAAAGAGGGAGAGAGGGAGAGAGAGAGAGAGAGAGAGAGGGAGTGCAGGACGAGGTCTTCAATGCCCATCAACTTACTGCTGCTGCTCTACATGAATTATTTTATTGTGTTCATTATCTATTTATAGCCACTCTCCATGTTCTAATGTGTGTGTGTGTTTGTGTGTGTTTTCCGGAGTGTGCATTACAGAGCGCGATGACTGACAGCTGCTGCCATTTAGGAGTCTGAATATTTCATTATAGGCAGAGGAATGTTAGAGAAAAATCTCAGGTTATGTGTTTGTGTGTTGCAGTTTTCATCCAAGTGATGATTAACCACATCCCCTTTCACAGCAAGTGACAAACTGCCAACTACATACAGCTCACTCCTATTATTAATACTGTGGCTGCTGCTGCTGCTATCTATCTATCTATCTATCTATCTATCTTGCCGTTGTTGATTTTATATACCTTCCCATCCATCCATCCATCCATCCATCCATCCATCAACCCATCCACCAATCCATCCATCTGTCTGTCTACCTCTGTCCATCTATTTAGATTACCAATTATCCATCCATCCATCCATCCATCCATCCATCCATCCATCCATCCATCCATCCACCAATTCATCCATCTGTCTGTCTACCTCTGTCCATCTATTCATATAATCAATTATCCATCCATTCATTCATCCATCCATCCATCCATCAACCCATCCATCCATCTGTCTGTCTGTCTACCTCTGTTAATTTATTTATATAACCAATTATCCATCCATCCATCCATGTCTGTCTGCCCATCAAGCCATTCATATCTGTCTGTCTGAATCTTTCTTTCTCCATCCAACCGTATTATTATTAATATTGATGATAATGATCATTTTTGTTGCTGTGGTTGCTTCTCTAAATAATTATCTGTCTTTTATTTAATTGAAGATTTCAAATAAATAAACTGCGAGTCTTCTGCAGAAGTGAATCTGTTTGAATGCGAGAACAATGTTTTTAATTATCCACATTCAACAATGTGGAGAAATCTTCCGAACCAAATAACTGTCTGTCAGGACTCACTAACATCCATCCTGAATGCATGACCTCCTTTATCCTGCCCCTCAAATTCTTCACTTCTTTCTTCCTTTCTCTCTTTTATTCCCTCTCTCTCCGTCATTTCATCAGGAAATGCTGCCAGATGCGACTGTCAGACTCTGGCCGTTGGAACGTTTGATGCGGGCGAGACGGCGCCAGTTAAAGATGTTTGTTCTTGTTTTGTTTTGATGGAAGGCTGAGTCAGACGCCGAAAAACACAGCGCGAGTGTCCATCACGCCTGTCCCGCCACGTCCTTAGGCATGGAGCAAGGTGGCGAGAGCGAAAATCGCACTCCATCTGTGTGCATTAGTGCAGCGTGTCAACAAACTTGGGCCGGAGTGATGCAGGCATGCTCAGGGTTACAAAAGTGCTCGTAATGTTTTCGAACTGAACGTGAAACAAGGATCGAACCAAAAACTAAAACAAAAGGGAAAAAAAAAAACTAAACAAAAGCAGGATGAAGAAGCGTGAAAAGCAGAAGACCTTTAATACTGTTCAGGAAATGAAATAATAAAAAAAACTGTTTCTTCATAAAGAAAAAGCTACAAAAACCCACCTAGACCACACACACACACACACACACACTCATGCACACACACTCTGATGGATTCTCAGTGAAGAAAAAAGAGTTCAGGAGGCACCTGGTGAGTGGAAGACAGGCGGAGAAGGTGTGTTGCACACAATGGTTTCGGCGAGGAGGTTATTATAGGGGTTGTTAGTGTCGTGTGCTCGGAGGAGGGGGTTAGTTAGGAGATAGTTGCCAGTCATTCCTGCAGGGGGGAAAAAGAAACAGAAGGAAGGAAGGAAAATTAGAAAAAAACGGGTAGGAAGAGGAAAAAAAGAGAAAGGATTCATCATAGTTAGCAATAAAATGCGACCCACCCACGTGCCCGCTTTCTCAAACAGGATTAATAGCAGTTCTGAAGTGGTTTCCTCTGAACATCTAATTATACTGCAGAATTGTATTTTTTCATTTCACCCACACACACACTTAAACACACACACACACACACACACACACACACTTAAACACACACACACACACTGCAACCCTTTACTCTACTCCTCTGGCGTTCCTTCAATCTGATTGGTCAGAAAAAGTCCATTCATTTTCTATTACATTCTGAATGTCAGGTATCACAAAGCTCGTTTGACCATGTTGTCGTTTCTATAGTAACAATTTGAGTAGCGATTTGAGCGTACGCCAGATGCATTTTTTCGCCCTATTTAGTCGCGACGCTTCATCGTAACAGCAAATTTGATGTTTTTTGATAACAATCGTCTATATGAACCTGTATAATGCTGGAAAGTCGATCGGTCGATGAATCGCTCGAGGGATAGAAATGATTCATTACGTCGATTTGCTTTCTGCAAACAAAAAATCATTTTCTAGCCGCTATAATGTGAATGAACTCGCCTTCTGGAATGTTCCACAGTATTAGTTGTAACTCCAAACAGATTCCAAAGTGCACAACCTTGAGACAAACCAAACTCAAGGTTTGTTCTCATGCAATCTCAGGGAGTTTTCCAGTGACACACCCATTAATCAGGGAATAAACTCATTAGGAATACATTTGGAGACTAATTCATAAATGAAAAATTTATTTGTAATCTATTGTTACTGAAAAGCTACTTTGGGACAATGTCCATTGTTCAATTCTTTATACAAATAAAACTGAATTGAACTAAATATTAACCTATTACTATACCCAGCTTTATCCTATGCAGCCCGATTTCTGACTCGTCAAACCATCCTCCTTAAGATTTTTGTGAAAGTTTTTAATCAAAAACTATTTTTTAGGATTGTCTCTAATCTCTAATTAAATCTAGGTTGTAAAACTATAAATACTGGACATTTGGTGCCACTCAGATGTGGATGGTTTCCCTTTTTAGTTTGGTTCCTCTCTCGCTTATTTCTCGCTCATTAAAGATAAATTTAGGATTATAAGGAACAAATATATAGGCACTAAACTTCTACATTTCAAAGTCAAGTCAAGTTTATTTCTATTGCGCTTTTCACAATGGACATTGCCTCAAAGCAGCTTTACAGAATTTAACAGTGAAGGTGAACGGTGTGTGTTTATCCCTGATGGGCAGCCTTGGTGACTTTGGCGAAGAAAAACTCCCTTTAGATGTTATGAGGAAGAAACCTTGAGAGGAACCAGACTCAAAAGGGGAACCCATTCTCATTTGGGTGACATCAAGAGTGTGATTATAGTCTTTAAACAATACAGAACACTGGAGAGTGAAAACTAACATGAGCACTGGAATGTAAGATTATGAGTAATGATCTTTCTACGGTCATATACAGTCATTTGAGATTATGGAACCAGGAGCTACTGAGCATCTCATAAAATAGATCAACATTCGAGATCATCACAGATCCAACGCCTGCTTCTCCATACCACTCAAAGAGGTCTAATGTCAAAACTCCACATGAAGTGGGATCCAAATGGCGCTGGTACGTCTCTAGACGGTTCAGGTTGAAATTATATAACCTCTCTACCTGTGTGAAGCTGCTTTGAGACAATGCCCATTTGTTACATTGTTACATATAAAATTATTCAAACTGAATAAAAAATTCTCTTCAGTTTGGAAACATTTTTGCCATTTTTTTAAGTGCATTCATTACATATGCTGTAGATTCTATTTTTTTTTTAAGAAATACTGTTTGTATTTTCTTTGTAGTTGTTTGGTGGTTGTAACTTTAAAAAAATACAAAAAACAATGAAATCAATGGGTTTCTTTGGCACAGAGGACGGAAGGAAGAGTCCGAAGAAATGACTGCCGTCAGTATGAAATGTGGTTCTGCGCTCCGGGTCAACACACAAACCTTTCTACAAAGTCTGATCGCTCTACATTGAACTGGACGAGGATCAAAATCGATGTGCATCTGCGAGATGATGGAGCGCTGAACGAAAGAACAGATGGATGAGTGCTGCCAGCTTGTAATGCTGTTGGGTCAGCATGTGCTTTGGGTCAACAGTTGAATCTTTGTACCGAGTCTGACAGATCCGGTTAAAAAAAAAATATATATATAAATATAAAGATCTTGGATGATTTTTCTTTTTATGACAGCGTGGTGAGATGAAAAGAAAAGGATCGTGGGATTAGAGAGACGGATATGGAGTCGTGCCATCGTATTCGGTGGTTGGAGAAAGACATTTCGAGGAGTTGCTATGATGGAGAGTAGGAGAGATAAAACCGGCGAAGCAGGAGGGATAGCTCTCGGTTGAAAACGGTTCTGCGAGATGATTAGAAAGAAAGAAATGTTTTTAAACTATTATTAAAGTGTACATTCCAAAAAGCAGACTTTCAGTGAGAACGGCACAAAGAAATTTCAGGCTACAAGTGAAATGAGTGGGTTCTGTATGTTATCTTCAGCTAATATTCCTTAAAAAGCCATGTTATTTTTACGAACGGACAAAAAGAGAGAGATAAATAGGTAGAGAAAGAAGCTTTTAATGCTCACTGTTTAATCAACATACAATTGTGAGATTCTACCTGAACGTATACAATTCAATTCATTTGTACGGCACTTTTAACAACAGACGTTGTCCCAAAACAGAGATAAGATTAATATAAATTTTCATAATAATCATCATATCAGAAATGAGTCCCTATACATTTATCTCTTGTAATTTATAAAGCTTTTAAATGAGTCAACAGACTTTTTTTTTGAGTGGAAACAGAGGAAATGATGGTATAAAACCAGGAAACCGAACCTCGTCCGGATGACACCGAATGTCCATTGATTAAAGTTACATCAATGTTGAGGTTATCAGCTGTTCACTGAATGAAAAACTGTTCATGGCAACCGCCAGCGTCCTAATCCACTGTAGCAGACGCTGTAGTTTATATTAATTACAATCCAATCCATTATATCCTTGTCAAAAACACCTAGAACCGAATACACATGTGCACCCTGACTGAACACTATTAAGAAGGCATGAGGTATAAATGAAACACATTTCCAAGCTGTACCTTTTTGTTTTTTTACAAAACCACCATACCCTGTATTGTTTATTCCTCGTTCGGCACAGCGAGTAGTTTTTCCATTTATTACGGAAGACAAGGTGTAATTTTTTTATAGTTTATATTTATGTGGAACATCCAGAACAATCACTCAGTTTGTTATGCTCCCAGGCCCAAAAAAAACAGACCTTTTAAACCAAGAAACCATAAAACTGAAGACTTTCTCATGGTACAAATATTTTAAGTATATATTTAAGCCACTGCAATGAACCCCCCCAAAAAAAATCACAAATAAACATCTGTTTAGAGGAAAACAATCGATTTCTGACTGATTGATAAATATGACTGATCGTATGACTGATTCACAATCAATCGATGGTTTGTGGGTTTAAACATGACCATGTTTATAGACAATCTGTCATATAATGGGATCTTATTATAGAAACGAGGACGTGAACGCATTTAAATAGAAATGAACACCGTTCGACCAATCGGATTTGAGAATCCAATAGGGATAAATACGAATAATGGGCGGAGTCAAAATGGTAAGATATTGACCTTGTATTTCTCAGAATGTCATGATGATCCTGTGGTGTTTTTATTTTTTTTTTTTTTGGGGAAGTTAGTAGTAAAAAACAATCAATGGACAGAAACCCCACAGTTTCTTTTCCCACCCTCAAGCACCAAAAGTTTATACCTCACACACCAATGCGACTACAGAAACTGTGCGAGCGGGTCGTCTAAAGTTTAACGTTGCCGTCTCATCTCTAACACTCCTGCTTGCTCTAAATAATTGATTGATCTGTTTTTTATTTTATTTTATTAATTTATTTTATTTTACTGGACTTTGGGGGGGCGGGGGGGTCGGGGGGGTTGTCTGCAAACAGCCATTTTAAACGTCTGACGTGATTTCAAAAGCTCAAACACGTCACCAAACAAGAGGGTTGTTTTATTTTTCGTTTAATGTCTTCTGACATGTTTTCACGCTGTTATGTCTGCGGTTCAAATAAAAAAAATAATAAAACATCAAACCTTTTTCAGAAGTTTCTGCATCAAAATCTTTAACAAGGAGCTCCGTTAGCCTACATGAGCGAATGCTGCATGAAACGCTGAGCTTGGAGGATGTGAAGAAATTGTGAGGTTCTGTTTTTTTTGTCAAAAGAAACATTTAAGGTTTGAATACTTTAGATTTAAATTGTGATCTTCAAGGTTGTATCATTAGAATATGAGTTGCTGGAATTGATATTTACATTTATGCCATTTGGCCTAATGAATGATGATTATATTATTTTTACAACTTAAGAAATTGAGGTTTAGGGGCCTTGCACTGGGGCTCAACAGTGGCATCTTGGTGGTGCTGGTATTTGATCTCACGACCTTCTGATCAGAAATCCATCTTAATCACTCAATTACCCCAAAGCAATTCACAACGCAACAACGATCCACACCACAATTAAGATTGAATTGATTCTGGGCCAATTAGAATACAACTCCAATATAAATTCAAATTATTTGTTTGGAAGCCATTGCACAGATGATCCGTTATTGCCCTATTTTATTACCTGCTAGTGTTTCGTGTCAACCAGATTCAGTGCTCAAAAATGAAAGAAAAGCCCCATTATTCATTCATTCATCCAGCCCAGGGGTCACCAACCTTTTGTGCACAGCAGACCAGTTTCATTTTAAAATTATACAGCATACATGCAAAATATATATATATCTGAATATGTAGATTTTATTTAAATTTCTTATATTATTCGTATTAATTTTTTTACTTTAATTTTTTAACTGTGAGCAACTGCAACCCAACAATTTCCCTATGGGTTCAGTAAAGTATTCTGAGCCTGATGATTGATTGATATTCGTGTGGATTGGCTGGTTTGGTGTGTGGGGTGTGTGTGTGGTGAAAAATGGGGTTGAGGGTTCTACTGTATGTGCCATATATAAAGTTGGATAGTAGCTGATAGTTGAAAATAATATAAAAAAAAACGTTGCTATATCTATAGGTATTTTCCCCAAAAGAAAATGACCTGCTAGAAACTTCTCCATGGCCTACGGTTGGTAAACCTCTGGTCTATCTGAATCCTCCCTTAATTGTATCAGCTCTTTATTTGTTTTTAACAGGATCGTTCAAATTTTGTTATTCCATTCAAACCACAGCAATTTGCTCATTACCATTTACTAATCATTCCTTAAATATTGTGTCATGCTTTGGAATGTTGTCAGGTTAGAGCTCCATGTTATCTTCTTGACATCTTATCCACTGCCATCTTCATACCGTATATAACTACAAATTAAATCTGTCGAACTGAAACGCAATTTTAACGCCACTCGTTTTTTTCTCCGTGCGATTAGTGCAGCATTTCTGTCTGACCTTTTTTATTACAAATGTTAATAAATAAATAGGCGTAATTAAAACCTTCAATGCACCACAATTTACCATGATACACACATCCAGCAATTAAAACCGTCCGTGTGGAAACATTTTAGAGTGGTGCCCTGATATTTTTTACGTAATTTTTAACAACATAATTACTTTAAAACATTTTAAAAAATATTTTATCTTCATGCTCTATGTTGAGTTTTATATATATATAAACCGGAAAGCCAAAACTTCTACAAAGCACCTGAATATTGCAAAAACTAATTTAAGCTCATTTTATTTTGATCTGTATAGTAGTTTTACCAATAGACATTGTCTGAAAGCAGCTTTACATAATGAGATGAAAGTTATAAAAGTTGTATAAATCATTTATAAGTTTATTGCATATAAGTTTGGTACTTATAATTTAATATTTTTCTTCCTAATCAGTGCTGACTGTGGTAAGAAAAAACTCCCTGAGGTAGTAAAAGAAAGAAACTTTGAGAGGAACCAGACTCTATATGAAACCCATGTTCATCTGGGTTACTATAGAAACAATACCATATTAGCATGAGCGCAAGTCATATCGAGATTCGTTCACGGTACAACAAGAAACTAACAATCTATGTGCAGTTTTATGATTAGCGCACTTTCCGACCAATCAGCAAACAGCTGTGCAGTGGAACGACTAACACGAGCAAGACATTTGAAAATTCGATTGTTTTGCGGTTTCAATTTTTGATTGAAATAGATGACAGGCAGGCCACGCCCACAAGAGGCGACCTTGTTGATTGTTGCTTGCTAGCATGTACGCGAGTAAGTTTTCCAAGCAAACTTTTATTTAACACATAAAAAACAATCAAGTTATCGAGCGTCAATCTTGTCTTTGAGAGCGGTAGAGCGCTCACCTTGGTTTAGTGTCGAGGTGCTGTTGATGTCTCCAGAGATGAAGGAAGACTCGGACTGCTTCCTCACCGTGTCATTCCACATCCGCCTGATACGACTCTGCGACACAGACACATGACGTTAGCTACGAGCGTGGTAAAAAAAAAAAAAATCGGAGCTAATTAACGAGCAGAAGGTAACAGCGATCGTGCCGCTCTCCGCCTCGCAAACTTCGGGAGCGAGGCACAGGAGAACGGGACGCCGAAATACTCTAATAATGAAATGAATAAACAAATAACGATCGTGTTCACGTTAATGGCTGAGATGTTCCTCAGATGTTATTAAACTCAGATGAAAGTCGTAATCGCTCTCAGGGAAAAGCATTAACAATATGGCACCGTATCAGGGCCGGCGCTACAAGACGGATCATAGCGTAAACCATGCTGGGGTCTATTTAGCGAAATCCGGGGTTGGTAAGGAACTCTATTACGGCGAGCTTGTACAATCGCACGGCTGCTAATTGACGCCAGTGAAAACACTACAGGTGTGTGGAAAGAGTCACGCTGATGACGCCGGTGCTCTATCGACGACGAAGGGGGCGGATTCGATAACAGCTCCATTAAGCGCATGAGGGAAACGAAATGTTGCCTGCAATCGATTTCCCGTTCGTTGGCAAATTATACTAAGTACAATTAGTCACAAGGAATCTCATTTACACAGAATGATTAGGTGCGCGCAGGATGAGAAATTAAGTTCTCCATAAAACACCTTTTTTCACCCATGTGGAGGATTGAACAAATAAGTGGGTCCTTGATATTATAGAAGAACGGGAAGTGGCATTTTCTATTTAGGACAAATCATGAAACAAGTCACGCTGTTTCTGATGTAGATGCTACGATGTATCTGTACTCCGTATTCAATTTCTAGTTTCTTATTCCTTTCTGGTTTTACTGTCAACTTTATTTTATTTCCTTGCAAGTATATTCTATTTGATATTCTTATGGTAAAAATCAATAGTATTTGAATTACGTAAAATTATATATATATATATGAAATTCCATTTGATTTCCCCCAAATTATATAATATTTAATTATATTATAAATTCCATGTTATTTGATTCCCGAAAAATATTTTTTCTATGGTAAATTCCATGTTCATCCCTAAAATTATATTCCATTATTATATTGTAAATGTCATTATTTAATTTCCGAGAATAATTCTATTATATCATAAATATCATTGTGTTTTATTTCCTTAAAAGTATACAATTAAATTAGATAAATAAATATATTAGATGAATTCCATTTTATTTCCCTAAAATTATATTTAATTTTTTTTATTCATTATATTTGATATCCCTGAAATTCTATTCTATTCTTTTATTGTAAATGTCTATTTGATTTCCTAAAATAATTCTATTGATATTATAATATCCTTGTGTTTGATTTCCTTAAAATTATATCCTATTTTATTGTTTTATAAATTCCATGTTATTTGACATCCCTAAAATTAGATTATGTATTATTTTGTAAATTTTATGTTGTTTGACATTCCTAAAATTATACTTGATTTTTATTATAAATTCCATTTTATTTCCTTAAAATTATAATCCATTTTTGTTATATTGTAAATCTAATTATATTTGCTTTCCCTAAAATTATATTTTATTGCTATACTGTAAATTCCATTTTTCCATTCTCCACAATTCTATTCTATTGCAATATTGTAAATTTCATTATGATTTGATTTTAAAATGTTTATATTATAAATTCCATTTCTTTTATTTCCCTAAAATGATACTCCATATTTAAATTGTAAAATTCTGCTTTTTTTTTTTTCCTTTCTACTGCACGTACCTGCACTTGTAATTCTTTTCTTCTTCCTCTTTATGATTTTATCATTTTATTGTCATGCACAAACTCATATTTAGGTTACTGATTAAAAGAAAAGCTTTTAACTGCCACTTAACCTTCAACTGCCCCCCCCTGGGGTCATCGTATCACGGCTGACCCTGTGCTCTGACCCCAATAAATTTCATTGTATATGTGACAGATAAAACCTTTCTATTTTATTTTACTGGTTCTTAAACTTTATTTCCCTGCAATTACATTTTATTTTTATTATACAATTACATTTTTCCTGCAATTCTCTTCTTTCATTATACTGTAAATTCCATTTGATATTACTGCAATTATATCACATTTTTATAATTATATGGTAAATTCTATGCTATTTTGTTTCAACACAGTTCTATTTTTTTTTTCAATTGGAAAAAACTAATTCAATTCTTATTCTTACACTCTATTATTTCCCCCTTTTTATTTATTTATTTATTTATTTATTTATTTATTTCCATGTTATCAGCCAGTCATTAAAACCATCTCACTTTATGTTGTTCTGTGTATGGTGCACGTTTTTATGTGTGACAAATAGAATTCAAATGAGCGAATCGCGTCACAAAACGCCTGAGAAAACTTCAGGAGCAGATGTAATGTTTATTTGTATTTTTATTTTATTTTTTCATCCTTCCCTTAGGAATATAAAATCCATTATCTGTGTTTTTCCTTCCTCTACGATTTGTATCTCGGCGAGTCTTAAAATCTTAGAAAGCGTTTATTAAATCAGGCGCAAAAAAAAAACCCTCTCTCAGGCCCAAAGGCTCAAAATCACTTATCACAATGAGAACTGCTGGCTTTTTCCATAAAAAACAAAAAAACCCCTCTAAACATCCATATTTGTCAGAACAACAACAACAGGCGCTGATGGAGAAATGAAAAGACGGAGTGTTAAGTGCTTTACCTGAGTGGCGGAGGAGTATCGGGCCGTGGAGCGAGACGTGGAGGCTTTGCCCACGCTGTGTGTGCTGTCCGGGGGCAAAGCGCCACAGCACTGAGACTGACGGAAACACTTCCCGTATTCTTTTCGCACCTGCAGGGAGCCAAAAATTAACAAACAACACTAACAAAATGTAAAAAACAACAACATAAACACTGACAAAGACCGCACTTTGTATTTGATTAGTATTTGGTGCATAACGTGGCTTTATTTATTTATTTTTTTGGACACAATCAGTGCCTGATAAACCCTTTTAGAGGACATCGAAGACATTTGCCTATCGAGCACCTTCTTTTAGGCAGGCGCGCAATCTCGGCATCAAAAAAGGCTCATTTCACCCTCGAGAGGCCACAGCTAATGGAGCAGACAGGCAAGTGCTTGTTTTGACACCACTGATGAATTGAAACATTAAACACAGGAGAGGAATAAAAAAGTTTCCCCTCAGCCACATCTCACGCCAGCTTACACGTGGCCCACCGGCGAGACGGCAGATGCTGTAACGTCAAGATTCGTTTTATTAAGTATATATAGTAAGGATTTGGTCAGATGAATACCAGGGAGGACCTGGAACCATCTTTAAAAGTAAAACCACAATCACACACCGAGGAAGGTTTTTTTTTTTTCTCTTTTGAATAATTATACGTGAGCGAGTTGCTAATAGTCCCCAGAGGCACATGAGGCTAATGTTATTTCCCCAATCACGACAGCTAATCACGAGGCATAAGCTCATGTGATTGCTGCTTAATTAAATTACACAAACAAACAATGAAATCAAAATGCAGCACTGAGGACCCGGAGAGATCGTTTCGTTTTTTTTTCCACAGACAGATTCAGGTCTGTGTCTTAGGTGAAACAAGAGCAGACAGAGAGCCCCAGTTTCTGTTAAGTGTAGCTGAGGGAGCAGTGAAGGGGTCTTTACCTTTTTCTGGAGGAGACAATGGAAGATGAAGATGAACATCCCTTGCAGTGTGTTGAAGACGGTGAAGAGGTAGGCCATGACGATCGACGAGTCGTTAAGGAAGAACAACCCGAATGACCAGGTGAGGCCGAGCAGACACAGCAACGCGAACGCCCCCAGCACCCATGACCTGCAGGTAAAGGAAACATCATGACGTCATTATATCCTGTTAAGCCCCGCCCCCTTATCATTTAACGGGAGAAAAGGACGTAGGAATACATTTCTCCTGGTAATAATACTGGAAATAACAATAATAACATTTAAAATGATGATAATATTATTAATTAAAAAAAAAAAAATAAATAAATAATAATAATACCGTCTATCTAGCTACCTACCTATCCTTCCGTCTATCCATCCATCCATCTTAATCTACATATTTATCTATCTACATTTCCATCCAGCCATCTATCCATTCATCCTCCTAACATCCCTCATTCTATCCATCAAGATTTACATTCTGATTAATTCTTTATCAGCTGCTTTGAGACAGACAGTGTTCATTGTTAAAAGCGCTATACAAATAATTTACTGAATCTATTTATAAATGTACATATTTATTCATTAAATTATGTTGGGTTGTGTAATAATTATATTACATTATATAATGCTCTAAGAAAACAACCAGGATAAGACTATGTAGACTATGGCTGCCAAATCTACATATAATAATAATAATAATAATAATAATAATAATAATAATAAAACCACACTCCTGAGTTACTGACAGATTCGAAGATTTTCACTGATTTATGATTTATTTATTCACTGCGATTTATTTGTTTGCTGCAAAAATAAATCAAAGCTGTTCCTCGCTTTCCTCCTGCCCGTGTGCATTTCCAATATTTTTAATAGTAAGATGCAACAGCTAAATGGCACGTGAGCATCCGTAAATAAATAACCGAACAAATAAATAAACAATCCTTACACAAATCTGCAAAACTCAGCGATTCGTCGTTAAAAAAAAAAAGAGTTTGGCTAACAAAACCTAATGACTTCTTATGCTTATTAGAATTTAATAAGGTATAAAAAAAACCAACATGAATAAAACAAATCTCTGCTGGACTCGAGTGTGTCTGCAGACACAAACGCTTCGCTCAGAACTCTTTCTCAAAATGTCATTAAAATTATAATGCGAGACGTCTGAATGCAGAATGCCACCATTTACCACATGTATAAAAAATTACCATAAAACCTCTGCTTGCACTAAAAGGTGTGATATTACGGAATAAAAAAATTACACCCGCCTTGTAAATAGACTCGGAGCACGCGTTTATCACCTGCAAGCAAGCAAGTTTTTAAACTTATTTTATTAGCGGGAAATAATAATAAAAGTGCGTCCGGAAATCATTTGCTCCACGATCGTGTTTGTAAACTTCGAAAAATTCGAAAGCGATGTAATGTACCTGGTGAGAAATGGCACATTTTTATAATAGTTTATTATTCATCTTAAAGCGCGTACGCTCCTGAATTATTGAGGGACTACGAGTGCTGGACGTTTAATGGGTTAAAATTTTAATCGTGTATTATATGAAAATCAAGGCAAACACTATACGATGTGACAATACGTATAAAAAATTCATCGGGACTTAAAAATTGATGTCGGGATAGAAATTTCCCACTGGGGGATTGACATTAATCATGTTAGCATTCGTATTTCTTCATATTTTATGACTCTGAAACGTGGGCACGAGCTGAATGATCATAAAGACCAAGACAAAACAGAACTGGATATGTTTCTTCAGTCAGAGTGGTGCATTTCATACCACACACTACATGACATAAGCATGACATGACCATAAGGTTTGTTCCTCGTGAGAGATTTTATTCAGCCACAAGGCTATCTATCTATCTATCTATCTATCTATCTATCTATCTATCTATCTATCTATCTATCTATCTATCTATCTATCTGTCTGTATGCATTTTTCTGTCTGTCTGTCTGTCTGTCTGTCTGTCTGTCTGTCTGTCTGTCTATCTATCTATCTGTCTGTCTGTATGCATTTTTCTATCTGTCTGTCTGTCTGTCTGTCTGTCTGTCTGTCTATCTATCTATCTATCTATCTATCTATCTATCTATCTATGTCTGTCTGTCTGTCTGTCTGTCTGTCTATCTATCTATCTATCTATCTATCTATTTGTCTTATCTATCTATCTATCTATCTATCTATCTGTCTGTCTGTCTGTCTGTCTGTCTGTCTGTCTGTCTGCATGCATGCATTTTTGATCTATCTGTCTATCTGTCTATCTATCTATCTATCTATCTATCTATCTATCTATCTATCTATCTATCTATCTATCTATCTGTATGCATTTTTCTATCTATCTATCTATCTATCTATCTATCTATCTATCTATCTATCTATCTATCTATCTATCTATCTATCTATCTATCTATCTATCTGTCTGTCTGTCTGCATGTCTGTCTGTCTGTCTATCTATCTATCTATCTATCTATCTATCTATCTATCTATCTATCTATCTATCTATCTATCTGTCTGTCTGTCTGCATGCATGCATTTTTTTTATCTATCTATCTATCTATCTATCTATCTATCTATCTATCTATCTATCTATCTATCTATCTATCTATCTGCATGCATTTTTCTATCTATCTGTCTGTCTGTCTGTCTCTCTGTCTGTCTGCATGCATTTTTTATCTATCTATCTATCTATCTATCTATCTATCTATCTATCTATCTATCTATCTATCTATCTATCTATCTATCTTAACGCAATTCAACACTTCAATGTTCCAAAGATGTCTGATACATTTACTTTGCACTTATTCACGTTTCAGAAAAGCAACATTCTCCAGATTTATTTAAATCTAATAGCATTATAACTCAAAAAGAATTCACTGCACACCCCAGAATTCTATCACAACACAAATGTAAAATTCACCTGGAATTAAAAATGGATTATTATTTTTTATTTCCCAGCACAAATCCCTGCCGGAAAAATGAACCTCTTCTGCTTCTCTCCACATCTATCGATCACATAACCGTTTCCAAAAATGTCACAATTGACCATTTCGTCGGATTTATTAGCATTATAACTAACACTCGAACGCTTTTAACTCCGATGGTGTTAGAAAAGAGAAAAATCTCCAGAACAGGAATAGATCGGCAAAGAATTCCCAGTAGGAAAATCGGAGCGTTAGTCATGCACTATGCTTCTTTCCACATTAATGTATTTGTGAAATACAACCGTTTAAAGGAGGGCGTAAAGGTTTATAAATTACACATGAGCAACCGACGAAAAACTCATAAATCGCCTATATTTAATAAAAAAATCATAGAAATCGTAGGCAGTCAGAATACATTAGATATAAAATACGCTATATTCAACAGCTGTTGAAAATACATGGCGTTTAAAAAAATAAAAAATAAAAGTAATAAAAAAAATAAAAAATAAACTGTCCTTGAATATGGATGTCAGAATGTAAAATTATCATTATTAAATCCTGCCCAACCCCTCAACCCCCCCCCACCCCCCAAGTAAAAAATAAAAAACACAATGTTATGCGTTATGTTGATTTTTTTTATATTTTAATAGCTCAGTTCAACATCTAAATGCCACGTGAAGGCCCATAAATAACTCAGACACGAATCCGCTCGGGCTCCCAAATTTGATAAGAAGGCCCACCGAGCTGTGCTGCCCGATGACAGTATTTCACTCTAGAGAGCGAGTTGACGCTGAGCAGCGACGCTGAACGACCCCCCGCCTCCAACCAACCCTCCACCGTGAGACATTCCGGGAACTCTTCATCTGGATCAAATGACACGTTTTTTTTTCCTAGAGACAGGATGACCGGTGGCCTGCTACAGCGACATGACATGAGGGGGGATTTTTCTTTTTTTTGCCTTCTCCTGTTACGCACCGCAAGTGGACAGGGCGAGTCGAGACGCAGCCCTGAGCGCGTGTCCTGTAAAAACATCTCGATTGGTAGCTACACCACCTCCACCACCACCTGGAAAAATCAGTTCGCATTTCACAAGGACGGTGTTTACAAGAAGCCCGGCGAACGACTTTAACTGCGCCGCACAAAAGGTTAATGCTTTTCCTAATTGCACCCATAAACTCAAACGAGCCCCTTCTGAACGTCCCGGAGGCTACGCCAGGACGCGACCTTCGCCCTGTCCTTGAACTGTCCTGGTGCAAATTCACAAAAATGTCTTATTCATTCTGGATGCTTATGAAGATAAAGTCAACCCCAGGTTTGAGCCTTTAAAGTAAAATAGAAAGAAAAAAAAAAAAAAACCAAGCTGATGTGCTTTTCGTCAAAAATAAACACAGTGCCGTGAATAAAACAACAATCCTACCTGATGCTCTCCAGGCGGCTGGAGTCGGGCTTCACCGAGGTCGAGTGCTTCACCATCTTGTACATGGTCATGACCAGGAAGGCCAGATTGAGCTGTCAAAACATCGAGAACGTGGTAAGTGGACCACACAGCAGCGTTGCTTTATTTCCCTGAAATCCATGATGGTGCTTGATCATTTTCAATGACATGTTTACTCAGAGAAGGTTTTATACGTTCAATGCGTTCGAGGAGTGTTTTCTCAACCCAGAGTCTGAGGACACAGCAGCAGGGTTGGAGGAAGTACACAAAGCATGCACTTGAGTAAAAGTAGAGATACAGTGGATAAAATGTGACTCCCTTTAAACTTTCAATTGAGTAAAATGTACATAAGTATCCAAAGTACTATGATTTATTATGGCTATAATATTCATATTATAATTTTTATCACAAGAATCTCTAAAGACTCTAATGTTGCTCTTAACACAACAATCTAATAATAGAATGATATTAATGAGTCAAACACTGATTGATATTATTACAATTATCATGAGGCCAAAAACAATAAAAAAAAATGTCAATTAATTCCTCTCTAAATGTTCTGCTTGCTATTAAACTGATGCTGAACTGTATGTTGGTGATCAGTTGACACACCAAGCGCCAATCAAAACAAGTCAAACAGAACTCGTGCTCGACCCTGATTGGTGGATTGCTGCGTGTTTGACCGGTTGAGTTTTTATCCTCATGAATAAAAAGGAACGCCTGGTTTCGCAAAATGTAGTAAAAAGTTAAATATATCACTTTGAATTGTAGTGAAGTAAAAATCTCCTCAAATGGAAATACTTCAGTAAAGGACAGATCCAAGATGCTTAAATACAGTAATGAATTACTTCGCTACTGTCCACCACTGCGTAGGTCCCACTTGGGGTTTGATCTGGCAACCCTATGATTTGGCTCCATGAGTCTGAGAAGCTTTCGATAAGTCATTCGGGTTGTGCTTCGCTGGATCCCATCTGCTGGAAAGCCCCAAGAATTTAATCACACTTCATGAAGAAAAAAAGAAAAAACTTCCCTTTCCATAAGGAGCAAATGAATCTCCTAACAGGATGTTTGAAATGTTCATAAACTCTTAAGGTGATTAATGGAACTGAGGGCTGCAGTCTTAAATCCACGGCTGATGTGCAGTTGTTTTATTGTACAGTACGTAACAGGAGCCATGGATACACCTTAACCCGATAACCCCTTCCTGCCAAACCCCCCACACCCCCACTCCTTTTCCCAGTTTTTCCTGGCTGACAGCTAGAAAAGATGGCCATTAGTAGTTCCCAGGAATGACTTGTCTGCAGAGCTACCAGTTAGTCTTAATTTGAAGTGCATGAACTGTTCGAGACGGAGGGTTTTGCAGACGCCTTACCAGGCTGCTGTAAGTCATAACCGAGAGCCGTCAAAGAAAATCGCTGCACTGCCAGAACTTGTGTTTTTCTTTTTCACCGCCCAGAATGTGGGAATGTCGAGTGAGTCGAGTGAGTCCGAGTTCAAGCGTAATGGGGGCGGCGAGGGGCACTAAATCAGCAGCGCCGATTAAAAATCTTTTTTTTTCCCCAAAAGGTAGCGAATCAAGAAGTCACTATAGAAATTTTTAGAAAAACAATTTAAAAAAACAAGAAAGAAAGAATACTTTAAAAACAAACATTAGTAAATAAGAAGAAATAAACAAAGGCAACAGCAAAAACAAGAAGAGGAAAGAGGGAATGGAGGGAATGAAGGAAATGGGGTGTAGGGGGAATGGAGGTGTAGAGGGAATGGAGAGAATGTGGATGTAGGAGAAATAGAGGGAATAAAGGTGTAGAAGAAAAAGAGGGAATGGAGGTGTAGAGGGATTGGAGGAATTAAAAGTGTAGAGGGAATGGAAGTTTGGAGGAATTGGAGGTATAGAGGGAATAGAAGGAATGAGTAAAGGGAATAGAGGGAATAGAGGAAATGGAGGTATAGAGGGAATAAAGGGAATGGAGGTGTAGAGGGAATGGGGAGAATGGAGGTGTAGAAATAATGGGGAGAATGGAGGTGTAGAAGGAATGAAGAGAATGGAGGTGTAGAGGGAATGGAGATAATGGAGGTGTAGAGGGAATGGAGAGAATGGAGGTGTAGAGGGAATGGAGAGAATGGAAGTGTAGAGGGAATGGAGAGAATGGAGGTGTAGAGGGAATGGAGAGAATGGAGGTGTAGAGGGAATGGAGAGAATAGGGGTGTAGAGAGAATGGAGAGAATGGAAGTGTTGAGGGAATGGAGATAATGGAGGTGTAGAGGGAATGGAGAGAATGGGGGTGTAGAGAGAATGGAGAGAATGGAAGTGTAGAGAGAATGGAGAGAATGGAGGTGTAGAGGGAATGGAGAGAATGGAGGTGTAGAGGGAATGGAGAGAATGGAGGGAATGGAGATAATGGAGGTGTAGAGGGAATGGAGAGAATGGGGGTGTAGAGAGAATGGAGAGAATGGGGGTGTAGAGAGAATGGAGGTGTAGAGAGAATCGGGGTGTAGAGAGAATGGAGAGAATGAAGGTGTAGAGAGAATGGAGAGAATGGAGGTGTAGAGGGAATGGAGGTGTAGAGAGAATCGGGGTGTAGAGAGAATGGAGAGAATGAAGGTGTAGAGAGAATAGAGGTGTAGAGGGAATGGAGGTGTAGAGGGAATGGAGAGAACGGAGGTGTAGAGAGAATGGAGGTGTAGAGAGAATGGAGGTGTAGAGGGAATTGAGGTGTAGAGAGAATGGAGGGAACGGAGGTGTAGAGAGAATGGAGGTGTATAGAGAATGGAGGTGTAGAGGGAATTGAGGTGTAGAGAGAATGGAGGTGTAGAGGGAATGGAGGTGTAGAGAGAATGGAGGTGTAGAGGGAATGGAGGTGTAGAGAGAATGGAGGTGTAGAGGGAATGGAGGTGTAGAGAGAATGGAGAGAACGGAGGTGTAGAGAGAATGGAGGTGTAGAGAGAATGGAGGTGTAGAGGGAATGGAGGTGTAGAGAGAATGGAGGTGTAGAGAGGCTCAAAGAAAAAAAAATTGAAAAAAAATTGAAAAACAATAAAAAAAAAACAAGAAAGAAAGAAAGAAAGAATACTATCAAAACATACATTAGTAAATAAGAAGAAATAAACAAAGGCAACAACAAAAACAAGAAGAGGAAAGAGGGAATGGAGGGAATGGAGGTGTAGAGGGAATGGAGAGAATGGAGGTGTAGAGGGAATGGAGAGAATGGAGGTGTAGAGGGAATGGAGAGAATGGAGGTGTGGAGGGAATGGAAATAATGGAGGTGTAGAGGGAATGGAGAGAATGGAGGTGTAGAGAGAATGGAGGTGTAGAGGGAATGGAGGTGTAGAGAGAATGGAGAGAACGGAGGTATAGAGAGAATGGAGGTGTAGAGAGAATGGAGGTGTAGAGGCATCGTGTAAATGATTCTCGCCAAAATGGAATAAAATCAATATCCTGACGTAAATGTTATTAAAACCTTATTACTGTTCATAATCGTCTCATCTCATTCTCCTGCCCCCTCTCTCCCCCTTTCTCTATTCCTCTATCTCTCTCTCTTTCTCTATTCCTCTCTCTCTCACTGCACATCCATTTTCATGCAGCAGATGGAAGGGGCTAGAATTAAAACAAGGGGGTTATCGGAAATAATATCACAACGCCCCAAAGTTATGAATGCTGCTCAGCTCGGAACAATCTGGAGCTGATCTGCAACATCAATACCCGTCTGCTTTTTGGAACGGGCTCAAAGAAAAAAAAAGAAAGAAAGCAAAAAAAAGGAAAGGAAAAAACGCGGGCTCAGCAAATGGACTCTGGGGTACAGGAGGAGAGAGAGAGAGAGAGAGAGAGAGAGAGAGAGATGGAGAAAAAGAAAACGCTGCATGAAACGCACTCCTCTGTTTGAGCGTTTGTCCGTCATCGCTGCATATGAGCAGAGGAAAAACACATCCTGCAGAACTCGCCACAGAAAATGAGCTGCATACATCACAAACAAACACATCTGTACAGCTGTGTGTGTGTGTGTGTGTGTGTGTGTGTGTGTGTGTGTGTGTACATGCTGCAGAGTTGTTAACATGACATACTTTCACTGGCTTACGTCGACGTCCAGAAGAAAGCAGAAGTCGTCAATTAAAAACGTATCAATTCCACACAGGAATGGAGAGAGAGAGAGAAAAGAGAGAGAGCGAGAGTAAAAGAGAGAGAGTGAAAGAGAGATTGG
>MU551524.1:447006-457521 GCA_024362625.1 Silurus asotus
ATACATGATGACCACTAAGCCATTGTGGCCATCACCACAGGAGTACACCACCGGTTTATATTTCTAGATCTAAATAAATGTTTTTGGTAGCTAAACCAGTTTAACTATGCTAATCTGGTCTTGCTTGCTGCCTAACTAGCATAACAGTAACTATTCCATGCTATGTTGCTACCTAGCTTGATGAAGTTCACTAGCTATTGGTCAAAAATTGCTAAATTTCTATACATCCTACACAATTTGGTGTCCTTTAAAATAATCAAACACACATTACGGCACTTTGACAATTGTTTCTTCACATATCAAAGCTTGTTAGGAAGTTGATACAGCAGCCCTGGAGCTGAGAGGACAAAGGCCCAAAAGGGTTGGCTTTGTAAAAATCAAGAGTTGTAGTCTGATTTCTACAAAGTTTTTAATCTTGTGTACCAGAGTAGATTAATTCATTGCTAGAGAGTCAAAGCACTTTTGTACATCGTTCTGGACAAGAGCACCTCTTTAATGCCACAAATGTAAAAGGGACAACTTGGCAGTCTCAGGGCTTAAACTTTACCTGGGTGTTACTGTAGTACTACTGAGAATAATATAGTCATGATAAGTATATGTACAATCCATAAAAAGACCTTCTATATACCAGGGATGGCTTATTTAAGAGAGCCAGCAGAGGTTTTAAAAGCAAGCTATTGCTAACATCATGACTCACAGACACTAGACAGCAGGGGTGACTTAAACAGTAGCTCAGGTGCCCTGGACAAGCCGATTATATTTTTAATTTTTTATTTTTTAATTCATCAGTGTCAAGTGACTGTTGGTTGATATGGCAGTCTGCACATAAACACGTTTATTGTCTAAATAAATCTTAAATATTTACTTATAGTTAAATTGATTTGTAATGTGATACGGTGATTACCCGGATTTTTATTATAATCCAGTCTGAAACACTTATTAATACATCATTCATCATACAACGTTTTTCATGTTGGTAGGAGTGGAAGATCTCCTGCTATAGAGCTTTAAACCCTGAATGAATGTAAACGCTGACTGCACTCCAGACCTCCTCACATCGCCTACATCAGTTCCTGACTTTACAAACACCCTTGTGGCTAAATGAACCTCACAGAAATCTCTACATGAACACTCCAAAATCTAGTGGAACATCTCAGAAGAGTGGAAGTTTTTTACAACAGCAAAACTACCCACTATTATAAATCTAGTTAGCTTTGTTTAGAATCTAAATGAAACATTTTTCTTGCTAGTTGACAAGTTTACTTTGCTCAATGATTCACAGCAACATGTTGTTTGCAAGTTTAGTTTGTTTAGTTCGCTCACTATTTAATATACCTGCAAATTTTCTAGTCTAGATTACTTTGTTCCAAATTGTTACTCAATATATTTGCTTATTAATCTAGTTTACTGCATTAGCTGGCTAATATATTTACCCTGCTAGATTCTAGTTAACAATGCTAGCAATCAACATTTAAAACACTTTGCTAGCAAATATGTCCTTGTTCTTAAGATACAACATTCTGGTCTGACTTAGGGTAGCAGGTTAAAATCTCTGATCTTGGGGGTAATTCCACATTTGCATCTAACATTAACTGTACAATTTCTCAGCAAACAAAGCAGTAGCATAGCCAATGGCAGCAGAGTTAATAAATGTCAAGGATTTGGACAGTTATTATTTGAAAATAACTAGCAACCAAGGTTCCAAACATGCTCATTTTGCTACTTGCACAAAAAGAGGAACTTTATCAAAGTTTTATGAGGGTTTTACCCAGCAGAGGTGTAAACACAACAAGTATGCTAACGTAACAATGTTCTTGGCGAGCAAGAACTTCTTGCTCCTTCGCTGCTCCCTGCCATTGCTATCAATTCGCTTACATTCACAGATCTGATGCTAACGCTGAGACTGACAGCACTCTTGCTACGAACTCTCACACTCCCCCATGCCTCTCAGATTCCTGTGCCTCCAAGCTAACACCTACGCACCACCATATCGACATCAACACTTGTATTACGCACCATCATCTTTAATGTCAACGCCAACATTCCACCCGCATCCCTGCTAATGCTTACCTTCCAAACCATCGCTGTCAGAGACCCACAATCCACTCGATCACTGCTAACACCCACTTTCTCTGCTAAGGCTCAATGATGATGATAATTTGGCATGACAGCACGGGCTGCTGTTTTCAGTCATTTACAATCATTTGCCATCAATGATGTTCATTTACCATGACAGGATCAAACTACCCACTATGACCAGCAACGATTCGTCTGGCTTACTTTGAAGGCTGAAAAGGTCATGTTGCTAGAACATTGCAAATGAGGGCTGTGCCATACATGAATAAATCATTTAGCTAATCAGTACCCTATGCTGCCTAATCAAATAAATATTGTCAGTTAAAAAGAGGTACCGCCATGAACTAGTACAAAGGAAAGATGAATTCAATTCTGGAAAAAGGAAAATGATTCCTGTTTGAAACTTTCAATCCATCTAAAGAATGTTCCCGAATAATGTGTTCTGAGTTATCATTTCTTTAAGCTAATTCCATTCAAGCTATTCGAAGTAAGAGAAAATGCACCAATCAGCATTTATTATTGAATTGCTGAAGTGGGAGGTGGCATACTTGCCGCTGAATGGATTATTACCATGGGTAAAGTTACTGCAAGCATTAAGATATGGATAGGGTAAAGTTCATGGGGCAAAACCTGTAATTTTCTCCACCACAAACCCCACATTTCCACATTTATTACTGGCTAAATGCTAACTGCATATGCTGTTAAACTCGTAATCCTGCTGTAATTCTATTGCTCATTGAAATATGGTCCCCAGCCTCCTCGAGGCTGTGCTCAATGGCAACGCGAGTTGCCGCTCGGGGCAAGTCTCCTGTGCTGTAAGAACACGTGTCTTAGCTGGATTTCGGCCTCAAGCCGTAAACACTGGTTTAGTCCTACAGCAGATGTGGCACTTGTACTCTTCACAGCAATGAGGTTTTAATGCCTTCCATCCCTCGTTTCTTTTTTTTTTGCAATAGTCAGACTGTTAGCATCTGCCTCCAGTTTAGTCACTAGGCCTGTTGCATCAATCACAAGGTTTTACCACAGACATGATGCCGGTGCCAGGACCAGTGTCTAATCTAAAGATGTTTACATGAGTTTAAATGGTGTTCGTTTGAAGACTGGAAGACATGCAATCACTCTCCTTATGGTGCTTGTTTACAATGATGCTGTTAGCTAATGGCATTTTTGGTTAGCTAGGTAGGTGATCCTAAAAATGCCTGAACATTTAGGTTCCTTTCCCATTTATTATAAATCCAGACAGAATCTTATAATACCAAGGTTAAAGCATGGACATTTAGAAACTTGGAAATCTTTCCAGTGGTCCATCTGGGGCAAAGGTTTTATTCCAAACCTTATTATATATGGTTTCCTTTTCAAAATATTTGCCAAGTAGCACCCATTTCAATGGCAACATATGCATCAGTATTCGAAAGACCTTTGTGTCAATGGTAGTGTCTGGCAACATCAGACCCTGTTATCATTTGCTCATCATATCGACCACATAGCAAAACCTCCAGCCTAGACCTAGCTCCATCACGAGCACAGGCTCCAGGTCAGTGGGGAAAAGAATAATCAGTGTTTAAGTCTGAGAACCTTTCCTTGACTCTTTTCTTTAGGTTGTCCCTCTGGACAAAGGTTTTATGTGTAGCAGACATCTCCTGTCTTTTCTATCAGACCGAGGCCCTGACCGCATCGCTTTAAGAAGCTTTATCTATAAAAAAAAAGAACTCATAAGAAATCTCATGAGGTATACACTTTAGACTACCAGGCACTGGGAGGTACAAGAACGAGGCTTGGCCATATGGCCATTACATTAACCAAAAGTGTGGGGTAGTTCTCTGTCTAAGAGTTTCAACACCAGTAAAAGTTCCCGAAATACAAGTAACTTAAAGTATCTACTCTCTTACATTAAAAAACTATTACAATATGAACCTGTTGTTTGATTTGTTTCACCATGGGACACCCTTGAATATAAATATATATATGGTGGTATCAAAACGTTTCAAGACTAGATCTGTTTAAAACAAACAAAGTCATTTATTTATCTACGTTTACATACTATGACCTTCAAAATAGTCCCCTTACACAGCGATACAGCGCTCCAAATTCTGGAATGTGTCCTGGAAGTCTTCTTTTCGAAGCGTTTCAAGCACCTTATGCAATCCACGCCGGATCTCTGCAAAAAGGAGAGCTCTGAAGAGCCCTAAAATAGGAAGCTCTCTGATGAGAGCTCGGTGACAGAGTGCACATGTATAGCATCAGTTGCACAGCTTCCGATGTACACGGGGCAATGTCTTTTAGCACACTGACTTATAAAGGTCGGTGCTCCCTGTGACTGTGCGTGCAAGCTTGTGCTGCCATCTGTTGCCGTGTTTTAAAACTTTTTGGTACCACTTCAAAGACTTTTACTTTGACAGGGTTTCCTTTTAGACAGGATTCCAAGAGGAACCATTTTTAGAAATCTAAGAATCTTTTAAAGAACATTTGAGGAGCCTTTCCTTACCAGGAGTACAGCTGTTAACCGTGATTCAATAGGCAGAATGAATTAGATACAAGGTGACAGGATTCCTTACCACATGTCCCCGATGGGCCATGAGGATGGCAAAGTTAGTGAGGTGACTACACGAGCAGGTGGTGTGCGTCTTATTCGTTCCCAGAAGTTTGCATCCCCGAGTCGACCAGTAGCCCATCATGCTCCTATCTGAGTAGTTCCAGAATGAGCAGTTTGGGTTGAAGTAGTTCTCAGTCTAAAAAGCAACCAGATGAGTATACACAGCATGGTGAAACACATTTCCTTAAATAAGTCCATAATTCTTGGTAACTACAAAATCTCGAGACACCATTTTCTACTTACATCAAGATGCTCGAGTGTGAAGACGACAGGCTCCGAAATAAAGATGCGACTGGACTCCTTGTTGATGGACGCAGACAGAATGTGGGAGTTGACAGTGAGTGTGTGGTTCCTCACTGTTCCTCCTTCGCTCACCAGCCTGAGCGTGGCGTTCTCCGTGGTCAAAAAGCGCCCGAGGTGTTTGTACAGAACAAAGACCAGCTTTGCGACACCTGCATTTCAGGAAAAATAGTTAATTACAGATCTAGGACATGATGATGTGATCCAATGTAGGGTATCTAGTGACCAATATTTGATATGTAGATTAATTTCTCGTCGCTAAACTGTTTCTCCAGCACGTTCGCTTAGCACCACTGCTGCAAAACACTAAGGAGACCTCTCAGGTGTATCCTGAGAGTCACACAGAATACAGATTAACATGGCAGAGGTAGAGCTGCATCTTCCTAGAGACAAAATACATCTGGTTTTATTTCAACTTTTTAATTAATTAATTAAATTTTTTGCACTTCAAATTCAGAAGTCATTTAAGTAAATTGATAATTTGCTGTCTGTCTGAACCAAAGAAATAAAAGCGAACTATCTGAACAATATTGTTTTTTTTTTTTTCAAATCAAAAATCAAATAGAAATCGTATCCATCATATCATTGACTATGCATCGAGATGCAAATTGCATCGGCCTCAGTTATAAAGGTTAGCAGGAAACCAGAACATGCAAGACTGAAGACTTTCCCATGGAGGAATAATTCCTGGTTCAAACAAAGTACCATCAGAGGAGACTCGTTTCAAAAGCATCAAAATCCTATTGATTATTAGTTTCAGATTATATGGCTCAGTGGTGTGAGCAGTTGTGGCTCAGTGGTTAAGGTTCAGGGCTACTGATCGGAAGGCATATTATTCAACCCCCAATATTGCAACCCTGCTACTCTTGGGGCCCTTGAGCAAGGGCCTTAACCCTTTGTGCTCCAAGGGGCACTGTATCATAACTGACCCTGTTCTCTGACCCCACCATATCCACCATGGCCATCAAATTGCATATTAGAATAAGTGCATTAATATCTATTTAAACCTGTGATAGGAGCTGCAGCCGAACTACCATCCAAACTGCTGTTAGAGAAATCTAATCAACACCACTCTTCTGACCAGTCATTCTGCACTTGCTATATTCCCGTATCAAATGTCTTCTTTTTAAATCTATATAACCGGCTGAAATATTCCATATTTCATGAGATGTGACTGGAAATGACGTTGACGCTATAACTATTTTAGACTTCCTCATCATGGTATACCGTGATATCAGTATACCATCACACAGCAGGTCTCCCGGATGATACACATGATCCCCGAGTGCTGTGAGGTCTTTGCACCAGTAAGGATCGTAATCCAGTTGAATTCTTCATTACACCGGACGATTACAGTCTTAAATTACAGTCTCGGAGAAGGGGACATGTACCGGTTTTACTTTCGCTGAGGTTGATTTCGCAGCCTAGCGCTCACACCCTGTCGTCGTTTGGACAACCCAACCCGCCTGTCACGGTTTATACGGGTTTGAAATTTCACTCTGCGCTGCAGAGCTTTGGTTCTTGAGGACATTGTTCCCAAAACAAACAAACAAAGGCCAATACATAATCTCTACTTTGTGTGACAGCGCAAATCCGAAGATCTGCGGCTCGTGTTACAGGCGGTTGTCGCAATCTGAAGGGCATGTTCGCGGCTCTGTTTTGCTTCGTCATGTAGCCATGAGAGAAAAGTCTGAGATTCATTGCGTGACTAAATCCTTGCACGACGTGACCTTTCAAGGATGACGCCTTCCAAATTCTACAAGCAAACGAAAACATTTTCACATCGATTTCGATAGTGGAACATGTTTACGGGCTCAAATGTTAGCATGTGATTGACAGACTTTTTTTTTTTGAGGAATTTTGCCAAAATTCACTCATAGTGACATCTGTCCGGATTCCCCCTAATGCTACCTATATAATAATGCACGACTCAAAAACCAGTTCAACTTGCGGATTAGACATAGTTGGAAACAGTCTAGCTGGGCGTGACTGGATACTGATAAACACTTTTGATTGACATGCTCTGTTCGAGACTTGCTACCTTGCTTAAGTGGAGCTTAACTCTAAACAGCCCCTATAATTGGGGATGAACCTTAAGGCCTAAGCGTTAAGTATTAAGTCTTTTCAGTCCCACACCTACAAATCCACCTAGTCTTAATAGTCTACATTTGATCTAAGCTAGCTTTATTATCCTAGCTTACTCATCCTCAATCTGTTTTTTTACATGGATCCATCAATTTAGTGAAATATTTATACATATTTTGGGTATTGTGACTCTTCATAGTGAAGTTTACACACCCTGTTTCACTATTCACTATTCGGTAAGACTTTGCGCCGCATGTTGTGTCCCTCAAGACCAGCATTTACCTAATTACAAAGCATTCACAGACACTAACGCTTCTCGGGAGCTTACAGTGCCCGAAACTGAGCGATGACTCAATTCTATTTCACGCACCATTCTTGCTGTTTAATTTGACCGTGTTGGCAGGGAGCTGGATCATGGCGCCTCCTTTGCTTGTCTGAGGAAACCTGAAATCCTGAACGTGGCCTTCTGTGCTCAACACATACACGTCCAACACTGCAAAAAAAAAAAAAAAAAAAAAAAAAGTTTAATTTTAAATCTGTAAAAAAAAAAAAAAACAAGCTTAATTTTAAATCTGTACAAATATTCTATACATTTTATTTGAAATTCTATTAATCAAATTATATAATACAAATTATATTTCTATACTTTGGGACATAGCACATTCACATTCAATCATTCATTCAATCATTGTTATTATAATTACATAGAATGGCTAGTAATCAAAGTAACAGTAATATCGCAAGATGGTGAGATTAAGTGCAACCCCTCAGATACATTTGCATTGAAAACGTGCAATATATAACCAGTGGTGTAAAGTATTTGAGTAAATGTACCTCGTTACTGTAATTGTATTTTTATTTATTTTTTTGCTACTCTCTAGTTTTTCTGAGCAGCAAATATATAAGCAACTTTTACTCTCTACCCAACTACATTTAAGATTCAATATATGTATTTTTTACTCCACTGCATTTTAATGGACTGTTTAACGACTGTGTCTTGGTGTCGAGAACTAGTGCATCTTCGAGTGCAAGTCAAATTCTCAAGTACTGTTCAAAATCAGATACTTCAAGATGTTTACTCATAAGTCATATTGGAATCTGTGAATTTGAACTTTCACAGTAAGGTATCTATACTTCTATTCAAGTATGATTTTCAAGCACTTTTACACTTCTGAATAGAACTTGCATTTTTCCTCTATTTTCTGAGGAGCAAGTAAAGTAAAACAAAAGAAAGTGCTTACAAACCTTAAATCTAAGATTAAAAAAAAGACTTCTTGAGATGGATCATCGTTTTTTTGAAGGTCCGATTTCATATACATACATAATTTATATTTTGATATGTAGAACAATAAATTTAAAATACATTGAAGGGGAAATGAACTGTACATATAGTGCATGATATATACAATATATTGCGCAATTTCTTTTTACACCATATCCATTCAAATCCATTACCACACGGCCCGAGGTAAAAATCCGTTTCCCGGAGTATAAAGATGAATTTCATTGCATGCTTTTACAGCCGTACTAAAATAACAGTAATAAAACTAAAGATAATAAGTTCAAATAAAAACCGAATTCTTCTTCTACTTATTATCATTATTATTAAATCAACTTTCCAGGGTTAAGCTTCGCCTTCAACCTGATCGATTTAATCCGATAGCTTCAGTCATTGCGTCGAAGCGAAAGCTCACGGCCGGAAGGGGGAAAAAACGTGACAATGACAGTTATAAAACGATCTGTTTATGCCACGAGGCTCTGGAATGAGAAACGCTGGCCTGTTATATCCTCCAGCCACAACCCATGCATTGTGTGCTCGCTTAAAGGAAAGATATGGAGCGTTTACCTGTCATGAGAGTGGAACTATTGGGAAAACACACACACACACACACACACACTACACCAGAGTACACAGTGTGTGAATGTCAAATATAGCCGGGATCAAACCTATCACTAGACTTTTACTGTGATTCCTCCTGTGGCTGCTGATAGGTTTGTGTCTTCAGCTGCGCCTTTAGGGCCCCGACGGAGCACAGCTCCGAATCCATTCAGACTTCGTTCTGAGCTCGCTTTGATGTGTGAAAATACAGCGAGGTCAGACGCCAGTATTAGCGAGAACTCCCTTCTCACTCTCTCTTTCTTTCTCTCTTTCTCTCACTCTCTCTTCAACTTATAGTTCTGACACTTGAAAACAAGGGACCTTTTTCGGCCTCTTCTATCTTTCTTTCTTTTCATCCGGCAGCACGTATCCACTCCATCTATTTCCTTCAGCCCTCGAGCACTTGCCTTGTGTTGCGGTTGAGGTAAATTATGCTAATTACCGGTGAGAGACGGAGACGGAGTGGCAAAAAAAAAAAAAAAAAGTTTTGCTAATATGCTCCAGGGCATTTTCTGTCAGCCGTGGAGCCGGCAGGCACTGGGCTGCATCGCTAACCACATCTTACGTCTTTCAAAGAAAAGGGACGGACTTAAACAGGGCGTGCGAGGTGCATCTGCAGCTGGGGGAGGACAAAAAAAACTACAAAAAGACTTGTGCAAAAAGTAGATTAATACTGTTTTCAACACTTGCCAAAACAGGAAAGTAGTTATTAAAAGACCACGAGTTGAAATAAAACAGTTCTATTATTCGCAAAAAAAAATTCGCCACAAGCAGCCACAGCACTTCATCTCTCTCTTTCTGACGCATCATACCTCTGCTTTAAAGCTTAACCATTGTTTATACAGGAGGGGTGGAATGAGGTGGGAAAAAAGAGATTCATAATAAGGCAAATCTAAAAAAAAGTAAATCATTATAAAGAGGAAAATGATTGAGAAATGCTGAGGTTATTAATGTATGAAATAAATAAACAAACAAACAAACACCTCTAAATTAAAATGTAGCAAAAAATAGTAAGTAGGTAATAAAAAATGATGATGTTTTCTAACACACACAAAAAAAGAAAAGACAAAAAAAGAGAAAAAAAGAAAAAAAAAGAAAAAAAAAGAAGCTGGTAAATATTGAGGTTAGAAGAAATAAATGCATACAAAAAAAAAGAAAAAAAATCAATTTTTTTTGTTTGTTTGTTTTTTTACTTTGAATTTTTATATATAATACGATATAATACAAATATAATATAATTAAAGAATTGAAATCTATCAAACGAACAGGTAGATGATTTTGAAATACTGAGGTTATTAACCCTAAACAAACAAAAAGCAAAAAAAAAAAATTTGATCAGAAAAAGTAAATTAAAACAATAAAATAAAAAACAAATAAATATAAAACAAAATAAAAAAATGTGTCAGTAAATTAAATAAAAATATTTTGGTTTGAGAAATGCTGATGTTATTAGCAAAATAAATGAGCAAAATTAGTAAGTAAAAAAAAAAGTAAATAAACTGGTTGACAAATAAATTTTTTTTACTAACTATTACAAAATATAAATGATAAATAAATATATTATAAATGATAGGAAAAATTA